>JAQMYG010000037.1:9145442-9168374 GCA_030014215.1 Clariallabes teugelsi
ATATAGATATATATATATATATATATTGTTCTATATATATATATATATATATATATATATATATATATTAATGTATGTTCTGTATACATGAAAATAATCAAATCACATACATCAAATACATGAAAATGAGTATTGATGCTATTATCTTATATATGAGAAAAAGCAGCATTTAACCTAAAAATATTAGTGTTGCTAATAGTGAAATAAAACAGCAAGGGGCCTCTTAGCAACAAGAAGAAAATCGTGCTGTTCCCTAAAAAGATCCACTCGTTCTCTCTCTCTCTTTTTTTTTTTTTTTGTTTAAAACCACATTTGCATTTCTAGTTTCAAACTAAAGAAAAACCCTGAATAATACAATAGACTCAAATTTATTCTGCCACATGCAGGCACCAGAAGCTAGTAATGTCAGCATTTGCAAAGAGAAAAGTAGAAGAGAGTATAAGTGGTAAAATATAGTTTGATTGCAGCATTTGGCAGAAGTGAGACATTTATTCCTTGTCATCAGGTTTTTGTTATATAACCTTAGGGGAAACAGAAATATGGTTTCTATAAAGATTCTTATATATGGACACTATATTCAGCGTGTTGTTACCAGCCAATTTTGTGGTTAAGTATTGAATTATGGATGAATGCATGCATCATTTATTATCAAAGATTCTTTGTATAAAAAAAGGGGGGGGGGGGGGGCATCAATAAAGCAGATCCAATAATCAGTTCCAATAAAGCCTGCCATAAAATGCATGCCTTGCACGTTACACCCCCTAATCAGTCTCAGGGCAGCTGCATAATTCTCATGCTAGAGAAACATTTCTGCAACTCACCTTCCTTTTGTTTCAATTCGACCTCAGTTTAGTGAAAGTCCATTTTTTAGTCCATGCATGCCGTGGTGTGTTGAATTAGTATGCTAAAGGGATAGTGAGTTGTCTTCAAATTTAAGTGGGCAGTGGGGGTGCAATAAGCTGTGACTCATATACTGTAAACTGGTGGATAACTGGAGATTTCCTTGTTTTAAAAACATAAATGATGCAAAAGGCCTGTATATCTGATTATTTTTTATGCAGGCTTGAGTTAAAATATTGCCACACTCCATGTCAGGGGTCAGAAAATAAGTAAACAAGGCTAACACAGTGTGACCATAGAATTACAGTATATGATTCTATTTATTATCCCTTTCTACACCCAGATATTGTCAAAGACCAGATACTGTATCTCAGATTGTGCTTTTTCTTTCATTCATTGTAAACAGTGCTTTGTAGGTATCCTGTTTTCACTAAGACATGCTATTTGAACAGTAACCTCTTACAGTGAACTTCGAGATTTTATGGCACCATAATATTCTTCAAGACACTTTTATAAATTTATAAACATTAGACCAAAATATAATAGACACAGAATTTCAGACGTTATCAATCAACGTCAATTAAATAACAGGGAAACTAGGAAAACAAGAAAGAAGGAATGAAATAGACTCATAATGTAATACTTGTACCACAGCACTGTCAGATATTTGATTCTGATTAGTCAGAATGTTTTGATTTATTTTCCCCAACAGTGTGTCCCAAATACGTTTTCTGGCTTGTTATGTTATCATTTCTAGAATACCGCCATACTCAGGGACAGACATGGTGAGTGGTCAAAATGAACAGAATTAAAACATGTCTAATCCATGGTGTATATACTGTATATTGGAAAGTCTTAAGAATTGAAGCCTTAAAAGATCTTTGGTAGCATGACATGTTTATTAGCTTTACAAAAAAGAAACAAAGAGACTACTGATTAAATCACTGTTTATAGATTCTAGAATATTCATCAGTATAAGTATCAGGTACTCTGGTTTCCTCCCACAGCCCAAAGACATGCAGATTACACTAAATGGCTTTTTGCAAATTGCCCATTGTGTGTGAATGTGTGTGTTTGTGCTCTGCAATAGATCAGCACATGATCCAGGTTGTACCTTGCCTTCCCTGATTCCCCTAGAAATCCAGGCCTCCCACAACCCTGTATAGGAAAAACAGTATAGATGATGAGTGAGTGAGTGAGTGAGTGAGTGAGTGAGATCAAGGACTAGCTTGTTTCTCAGATGTTCCATTAAATAGTAAACATTAAACATAGCTTTAAGCAGATAAAAGGAGTATTCTTAAAATGCCATAAACCTGTAGTTTTTAAATAATAAACACATTAACAAAATAAACTTAGTTTTGAGTTTTCCTTTCATCTACAGTACAATACTTATGATACCTACAGTACAATACAGTACTTTTCCCTAACAGTACAATATTTATTATGCAATATGTAATAAACAACATAGCACTTTGACAGTAGTTAGATTTGAAATCAAACTTTAGCCTTTTGCATTAACAGAAACAACAAATTTTCACACATTATACTGTGACAAAACAGCCTCCAGAGAAAAAAGAATTCAGAAGTCTAATGTAATTTTGCTGTTTAGCCATTCTAGCACAGCGCATCAGTCATTAATAAGTCATTCTTAAACTGCGACAGTCTCTCACAGAGCTCTTTTGCTCCAAGTGTCCATCAGTGATTTTATTGCATCATGTGGTTACAAATCGCAGTTGTGGCATTTACCAGCAAGCAGCACACTTGTTTGCTTGGGGCCCCAGAGAGTTGGACAGAAGTGGGTGTCTGTATAAACTTTTTTTTTTTTTTCACATAAAAGAGATAGCATTGCTGGATGTCTAAAAAATAAAAAAAATAAATAAGGAGGAAAATCATGAATCATGTGTACCCAAGCAGTGTGTTTACAAATATTAAATATACAGGCAAATGCTGAAAGATCCCCGAACATGGTAATTATAATGAATGCTTTTGCTGAAGCTATTACAAGAATGACTGATTTCTGAGAGCAGTAAACACCTACTCAACCACTACAGTGTATGATCATAGTCCTAACTTTCCCTGCTGTGCCTTAAACAGTATGCGAAAATTTTCAACGTCCTAGGATAAACTTTGCTTAGTGCCCCAAAAATGGCACAGATACTGTAGCACTGATCAAGAGTCTTACTAAATAATGCATTGAGAACACACTGCTAACAACAAAACATATGCAAAATGCACAGTTTGAGATAAAGAAGATGTTACAGGCCAAAACTGTGGTAGGATTGAAGCCAAATGAGAACTAGTAGGTCATTAACTTTAACCATAATACTCTTAGTGGGTTTCTAGGTTTTTCTTCCTCAATTTTCTTTTACATTGTGTGTTTAATTAATGGCAGCATGGCATCCAACTGTGTTTTGTAACAAGTTTAAAGTGCTCAGTGGACCTGTTGTGGGTTAAATAAAGGATAGAAAACCGAGGGGTTATCCATGTTAGGAAATGCAATGCATATCTGCCAAGGAAACCTAAAGGACTTTAATTTCCATATCCCTTTAAGTACATGCAGAAATATATATATATATATATATACTGTATGTGTGTATTTTTTTGTATTATTATACTAACATAAGCCATGTTTTTCATCACTAAGCTCAAGTATTGAAGCCTACACTTTAAGTGGTGTAAATCCATGCAAATTCATTCAAGTGAATGTATCCTCACAGTGGAGGATTGTATTGGTATCTGCCTTTGTGACAGCAATTAAATACGAACACACATGATTAACTAAAGCTTCTTTAATATATTTCCAGTGGTAAACTTTTTTTTCTTTTTCTGCAAGAGAGAGAGAGCGCGAGAGAGAGAGAGAAATTGCACATGCCTGTCTCTTTGCTAGTAATTTGTGGCTTTATGCCTTTTTTTTATGAGTTCACCTTCTTGCTCAGGCTTATGAAGGTTATTGTCATAATGTGTTTCATTACAGGTCATCATTCAGTTGTAATCAGCACCTTAATATAATATACTCCAGGTGAACATAACAGATGGAAAAAATGTGCTCTAATTGCTTTCCATTACCTGTTTCCCTTATTTTATTCTTCCAGTACCTCATTCAGTCCTGGCTGTACCAGTAATTTTTGCCTATTTATTTTCTCCATGGGGAAGTCTAGTGTTTGAAAATTGCTCCTTAGTAGTTTTAGTTAACACATTAAAATGTAATTCTACAGGTAATAATCTCTGCCCATATTATGCTAGTGCTGTTGTAATCCTGTTACAGTATATGCACTCAAGATGATTGAATGAGAACAGCACATTTTTAATTATGTTTGTTAAATATTTATTCTTTTGTTATGAAAGAACTAAGGTAAGGTTAAGATTAATGTTCGTTATTCATTATTAACCTAATATGTTATTATTATTGTTATTATTATTATTATTATTCATGCTTTGCATACACCAGTTAGGAAGATTGGGTCAGACCACAGGATCAGCCTGGTGCAAACAGGGTTAAGTACCTTGCTCACAACCTCAACAGTGGCAGCTTTGGTGGTGCTGAGGCTTGAACCTCTGACCAGCTGATCAGTAACCCAGAGGCTTAACTACTTAAGGCCACCAGTGCTGTCACCCCTGGAAAAAACTATTATTATTTTTTTTACTTCATTCATTATTTCCTTCATTAGCAATAGGGATAAAACCTAATAGAAATGCATTTTATTTAGTACAAATACATACAGCGTTTTTTATGCAAATACAAACCCAATTTTTTTTTAGCATTACACAGCTGTAGATACAAACTGAGGCATTGTATTACACCTTTACATCATCAATTCGTCTTTGATGACAATGGTTTAACATAGGGTTGTAGATCCGGTTCCTATCACAGGAACACTGGGAGTGGGGCAGGAATACATGTACACTCTGAATTAGGCTATGTCCACACATAGCCATGTAATTTTAAAAACAGAGATTTTTATCTGCGGTTTTGACCTTTCGTCCACATGCAAACTCAGTTTTGGTCGTTGAAAACTGAGCTTTCGGAAAACTCTGTCCAAAGTGAAGATTTTCCAAAACTCTGTTTGCAGTTGTGTTGTGTGGACAGGGGAAACAGAGATTTTGGCTTGTTGTAACGTCACTTTGTGTGCAGATGATGTCAATGCCTGTGTGCTCGTCTCCTTGATTTGACGTCAGCTTTGTTTAATGACGATATTTTGTGCAATAGTTGACTTACGTACAGTAAACTAGTGACTGTGTTAACGCTGCTTACTGGACTACATGCGTCTACAAACACGCGCAGCTACTCATACATTAATTAAATTCCATTAAATTTTATTTGTAGAGCGCTTTTAACAATTGACTGTCACAAAGCAGCTTTACATTATCAAAAGAATTACTTAAGTTTATGTGAATGTGTATGAATCAAAATAAGACTGTCCCTGATGAGCAAGCCGAGGACGACAGCGACAGTGGCGAGGAAAAACCTGAGATGGTAATAGGAAGAAACCTTGAGAGGAACCAGACTCAACAGGGAACCCATCCTCATCTGGGTGAGACGGATAGCAGGGATTGATCTGCGGTCATACTACAGTACTGTATGTGAGACTGGAAGTTCAAATTACATTAACGAACCTTGAATGTACTACAAAGCTCGCGGCTGCTACATATGAAATACATATGAGACAGCTACGGCGATTTTGGACAAGACCCGTAGGACTTCTACAAAGCGCAACCAGTAATGACGTTTTGTCTAGGCTTCTAATTGGCCCCATGTTGATTAGGAATGCTCCTAACACAAGATATTTTTTAAACATACTGTAGGTTATATGGATAGAATTATTTAAAAAATATATTATTAAATGTATTATTTAAAAAAAATGAAAACTGTAAAAATAAAATACATTGCCTATGTGTGGACATGGCCTTAGACACCAGTACCATGCAGTACCAGGACACCATGCATGCATTTTCACACCAAGAGCCAATTTAATGTCACCAAACCACCTACTGGTGTGTTTTTGACAAGACAGGGAGAAACTCCTTACAAACAGTATCCAAGCTCTGGATTGAACCAAGGAACCCGAAGCTGTGAGGAGGCAGTGCTACCCACTGCACTGCTGTGCTGCCCTGTTTGAAGTCTGTTGAGCTTCACAATACTGGTTTTAATGTTGCAGGAACACAGGTGCCTTGAGACTGCAGATGAGTGTGCACAAATCTTCCATTAACCTCCCACCCACCGTTCAAACTTCCAATGCCATAATCAAACTTGCCACAAACACAAAACATCTCACTTAGCTCCCTCAATGGAGTGGAAACATTCATCTAAACCAGCAAATTAGCATCTAAATAGTAAACATCTGTGAGCGGGTTTCATAGGGGGCAAAGCTTATTTCTATCATGAGCTGATTTTCTGACTTTTGAAGCTTGTTTCTGTAAGAAGAAGAAGGAGGCGGAGGAGAGAGAGTGTGTGTGAGAGAGAGAGAGAGAGAGAGAGAGAGAGAGATCACATTAAACCAGACATTTAAAATGCACTCCTTCTAATAGGAAGCCATCTCTGGAGAGAGAGAGTTATACAGTACCAGTGTAATATCATCTGACCAGAAATGCAGAAGACGCATGAAAGGTCTGGGTTGGTCAGCGAATGTTGGTCACTGAAACCTAATTATTTGTTGAAACTCCCAATAAAATCAATTGCTTAGTATTAAACAAAGATGTGTGTTTGATGAAATAAATGTGAAAATGTAATGTTTTCATTTGGGCAGGTCTTCTGTCATATTTAGATATCTTTGAAATTTCTAGTATGAATGAGTTGCATTCTGGACACATTTCCCTCTACAACACCAGCCCTGAATTCTGAGTCTCTTTCTCACTTATCCTAAACATTTTCCTTTAACAAAAGCCAATGGTCATTTTTGTATTCCTATAGTCTCCTGGAATAGGCTCCAGGTCCTCCGCAACCCTGTATTCAGAATAAAATGGTATAGACGATGAGTTATGATAAAATATATCATATGGATAACAATATACTGTACAGTATACATTCAACTCCAGAATGATTAGCATCCTTCATAAAGGCAGTTAGCTTAATCTCACAGTAAAAGTCTGACCAACATATAACCTTTGAATGGAACATATTTATGCTAGGAAAATAAAACTCTTAAACACAATTGTAACTAAACTAAATGTCACAGTTACTGGCATAGCACTTGGTTTCTACTCAGCTCCTGCAGTATCTAGGGAGCTCCAGACTCTTGCATTTGTGGTTAGTTGAAATACAAGGCTTTCTTTCTGGCACGCCTTCCAAATAGTTTATTGGCATGAAGGTAGTGTCTAATTGCAGATTTGAAGATTTGGAGACACCCCAGAATGCTACCACCTTCTGTAAATCTCCATGATCCTTGTAGCAATTTTTCATCTCTCTAACACTCCGACTCTCACTACATAGGGGCAAAATTCCCCTGTCCTCTTTTCAGGCAGGTACATTACAGGTCTGGTTTTCTTAAAAGAAAATCTCTTTTGTGTGTAGAAATAATAATTTTCATGCAACAATTATTATAGCAATTGCTTTGTTTATGGATATTTTTTAATTATGCTATCTTGACATTTAGGCATTTGGCAGACACGCTTATCCAGAGCGACTTACATTTTTATCTCATTTTACATCTGAGCAGTGGAGGGTTAAGGGCCTTGCTCAAGGGCCCAACAGTGGCAGCTTGTTGGTCGTGGGGTTTGAACCTGTGACCTTTCAAACTGTAGTCCAATTCATCCATAATGTATGCAATCCATCTTGAAATTGCACACACTGCACAACCTGTATACAGTAGCTCACCATCATTTGTTTTGTGTTGTAAAGGAGTACACACCCTACAACTACTCACAGACAAAGTGCATGTTCTACAATGATCTCCAAATCCTGCTTATTTTACAAAAACCAAAACAAATTAAAAATACCAGAGCTGTCTGTCATATGCCTGTCACTAGTTTGTATTGGAACGGGGAAAAAAGAGAGAACAAAATGTGAGACAAGCTCAGTGTATACTGAAAAAAGTAACTATTTTTATATCACGCTCCACTAGAAATCATGTTGTGTATGTGTGTTTTTTGCTGTTCCTAGCCACTCATTTTTTTATGAGATGGCAAATAAATTGTTATAGAAATAATATTGCTGTGCTTATTTTACTCTTGGCTTTACACAAAAATAAATGGATAATAAACTGGATTCAGTGATCTGTGGCACAGGAGAGCAGATTAATTTGATGGCCTCTTTAGTCTCGTAATGCCTGCTTCTCATCATTGTACTTGCAACTAGTTACAGAGAAGTTATGCACCATATGATTGTGAAACTGGAAAAAAGGGAAAGAAGAAAAACGCTGCCAATAATTACTGGATGTCAAATCATCCATCCATCCATCCCACTTATACTGTATAGGGTAGCAGGGGATCTGGAGCCTGTCCCAGCGAACTCAGGGCACAATGCAGGGTACATTGTGGATAGGGTGATCACAGGGCACAAGCACACACACTCACATTGTAAGTCTTTAAACTATGGGATGAAACCATAGTACTGAACTCAGAGAAAGCCCATCAAGCACAGGAAGAACATGCAAACTCCACAAACACAAACGAAATATGACAACCAAACCCCAGCCCTGGAGGTGTAAGGTGACAATGAAAACCACTAATCTACTGTGCCACCATTGTGACATGGTATTGTTAAAAATATATATATATTATTTTTCCCTGTAGAAACAAAAGTCATATACAGGTTAGATTTTCCCTTTCACTTCCACTGTGACCTTAAGCTAATGAACCACAAAGACATTTTGCTATAACCTTTATTACCCATCTTTGCCAAGTGATCTAATCCTTCTGGAAATCACTGTACAGTATGTCCTTGTACTCACTGTGTTCATATGTGTCCATTTTTGTCTCACCTCTACACCTACAGATCTGCTAAGTCAATGAGCCATGTAAATACAGAGAAATAATATGGAAATGCGCACTAAGAGCGCTAGGTTTGTAAATTTAATAGTTTTATGCAGGAATACAGTTAAGCACTACCTTAAAGTCATAAAACAGCAGGGTAATAATGGAGTGGCTGCTACATGATGATAGCTTTTTATTGCTCCAACATTGGTTAGTTCAAGCAAGGCCATTAATTTCCCTAATAATATCTCAATGACATTCTGGAAAACATATTTTAAAAATCTCATCCTATACAAACATAATTACAGCATGGAAGCTTATTTCTTCTATTGGTAACCCATAGACCAGAAATAGTGAGAGCGAGAGACATAAAAACATAATATTTATTTTCCTACTTTATTGATTTATTCAAGATAGAGTACACAATTTTACAAAATGAAAGCAATAGAGGAAAGAAATGATCTATTCCAGTTTTATGCATCAAACACTTGACCTCAAGGATTTTAGTGAAAGAGCTTGTCATCTGTAAATGGTCTGGTTATCATTAAGTTGTGATGTTCATTAAGATGCCTCATAAGGGAATGTAAAATGGATTCATTTCTTTTAGGAATGCATACATGGCACAGATCCACTTATAAAAGCTCTTATGCAAATGAGCAACTGCTATCTCCCATTCAGCTGCAGAAATGCATTATAATTCACTATGAAAAAATATACAAAATGAAAAAATGATCAAATTAGGATCCCAAACAAGCAATTAGAGATTTATGTAATTAGTAATTCAATAATTCTGACCATGTCCCTACCCTAGTCTCACACTACTAGCAGCTAACAGCTTTGCAATGCTTTTGTCATCCCATCTGTGTTAACAGTAATAGCAAAATGCCTCCAATATATTTATTGGCTCTGGTAGTATTTTTCAAATTTATCTGTAATGCGCTCAGATGTCATTTTTTTTTAAATAAGCAAAAAAAAAAAAAAAAAAAAAAAAAAGCAGCAGTTTAAAACGTGATAGTTTTTAAGCGGGATTTGGCTACAAGGTAAAAAATCTGGATGGGTGAAGATAAACAAACAAATAAAAAATAATTAAATACTACACCCTTCTCTTAATTTCAGACAACTGTAATTTCAGGTGAATTTAGGGTTTTATACCTCAGGCAGATCGCTACCCAAAAACAAGCATTCTCAGGGATTTAGGCCTCATGGAGCACAACTCCAGCATGGTGGCTTAACCTGGCACAGTTTATTCTCTTCTTCAGTCAATTCTCTTAACACGCACACAGTCAGGTGCTCTCGGCAGGAGTCACAAAACTGATTTCCTTTTAGTTGCATCAGTCTGTATCCGGAAGCAATGTGTGACAGCACAGCTTGCAAGGAGAGAGCAGGAACCAGATCTACAATTAGAATTACATAATTAAAGAGCTGAAAAATCAGGTCAAATCCATATCTTTGCACAGGGGAATCCCTGTCTAGGTCAGTCCCTGGATAGAATTATACAAGAGACACATGAAAGATTACTTTGAGGAAAATTCTGCAGAAGGACCTGGGCACCTCTGGTGTACTGAATCATTATGACTGAACTGTAATTACACAAGACTTTCTCACAGATTTAGTTCATTATAGACATTACTGCTTAGGTTTGCTTTATTTTATAGTAAAGCAAGAGAGAAAGATACAAAATAAAAGGGTCCAAGGTATGACAGGGCTAAACTGTGTGTCCAGTGGGCAAAAATCTATCACCTCATTTCCATTCATGTGCTAGAGATTGTAGAATAGTGAGTAAAACTTTCAGCACAAAAAGTTAGTTTCAGTTTTGCAAATTACCATAGTATTGACCAACCAGACAAAACCGCTCTTTCATTTGTGCATACCCTACAGTGAGTGTGAGTTATATTGAGTACATATAGTTCTGTCTGGATAGAAACTAATACCTGCATTTAAAGGTTTTCCAATACTTTATAACCCAAAAGTTAATGAATACTAAGAAAAAAAATGATCCTGTGCAAAAGTCTTGAGCCACCCCTCAATTATTCATATTAAATTAACTCAAAATTAAATTAAAGAAATTGGATTTTTTTTTTTTACTTTGACAGGCTGCAAAATGCTTAAAGAAAAATTTGTAGTTAAATGTACAAACTGCAGCAGCAACATCTTTTCCCCTCTCGTCTGTTCAAACCACTCGGCATTCAGCATGACAATATACTAAATCACTGGCCTGGTAATCTGTCATCATCTCACCTGTTTAACATTGGGTCATGCTTTACGTTAAAAGTCCTGGAGAACTATTACTATTATTACTATACTATACTATATTATTACATGTACTGTATACATACATACATAAATGTACTGTGTGTGTGTGTGTGTGTGTGTGTGTGTGTAATATATAAACATTATTTCATGATTGACAGGTTCAGCAAGGCACTGGGAAAAAAAGCAGAGGGAGATATTCATGGCGTACAACGTAAACCTTTTTTTCTTTCAAAATAACGGACACATCATGCAGTCATCTTTCTAGATAATATCCGTCATGATTAGAGCTGCAAAAATATTTTTTTCTCTTCAAACTTGGTACAAGTGCCTGTTTTTTGATCTTCAAACTAAAATGAGTAACCTACTTAGTATGAAGTGCCATGGAACATTATATTCAGATCTGTTTATGTAGTTTGCTGCCATGTGCTGCTAGCAATAAACTTCTCCTTATCAGTTTTCTTTTTTAGTTGGTATGTCACTTAAACCCTATATTTAAAAACAGCCTGGGTGTGCAGTCATTAAAATAAATGAATTGCACCTTGACTTTTAAACAAAGGGTAGAGTCTGGTGAGCAGAAGGGGAAAAGGAAATGTGCGTGGCACAATGCTCAGTGCTTGTAAATCTGAACTGCATGCTCTTACATGTGGCAGTTTCTCTGCACACGTACCTTAGTGCTTCATATTTAATTGCCACAAGTTCAGTTTATGTAGCACTTTTCTCAAACTTAATATTACTTTACATAAAAAAAAATGCCAACACACAAAATAATGATAAAACAAGCATGCAAACAAACAAACAAATAAACAAAACAAAAATTCTAGATACTAAGACTGACACAAATTAAATAATTCAGTGTTTGTTTTGCAGGACGAAGCTGTTGTCGTGTTTGATATGTTTTCTGCAGGATGAAATACCTTACTGATCTAGTAATTCAACACTGTGCACAGTTTACAATCCGCTTTGCTTTGCTTTCATTATTAACCATGAATGACATCTACATCACTGCTATTTCATGTCATGTGTCAAATAATGCCAAAACAATCTTGAGTGAGTGAATTTGCACAATACCAGACTGATACTGATTCCAGTCTTAGGCCTTGTTCAGACTACAAGAAAATCTGATCTGTATCACATTGAAAGTGAATATTTGCAAGTTATCGGCTCCGTCCAGATTGATGGCCCCAATCCGACTCTGTATTGAAGGCTTTGATAATAACGACAGAGGCATGGGTACACTGTAGCATGTGCACTTTGTGTCCAAATCCTGGTGACTTATAACAACAGACAGATAACAACAAGACAGTTAAGAATCACGCCCTTTGGGTCATATTGCTGTCATGGTCGATTTCTTTCATCGCCTTTAAGCTTGTTTTTCGAGGATGGATCCATGTCCATACCATGTGATCAAGTAGACTTAAAATTCCAGGTCGCATTAGGAGTGACATAATAGACTGTGTGAAAACAGATTTAAATGGGGAGACCAACCACACTGAGATACATCTTTAGGAAAACCGATTTCAAACAGCTTCTAGAAGCATTCCTCAAACTTCAGGAATGCAAACTGACTCCAATCAGGATAAGGCAAAATTCAGATTTGGGCTGACATTCTCAACAAGGTTTTAGAACCAATGCATCCATATTTATGATTATTATTGCCACAGTGTCTTAGAAGGAGACAGTGATTTATTGTATACGAGTAAATAATCTGAATAGTCTGTGGATTTTCTGGAGATTGAGGTGGAAAAAAAGACTTCTGCTAGCTGCTCAACCCAGCTTCTGTAAAATGCAGCAGCCTGACATCAATAAAATTATCCACACTAGAATAAAGTTTCTAAAAGTTTGTGCATTGCTGAGTTACATTGCATTCTGTTGATAACTCTCCAGACCCATTTTTTCATTAAGTACAAAACTTAAAGAAAGCACCCCAGGATTTACTCTGCTGTTTATTTGAGATGTTTGCTACTGCTGAGCCATGTGCACTTTGGTCAAAACAAGACAGAAATGAGTCATCTGGAGACTGCGTCTAGGTCGGAGAAATAGACTCTTCACTTAAAATGTACTGCTTTGTACTTGATGTTTATTTATTTGTTTATACGGTCCCTCTCTTCACCCCATTTTCACTCAGATCGTGACCACACTGACAAAAGGACTCATCTGTGGAAGTTGCAGTCGGTTTGCAGGCATGCCGGTTGCCAGGGAAACGGATTTGAAGCTACACATAACCGGTGGCGGATTCTCTGCACTGCAGCAAGAATCACATATCACAGGGTAAAAGAACATGACACGGGCCGATTCACACCAGCAGCGGGATGCCTAAACCTGGAGTATTAGTAGGATAACAAAGTAGTGTGTCAAAAGACAGGAGAATGGAAATAGTAAAGTGAGCGGCACTCATGTAGAGAAATATCTACCAACATCATATAACTATAACAGCATCCTTTAAAATATTAAATAAAGGATTATAATTAGAAGTGGTATGCCTATTTTTGTAGTGCCCTGGGAACATTTTCTACCATATGAATTTGTAAAAAATTATACAATGTTGAATCTGAACTGAAACTGGTGCATCTGTTTACTAGTATTTTAAGACAAGCAAAGTAAGTAAAGTTTTTATTCCTTTATTTATTATTTATTTAACTGCAATTAAGCCAAAAAAAAAAAAAAAACTATGTAGGCAATACTAAGTACCCCTAATTCAAGAGCTCGTAGAACCACCTTTAGCAGCATTAACTTGAAGTAATCGTTTCCTCCATGATTTGAACAGTCGCTCACATATTTTTGGTCCATTCTTCTTTTCAACATTGCTTAAGTTTATTGAGGTTTTGGGGTATTAGCTTATACACAGCTTTGTTAAGGTCCTGCCACAGCATTTCAACTGGGTTACGGTCTGGACTTTGACTAGGTCATTCTAAAACCTTGATTCGTTTATGTTTCAGTCAGATTTACTAGTGTGCTTCAGATTAACTAAAAGCAACAAGTTCATCCTGTTGCATGAACAAATTTCAACCAAGCTTTAGCTGTTGGACAGATGGCCGCACATGTACAGTACCTTTAAAATTCTCTGGTACACAGAGGAGTTCATGGTCACCTAATGAGTGCCCAGGTCCTGTGGCTGCAAAACAAACCTAAATCATCACCCCTTCACTGCAGTGCTTGACGGTGCAAGGTTTTCTTTCTGAAATGCTGTTTGGTTTTCACATTAAAGGTCAAACAATTTAATTTTGTATGTATAAACTGATAATGTAGTTTGTCCAGTTTGTGAACCTCATTCACGTTTCAATGTTCTTTTTAAACAAATGAGGTTTCTCCTGGCAATAAGCAAACCATAGTTGTTCATAGTCTTCTTCTAATTATAGTGAGATGTAGCTCTTTAGATTGGCAACTGTCTTGAACACTTTTCACTTGTGAATAATCTTTCTCACAGTAGAACAGTGAACCCAAAATTCTTTGAAAAGCGTTTTATAAGCCTTTCCACATTGTTGTGTAGCAACGACTGTTTCTCCAAGACCATTGTTTACGACTTTCCCTCTTGACATTATGTTAATACACATCTGAAAGCTTCAAACCAGCAAACTGCCAAAACTTCTGCTTTAATAGAGGTCTGCACACCTGCTGATGATCAGTTAACAAGGGCTGATGATTAGGAGCACCTGGCTACAATTTACCCTCGTAAGTCCTGGGAGCAGGAACGGGGTATTTAGTATTGGTGCATGATTTTTTTTTCCCTTTTGTCTTCCTTTTTACTTAAACAAATAATGGCAGGGTAAAAAGAGGTATATGTTGTCCAATGTTATGTTTGCTTAATACTAAGACCTGCTACAATCAGATGATTTTTATTATGTTTTTACATAAATATCCCCACAAAAACATGGAATAAAAGTAACAAAAAGCAACAAGTATGCATATACACTGCCTGGCTTAAAAAAATAAAAAATAAAAAATCACCTGGAATTAACTAAAAAAAAATAGTTTTAGAACATTCCACTGGATAATTACTGCAGTGGTTAATACGTTTCAGCTGGCAACATGTTATTTTACACTAACTGATGCAGTAAGTACCTTCTCATTTCTTAAACAACCTTGTCAGAAGACATTTTCTGTGACTATGGCAAAGATGTTACTCTGTTTCAGAAGGGTCAAATTATTGGCCTGCATCAAGAAAAAGAAAAAAAATAGGGAGATTGCTGAAACTACTAAAACTTTGTTAAGAACTGAAAAGCGCGTTATTAAAACCTGGAGTTATAGTGGTGACCAATCATCTTCAAGGAGGAAATGTAGTCAGGAAAACATCCAGAAATCACTTGCACAGTGTGAAGAGAACTCAAGGGATTGGGTATAAACAGCTGTGTAGCCTTAAGAAAACCATAGAGGCGAACTGGAAAAAGGCAATTTGCTAGGGGGAATAAAGGATGAGCGCGTCACGGTAAGGAGAGCGGCAGATGAAGTGATACTAGGCATAATGGGAGCGTCTACAGTATAAGTGATGCACCCATCATGCCTAGTGCCTACCGTACATGTGGGGCAGTGTGATGATTCTATTGGTCAGGGCCAGTGTTGGGGGATGTTAATTTTTAAAGTAACTAATTACTGTCTTTAGTAATCAGTTACGTTACACCATTACTTTCTGATAAAAGTAACTAGTTTCCTCCAGAGTACTTTTCCAATGCAGAAAATGAAAACTCCTTTGTGATTCCTCATGCATGTTGTTTTAGTCAATACCTTTATAAGTATTCTACCATCATCACTCAACAAAGTTTGGCCCATAATCTGTTAACCACTAATACCCCTATCTCACCTATGCCGTTTGGCGCGGTGGCCATAAGTACGGTCCATCATGATTCGCGCACTGTGATTAGGTTTCCATCTTTCCACACGTCGGCCCTTGCATAGTCAAACCGCATAGGTGAGATAGGGGTATAACAGCAGGAATAACAGAGGGGGGCGGGTTATCGCGGACGGGGCTTGTAGGACAACTTTCACAGACACACACTAACGGATTGGGAATGACTGCTGTCTGGCCCACTAATTACATAAATTGTCTGAATAACCACGCTGATGAGAAAAATGTAAAAAGTCTGGTCTACTAACTCAAATAAGCACTCTTTACAACTGTGGTGAGGAAAAGGAGCACCTCAAATCCTTGACCTACAGGTAGATGAGCTATAATAACAGAGGACAATAACTGGTTCTATCCCATCAGTCAGAAAAGGTTTGATGGGGTTTGGAAAAAAACAAAAAATGATTTTTAAATGATCTGTACCTGTCCAGTTTGAGTGAGTCTGTGCTAACACCTGTTTTGTTCACTTGTGCAGAGGATAGCATGCTAAACCCTGCCTTTTAAGGTGTGGCTCAAGAAATGCCTTACAGGTGGACCAGGACAACCATTCCATTATCCCATGTTAGTTCATCAGATGCCAAGGCTGTAACATGATCGGAACTGGGCATAGGAGGAGAATGTGATGGACCTTGGCATAGCATGAGAACTAGACCAAATTTAGGACATTCCTAAAAGCTGTTGAAAGAGGGTGAAAGGGTCTTTCTATGTGCCCCTGGCACATCGAGTAACCAATACACCCTAGACAGAAGGCATATCTATTGGTTGCCAGCTAGACGCATAATTGCGCATAATCACTGGAGGGTCCAAATTAACTATAGGTATGTTACTGGGCTAAAAACAAGTCCATGTTAAAGGTTAACCATAAACTTTGTACAGGACATATGATTGGAAAAAACTCATGGATCACTTAAACACTTGGTGAAATTGTAATGTTATGGGTGCTTCAGTTGGTCAGGTCTAGGGTCAAGAATTTTATGTGGCAATAAAATGAAGTCAGCTGACTGGCTGAATGTACTCAGTGTCCAGGTTATCAAACCAACTGTTGGCACAGGCATAGTGCAGGACTCAGAAATCATTTTCACACATAAACTGACCAACCACACTGTGTGCTTTAATTAAAGCTAAAGTTATCTGAATTAATTCTTAGAATGTGCAAAAAATTTTTTTTCCTGGCCAGGTAGTGTATGTTGATATACAGTATGAGTTTCAAGTGCAGGTTAAACCACAATAACATTAGTACAAAAACTAATGATCAGCACAAAAACATGGCATAAACATTAGAACAAACATTATCACTAGCCTTAGCATCCTAGGAACAGAACATAGAGAAGAACAGAATAGTAGACATGAGGGAAACACAGTTAAGAAACAGGCAAAAGACATAAGCCAAATTAAACATTTTATTTAAAGACTTTAAATAAACTCATCACACACAGCAAGGTGCAGGAATAGGCTATCAAAACCATGGGGCTGTGGGGTGAAATGCATGCTGGGAAACAGAATGCATTGTCGTAATGAAAGTCAATTTAAAAAATGAATAGCACTGACACTTGGGATATCAAGACAAGCTGGAATTAATTTAATATTATACTGAGCTGACAAGAAACAGCTATAGAACGCTAACAACAGACCTACCTCAACAATTGTAGCCTGCTGGAAAATCAGCATTAGTGATACTTTTTCTAAGTGCATTATGTATATTAGCGGAAGGAGTAATTAGAATCATTCACGTCTCTTGTGTTTCATCACTGGCAGCATTTGGCAAACAGGAATCTCATCATTGTATTATTTACATTTAGCTCATCACTACATTTAGGGTGAAATTAATATTAATTAATTCAGCGTTCTATTTAGATTTTCACATTCTTAATTAGGTCATTCAAACACATACATTTTGTCGATTTCTGTCTCTAGTGTAAGCAACAACGGCTGATATCTAGATATTTTACCAACTGAATCAATTAGATATATTCCTGTTTCACAGTGGCATGTAGCCAACAACTTGATAAAAGCATAGCATAATCGCTGCAGGCAGGAAAACAACAACATCATTTTGATTAAATTTTTTAGTTTGATCTAAGTGGAGGCATTATGTTATAGGTACAAAAGACCATTTCGGTCAAAACACATTTATTTTTTTGGCTGTTTGCCCACATTTAAAGCAGCAACAGCAGGGTATTCCCCCTAGATCGTCATAATTTTAAACCTTTTCCACATATAACACATAATTTAGTATAATATAACATCTCATCTGATATATTTTTTTTTATAGATAAACAAAGACAGAAAAGGGCTTACGGTGGCCTAAGTCGCCTGAGGTGTCATCTTCACCAAAAACAAGTTTATTAGAAGCTATTCAATTCATGTGGAGATGAACACTTAAATATTCTGAAATAGCTTTTAATTTACTTTACATTTAATTTAATTATTTATTATTTTAATTTATTTTACTGTTTGTGCACTGTTCTATAAGTTTTTGGACTTTCATTAATTCTTGCAAATTACTTTTTCCAGGCACACAAGGCTTTTTCTATTAGTGTTTTTTATTTATTTATTTTTTGCAAATCACTATATTTTTTAATAAGTTTTGAACTGCTAAAATTGGGATGATGCATCTCACTATAAGATTTTTTTTAAACGTAAAGAGAGATTTTTAAACAACGCTCAAGAGACATGAAATCGCTTTACGGACAATAGACATGAGATACATGTGTTGTGCTCAGGAAGCTGTTGTGTTTGCTATGTCCAGTTCTGTTTGTTACATCCCTTACCAACTTCATTATAACCTTATGGGTCACGGCTGTACATTGTACACGGCTTGCAGTGCATTCTCGTGTGAGGTTTACAGTTCCCAGTCTGTTCCTTTTAACTTTCACCAGATGAAGCCACTGGGGCTCAAGAACTAGAAAATTCTATCCATGAGCACTAACTAGGTTAGTCATCACATCGTTTTCATCACATGCCTAATTACCTGTGCTTATAAGCCCTGCCATTTCTCTCAAGCTTTACACAGCCATGAGAAACTCATACTGTTTGCACTTTGGGCCTGGTTTGGATTGCTGTAAGTGTTTGGACTATTTGTTTTATCCTTTCTTGGACTCATTTTTTCCTTTCTTTTTTCCAGACTGATTTCTGTGTTTATCCTTGAAAATTCTGGATGATTTTTAGCCTTACCTGACGTCTTTTTCTGGCATTTTCATAAAGAATTAAAATAAAGAATTGTTTCTATGCTCGTTAGTCTGTTCTGCAAGCAGTTTTGCATAGTGCAGTGTAGCTCAGCAGTATAATGCTTGCTTAGCACCATGTCACCATGGCAAGACATAACCAAATTTTGTCACGATAGGATCAGCTTCTTAGGCAGATTTTCCAGATGTTACAGAACCCTCCTTTTGGATCCAATCCAATAATCCAGCACTCCAGCACAAGCCCCTGGGGCAATCCATTGGCAAACTTCCTGTATCAGCAATTTTTGTATTCCAAAAGATATGATGGCAACACAAGGGCATGTCAGGAGTTCCTTACCTAGTGCTCTGTCTTTCTCTTTTGAGTTCAAGCCAAACTACATTTCCCTGCTGATGTGAAAGGTGTTTCACTGGCCCACAACAGTCTGGGAGCAACAAACTCCTGCATGTTTCAGTTATATAGGCTTCAAAGAAGAGATGCTGGATTTCAATCTAGGCACTCTTGAGTCTGGTTACCAACTGCTTCACCTTTTCCAAGGAAACTCAGTAGTCACAAACTGTCATCTCCCAGACCTCCACATCAAAGAGCAAGTGTATACCAGGAGGCCATCATTGCCTTCTTTCACTATAACTTTTCAGTTAGGCTTAAGCATGATCTTGCCTCTAGAGAGGCTGCTGATGATCTGTAATTAACCATAGATCTAAACATATGTTTGGATAAACCATATTCAGGAGTATGAGAGAGAAGATGCCAACAATAGCCTTGACAAGCTTCTAAATGCACCTGTCCTTCCATTCTCTGGAGACTTCCCTTGTTCAGATGATGCTGAAACAATGAGTTTGGGAGATAAGTGACCCTCTCATACTGAATGTACCCACTATGTGAGGGAGAGAATTTGCCTCTACTGTGGTAAACCAAGTAATTTTAACTCATCCTATCCCAAAATGTTGGGAAATACCAAGAACCATCCAGAGGTGGGGGAACTGATATGAGGATGACTTTTTCTCCCAAGATACCAGGCTGTGGACTACTAGTGTTTGACACCTTATTCTAGGGTAAATGCCAATATTTAACATGGACTTGTTTTTAGCCCAGTAACATACCTATAGTTAATTTGGACCCTCCAGTGATGGTCACAGGGGGGCACATTTCAATGTCTTCTCGTGCCAGTCCCAAGTCTGGATAAATGCAGAGGGTTGTGCCAAGAAGGGCATCCGATGTAAAAAAAAAAAAAAAATAATAATAATAATAATAAAAAAATAAATCAATGCCAAATCAATCAGACAAATCATTGATCCAGTATGGAAGTCCTGCTAGTCATGGCCCGGGTTAACAACGACTACCACTGGTGCTATTGACCTACAGGGTACTGGTGGAAATTGGTCAAAAAAGGAGAAGTGGAAGTGTGTCCATATTTAGAGAGAGAGAATAAAAGGAAAGGCAAGAGTTTAGGAGTGACAGTAGGAACTTTGAATGTTGGGACTACAGTATGTTTCCCTTATAGAGAGTGAGCAGATTCTGAGATTTGCCCGTTCGTATAGGAGGTTTGTATTTAACTTCAGAACCATTGCTGTATCTGTTACAGCCATGACTAATAAGACTGTTTCTCGTTTTATTTTTAAACCCTTGAGGAAAAGATTCCTGAGATCTCAAGTCATGGTTCACATCTTCTCCTAACACTGCATAATTCCTCCCTCTCGTTCATTGTTGAGGTTGAGTTTGCCTTGGAAATTCTAGACTATTTTTGTATCCTTGCCTGTTTTTATTTATTTATTTATTTATTTATTTATTTTATTTGCATCATCTGATTTATTTTAATACCACATTTCATATAATATTAAGTATTAAAAGTAAAGTGGTTTCTCCAATATTAGCTCAGTGGTACAATACTCACTTTAGCGTTCCAGTGACCCCAGTTTGGTTCTTAGCATGGGTGATACCTTAACACCTGTAATATGATACAGTGCTGTTACCAGGTACCGACTGGTAGAGGAGGAGGTTGATGTATTATTATATCTTTTGTCATATTCAATAATCTTTGTAATTGAAGATTTCATGTGTAAGCTAACAAAACATTTTCCTTGTTTTGCTG
This sequence comes from Clariallabes teugelsi, assembly GCA_030014215.1. Taxonomy (NCBI): domain Eukaryota; kingdom Metazoa; phylum Chordata; class Actinopteri; order Siluriformes; family Clariidae; genus Clariallabes; species Clariallabes teugelsi. Next base: position 9,166,556 of record JAQMYG010000037.1, read on the forward strand.
CTCACTGTTCATTGTTTGTTACAATTTTTAAAAACTTAACCAACATGTTAACAAATAATGTTATGATAATAGACAGATTTCTTTTATTTAATCTGTGATACTCCATATCCTCAACTCTGCAAAATTGCACATCCCCGTGGCAACCACTTATGTAGGGTATTGTTGGCTTACTGCAGGTGCTCATTTCTAAGAATGTTTAAAATTCTTGACAATAAATCTTCTTGTCTGAGCACTTATATGACAAGTACAGGGGAAAATGTCCAATGAGAGTCTAAAAGGAAAACAAATTAATCTATTAACATGTGTAGCAGATTCCTGAATCCCGTTCTATCATCCAACTATGTTTGTGGAGGGCAAGGACAACATTAAGCTTTTTTAGGACATTAAGGACAGATAGTCCTTGCCGGTCATATCCAAATGAATACTTTCCCTTTATCTGTCATGTAAACCTTTTTCCTGTCTACATTTTTGTTGAGGAACAACCACCACAGGCATCTGTTCATCTTGACAAAGTTATATAATAGACTCCTTTGATGAATTTCAGACAATTTGGTGATTAGGCATGCTTCATTATGGATCACGCCAGGTGAAAGACTTGTGCCTCATCAATGATTATTTATGTAGTTTGCCTACCACTATGTACACAAACAACATATTACAAGTGATAAATAGTGTATGGTGTGAATGGTACAGTCATTCTGAGAAGTCACATAGTCTCCACTAAATATAAGGGTTTTTCCACAGGAAAGGTGACAGTATATAGCTTTTTTTAGCAGGAAAATGTATGTGGCTGGAGTTACACTGCATTTTCTAGATGACACAGAGAGACAGAAAGGGCAATCTTGACAACCAAGCTGTCCTACAAGCAGCAAGGGAGAATAAATTCCCAGAAGTATTTGGTTAGGACATGTTTGGTTCCAGGGGATGATAGTGAAAATCATTCCATTTGGTTTGTTGACACCTTGACCTGTCTGTGTCTCTCCTCAAACTGATCACAAAATTGTATTGCTGAAATGTTGTATATTTTAAACGATAGTTTATTATATTTATGTTAACATGTTTTATGAAACATTTTTTGAAATTACTTGATATTTACTTTAATTTCCAGTTACTCATGTCTTTATAGAATGATTTCAGTCAGAAATAAGTTAGGTAATTGTAGACTATGTTGTATAATAGTGACAAATGTGTGATTTTCTCTCTATAGGTGATAATACTGATAGCACGTCATATTGAATTTTAGTCTTCAGTCAATAAAAAATCATATGCATCCATTCATTTATCCTTCCATCTGTCAGAGGTGAACTGGAGGGCACAAGTACAGCTTGATAGAAGAGTATTAATCTTAGAAATCAAATCAAACACCGGTATCAGAAGTGTAAACATGAGACAGCCAAAGGTCAGGTGACGAACAAATAAAATAAACTGGGCAAGGCAAGGTCAGAAACAAGAAAACAGGAACACCACCAAAACTGTGATATCGACAACAGTAAAGGGGACTTGGTAACAGCTGGTAACAGAACACAGTGTGTGAGTGTGATTGTGGAAATTGAAGTCTGTGTGACAGATACTGATTGTGTGGTATACCGTGGCTCTGTGTGAGAAAACGATTGATTCCATGTGTTTGTAATTAGTACTCAGGTGAGTTTGAATGTGTTTCTTTGGAGTTTGGAGGCTTTGGCAGGCATTTCTTCAGGCCATGTTGTGAAGTATAGAATGAAAAGTGTAGTACACTTATTAGAGATTCCAACATAGACAACGTCTCGGGTTACTTTGCTGAAACCCTGTTCCCTGAAAAGGCGGGAACGAGATGCTGCGT
>JAQMYG010000037.1:9245097-9258175 GCA_030014215.1 Clariallabes teugelsi
ATTAGCAAGGATAGCTCACCAGCCGTGCCTAATTCCGCGGCCCCGCTCCTTCGCATATCTGAAGGGGAGGCCGCCTAGCTAGTGAGCGAGGAGCGATATTGATTTGTGACAGGCTGAAAAAAATATTATCCTCAAAAATGTAACAGATGAGGACTCCGATTAATGTGCAAAAACTATATAATAAAACTATATAAGACTAAATGGCCTTTATAAGACAACTTTTATTTAAGCGCACTCACAATAACGAAAAAAACTCTATGATTTTGTAAATGTTTGAAAGCAAACAAGGTGAGCTGTTCTGTATTGTTTTTGGTGAACTTGAGCGCGTCAGAAAATGAACGCAAACGTTTTTTTAAAATGGTCAGAGTCAGTCTGCTTGCTGTTTTTCCCGACGCATTCATAATCATTAGTCTACTTCATGGTACTTCATGGCTGAACCATGGAAGGATTCCTCAGCAAGATACATCCGAATTGGTATCAATCCGGAAGTATCCTAGCTCGGTGGAATTTGATGTATACGCTCAGTGGTACTTGTAGATACTTCCGAAAATCAGTGGTGTATACGGGCGTTTCCTAGTACAGATACACCTATTTTCATGCAGTGTTGGATTCCTCTCTTTCTGCTTCACTTCATGATAATTTGTTTAGAAAAATACTAGAGAGAAAATCTCTAATTTACAAAACCTGGTGAAACACTGACCTTCAAGTTGTATGTGTTGCCATCTTGGTCTGGAACATGCACACACAAACAAACATACATGAACTGTCTAATTGTCATTTGACCCTAACTTTCCAGAAATAAATATACATATATATTTTTTATGCTAAAATATACAGTTCAGTGTTCCAATCCCTCAATTATACTGCTTTCATTAGTATTAGATTCTCAAAAATCTCTCTTCTCATAGGGATCTCTTTACATTTACCAGTAAAAGGTCAGCAGCTGTGCAAAGCTTCACCTAATTACAGGTACAAGCAGAATTGTGACACTGAAGACAGACAATTCCTCCTTGAATACAGCAGTCTAATTGAAAGTCACCATCATTGTTGAACTCACTTACAAGTGTCCAAATGCACACACGTTATGCTTGTGCATGCAATGCTACTTTCATGAGTGAACTGTCATGGCCAAAGGCATCAAAATCACTTGACTCAAATTTAAGCAGTGAATTACAGGGACACTTGGTGTCATCAGAGGCCAGTGAGACATCTAGCTTATTATATACTGTATAGAATACAATATACATGTATGTAATATCACTGCATTTCATGTTCACATTTCACCAGGCATTTGAGTTTCTTCAATTCCTAACATCATTTATAGCCTTAGTGTCCCTGAATATCACACTCTACTCAACATTGAGCTGATAACCTTTACCTTTGGAACAAAGGGGAGAAGAGGGTATGCCAAATGATTGACTAGCTGAAAACAGGCACAAAACTGAACTGCACTGCCAAACCGAATAAACCCTCCCTAAAGCACATGACAAGTTGTTTAGCTTTATTGGATGCCAGGAATAGCCCACCAGTAGGGAACATCCCCTGGGATAAGGCCAGAATTGATGGAATGGTGTTTGACCCTTTATAATGATGCAGGGTTTTACATGCAATAGGACAAGGCCTGCAGCCCAGAGTGACACTGTCCAGAGACAGTGGAGAGATGAAGAGAGGAAAGGGTAAAGGGTATCTCCTTTGCCTAGAAGATACTGAAATGTTCATATCCAAACAAGCAATCATAGCTAAACAGCAGACAAGGTAAAGACTGTGAAAGAAAACTAGGTCAAAATCTTTGAAATATGTAGTTCCCCAGAGTTAGAAAAGCCCCCTAGGCCTGGTAAGAAGCATATGGGGGGGGGAGATTACTGAGCAGAGCTAACAACATATTATAAGATTACATTTAAAGCCACCATATGAAAATATCAGCACCATACTTATATGCATACAAATTTAAATAAAGGGGGAAAAATGTGCATTGGTTCTTTAACCCTCACAGGATCTTGGGATATGAAGCATGAGGCAGGGCAAGGGCAGGCCAAATGAGATGTGACAGTGTGTGAGTAAGACAGAGGGCGGGTGGGACAGCGGGGAGAGCAGGACAGCCATATGCCCTGTCCCTCTGGGGCTTCTGAGAAGAAAGAGACAAGGTGACGCACTACACCCTCTCTTCTCTGCAGGAACACTGGAGCATGGTCAACAATTCCCAACAAACACAGAAAATGCACACACACACACACACACACAAGAGAGGTATTCCTCACCTCACATTAATGCATACAATCAAATAAATGGGCATAGGATATTGAAATATTAAAGTGGCTTGAGAATATTTAGCAGTGGTAAAATTGGTTTAAAATATTCCATTTATTTTGCAGTGTTTTATTATGCTGTAAGTAAAATGCAGTATTATGGGGAAAAAAACAACTGTGCCAGTAATAAAATTAAGACAGCTTGAAGGCAAACAAATATTGTGGATTGTTTTTTGTTTGTTTGATTACTTGATTTTTGCAGTTTATTAAAATTTTGGGCACTTTATTTAGCTGCCAATAGTCTTCTACTATGATAGACTAGCAGTGAAAAAGCAAGTAAATCAGTGAAGCCCTATTGCAGTGAGCAAGTCATTCTCTTAGATCATAGGCTAATGTGTGGCCTCATTAGCACTGATTAAGTCCATTAGCTGTTTGTGTACTGTTACAGGAGAACCACAGCCTCTGCATCTCTGAATTGCCTCCACATCCCCCGCCCCCTCTCTACTTTGATTAAATAATAAATGATCAATATCCACATGGCAATCGGCACTGTGACTTAGTGCTTACATCGATCGGGCCTGGGAGCTGTGATGAAAAAGGGCCAGTGTGGCAGGCTGCATCGTCATGCATCAGCCCCTCACCCCATATCCTCCTCCCTTCACCTTCAGGGGGCCACTCAGGAACATCAGCAGCCATTAGTAACTCAGTGCAGCAGCTCTCCCATTGCATTCAACCAGGTGTATGGGTGCTCAAGTGTGTCTCCAGGGACCTTTGCATTTTTCTGGTGAAAATCATGGTTTTACACATGAATGGGTCTAAAGGGTGAAGAGATTAGGATTTGGTCTAATGGATGGTGAGGCATGATTGATGTGATGTGTAGTTTGGTAACAATGAACCTAGAAAACGAATTTCAATATTTTTTTCTCTTTCACTCTCTGAGTTTGTCCTTGACAACGTGTTGTGAATTGCTATTATTTCATATTCTTTGCTGGTCCCCTCTTCAATGGCTGACTGATGTAAAATATATTTATCATAAATTCTTCTCATCTAGTCATGATTTATTAATAGTGATTAAAGCACACAATGATGAATTCTAAACACGAACCAAACAGAGATATGGAGATATACACATTCTAGTGATTACACTATGTCTTTCGTTGATTCTCCTGCTTTCTCTCTTGCCTGTCAGACACACTAACAAACAGCAACAGAAAATCTTACATTACATCCACTAGCTATAATGTATATAGGCACGATTGCTTAGTGGTTAGCATTGTCGTCTTGCACCTCCAGTGTTGGGTTTGATTCTTGTTTTAGGAGCTGTGGGCATGGAGTTTGCATGCTCTCCCCGTACTTTGTGGGTTTCCTCGAGGTACTCCAGTTTCCTCCAACAAATGCAACTTAATTCATAACATTTGTATCATGTGCTTTTTCTGGATTTTTGGTTGATATTCGGTCTCAATCCTTTACCATAAACCTATGGTAAAAATTATAGACCCTTCATTTCTTTGTAAGTGGGCAAACTTAGAAAATCTGTAGGGGATCAAATACTTATTTCCCCCACTGTATATCCAGGGTGGAGAGTGTCAATTGCCAAATGTGCCAAATGGCAAGTCGCCAGACCAAAATACCAATACAATTAAACATAATGTGTTCCGGAAGTGTGCTTGTATATCAAAGCACTAAGCACAAATTACCCCAAAATTATTCGAAAATGATTCGTTTCTCAACCCAAAAATATTCATATAAAAATAAGTTGCAAAAAATTACTCAAGTACAAGTAAAAAGAAGACATTCAAAATATTACTCAAGTAAGAGTAAAAAGGTATTTGGTGAAAAGACTACTCAAGTACTGAGTAACTGTTTCATCGTAATGTTTTAATTTTTTTTTTTAGAATTTATGTAAGCAGCCAGACAAAACGATAAAATAATGTACAATTTCTGACATTTCCAAATAATAAAAAAAAGAAAATAAATGAATAAAAATGAATATCTTTACAAAATAACAAATTAAGGAACAAGAAACACAAATTTCCTAATCTCACATTTTTCATAACATAAAGCTTTTGAAACAAATACCCACTCAAGGTAACATATGTAAGTTTGAACAGTGTAAACTATTTCCAGTGTAAGATATACTGTATATTCAGTTGCCCTCCAAATGGCTCAGCAGGTCTCACTTTACCATAAACTGTGTCCAGTAGAGCAAATGTATATTTTTTTAGCCTCTAGCTTATTTGCCAATTATATGTTCTAACATTGCAACATTAAATAAAACAGCTAAACTAACCGTGACATGCTGTCTGTTTTGGCAGACAGTGATTGGTCAAAAGGAGTCATGTGATTATTGTTAGATCCACCGGCTACATTTCTCTGGCAAAAATAAAGAATATCTAATGTGTAGAATAAATGGTTAGAAAAGTAACAAGTCAAGTGTAGCCGGATGTAGCGGAGTAAGAGTAGCATTTCTTCTTCGAAAATCTACTCAAGTAAAAGTAAAAAGGATGGTGCAGTAAAACTGCTCATAGCAGTATTTTTTTTATTCAAAAACTTACTTAAGTAACTCACAGCAGACAAAGCATACTGTATACATACTAGAATACTTAACATGGTAAAAATGATAAAACATTTTGCTCATCTTGCAAAATGCTCGCAGACCAAGTTACGCACAATCCGAGGTTACACTGTACCTAGCATAATTCTAAAATTAAATGTACGTGTTTTGCAACACACATTTTTTCCATTATCACTTATGCTGACATCTTTCTTTACAGTGTTTAGAAGCGCACTAATGTTAACGTGTAAATTAAACAGTTTCATGTTTAACCATAAATCTTTCTATTATAAACTCATACTGTAGAATATTTGCACCCCTCATTAAAAATGAATTCACAAAAAATGCAAAACACCGTCATGATTCATTCAGTTAGTTTGTTCCACCTGCTGCCACTCCTAATCAGGTCCACCTGTCACCAATTAACCTGCCTCTCTGCTCTGTTTATTTCACAGACACAGTTCACTCTTTCTTCCAGATTGCTTCTTCATGTGGTTTTTGAACTGTCCAGCCTTCATTCTGTTTCTACATCTGCTTGTTTTTATACCTATATGCATGTCCCCTCTTAGTCAGCAACTCCTCAAATCTCTTTGCATGTTTGGTCTGTCTATGGAAGACAAATTTCTTTGAAAGTTAACTCTGCCCTGTAATATACTGTATCCAACATGTATCAGACTATTTGACCTGTTTATTTAATTTATTCTTACTTTTGTCATACCTATATTCAGCCCTTCCCCCAAAACTCACCTGTTTAAAATACCTAGGCCTTCAGGATTTGCCGTGTTTCAGATCATTAATGACAGACAGCAGTTGTACCCGACATGCTTTATATGATACTACAACGATAGACCAGTGGTAGTGACGATTTAAATTTGAGGTCTGGGAGTGCTGTAGAGGGTGGCCTTTCTGTATCAAACCACACCTTTTCTCTCCAAAAATCATAAATCATGCTTCATGTCCACCAGCTCACTCTACTCGCATTGAATCTTTTGTTCCAGCTGAGCATCTCTGGTAAAGTCTTGGCTGTTAGAAGAGCAGGCTTGCCAGTAGCAGGGAGGGCACTGGTGAGTTGATCCCTGCCGCCCTCCATCTCTCCATTTCCTTTCATTTTGGCACAACTTGAAAGGGATAACCAATCTCATTCTATGTCTGTTTTTATTGGGGGTGGATGCAGAATTTAACCTAACACATCTTTATTTGCCTTTTACACAGATGCATTTGTACATGTACATAGGGATTCATGCACAGTGCTTTCAGTCAGTTTGTAAAAGACAAGATATAACACAACCACAAATAGTACAAACAAAAATCTAAAGAAATACAAACAAATATCTAGAGAAATGGCACTTGATGTACATAAAAAAGGGTATTATACAAAAAAAAAGGCAATATCTGGGAACAAAATATCCTAGATAATAAAAAGAATACTGTTACCCTAGTATGAGGCAACATAACCTGAGAGAAAGCACTATTAATATGGAAAGAAAGAACAACATTGATATTGCATTGAGAAACAGAATGATATTGCAACTTGAATAATAAAATGGTGCACAAGGAAATAGCCCAATAAGGATGCTACTTTCCATACAAGGCATGATTTGGAGAATGTTTGATACTGCAAAGGTGAAATTTCAACTTGTTTTCAGGTACTGAATTAAGTAATGACCTAACACATGACAGGCATAAGAGTAATTTAGAGTGATTAACTACTGAGAAAGTGTGTGGGGGGGGATGAACATAGGAATTTAACAGTCTACGGTGGAGCTTCATTATGTCTTTAGCGACCAGGAATTGTGCTAATGCTTTCTAATTTGAGGCTGCTCAGGTTGTGGCTCCTCCATCTGAACAAAGTGTGTCCAAGATGGTGAGTTCTCTAAGGATAATCTGAACTTTGTTTATACATCACTGTGTGTACAGTGTCCATAGAGGGCAGGATCAATGATCCTCTCTGAATTTTTAATGACTCACTGGAGGACTTTCTTCTCATTTTGTGTAAGATTTCCGTACCACACAGTGAACCCTTTGGTCAAGATGCTCTAAATAAGTCCTCTGTAGACCTGAGTGAGGGGCTGATGTATCTGTAAGCAGTCTTGTGAAGTAAAGCTACTGGTGGGCTTCTTTTAATTAGGTTATGCTAATGGCCAATGTGAGCCCATTTGTCTTGGCCATGTTGAAGACAAGGTCATTGTCCTCTCTGGACTCAGACACCCTGTCCACCAGCTCCTGATAGGAGGACTCATCATTGTTGTGGATGAATCCTAGGATGGTTGTATCATTTGCAAAATTTGAAAATTAATTATCCATGGTTGATGAGAAATCATGGGTGTAGAACAAAATGAATTTTGAACAATAGCCTTGGTGGGTTACAGTGCTGATTTGTAGACAGCTCTGATTAGATCAGACAGTCTCATAACCTGCAGTCTGTTTACCAGAAAGTCTAATATCCAGATCCAGTAACATATAAGGGTGGTCAGATCCACTAGCTTCAGAACCAGCTTGGTGGATCGTATGGTGTTGATGATTGAGCTGTATGCATGTGTGTTCTTATTTTCAAGCTGTTTCAGGTGTTTCAAGGGTGGGTCCATCATGCATGCTGTTTGGATGTGCTGGTATGATGTTCATGTACTTAAGCACCAGTTTCTTAAGGCATTTCATGGCACTAGATGAAGGTCATTTAGACAGGTAGTGTTTGGTGTCTTGGAACTGGCAAAATAACAGACTTATGGAACTACTGCCTGAACCAATAAGGTGTTGAATATATTCTGGGTGACACTCCATCAGGCATTTCTGCCTTGTAGGGATCTGCTGCAGAGCTCTGAGGACCTGGGAATGTGTCACGTGTAATCAATCATGATGATTGCAGGCTATTTGTATGGGGGTGTCATGATTTCTGGAAATCAAACCAGGCATAGAAGGTGTTGAGCTTATATGGTAGATTAAATGTGGCAATGGTACTCTGATGCAGTGAATTTTTTTCATTCTCAAGGAATTGTAACTTTCCTAGTAGTATGTTTTGGAGCATCTAACTAACCCTGTCGTAACTAACCAGGTGCTGTAGGTGGCATCTAGTTCCTCCCTAATTCACATGCTTTCTCTTCAGATGCCATCTATTAAATGAGTCTGAGGCTCTGGCATTCTGCTGCTATGGTGATGCAGCTCTGGCAAAGCATTAAGCTCAGGGAGATTAAGGTCCACTCTTACAGGGATTTCATGTAAATGAAAGTGTGTTCCAATTAGGTACCTTTTTAGAAAAGACAACCAAATATGGAAAAAAATACAAACAACATCATGATACAATGGTGAGCGCCAACCTTTAATTTATTAACTAAAGTGGCAATACATCATGGCCTAATGTCCAGATCACTGCCTGACCTAATGCAAGGTAGAGTTCTGATGCTCAGATAACTGAACCTGTCCATGTAATTATTTCCTGAAACCACCATGAACACATCAGCTTTCTCATTATAGTTTCCTCAGCTGTCCATATTTCTTGAGAACATCGGGCTTTGTAAACACAACCCACATGTTGTTAAGTTATCAAGTAAAAAGATTTTAGGATGGATTACTCATTGTCTGTTTTTGTGTCTCAGATCTGCTCTCTCAAAAGGACCCTTTCAGTCTATTAGGATCTGTTCCCAGATATCAGACCCGGCAAAATAACTGGATCTAAGGGAGGTGTTCACCAAACCGTATGCTATCTTTGCTTTCACCTTGTTTTAATTACCTGATGCCTGGCTCCACACTCTGAAAGGGCTCTCTGAAAGAGTTTATTCACTGTTAGATCCAGAGAAACTGGCAAAAGAGCAGAGTTGACTAACCACTGCTGTAAATGACATCACAGTAAAGAACAGACACACATTTCCTCTCATCTCTTCAGCATTTGAGCGCCTACATGGGCCTAATATATTTAGCAATTTTGACCTTCGGATCAGAGAGGGAGACAAATGAAAGGCTGCTTTTAACACATTTAATTGACATTATGAGTATTTGGTTATGTCATTCAGCCCGACCAATGGACCAGAAGATTTTCTGGGGACTTTTTAATGACATACTTAGAGACATGGTAAATAAGTTTTGTTTTTTGTCTATCAAGATGACTTTTATTTCCTGTTCTCTCCCTGTTCTTTTCTGGGATGTATCCTATCAGCAATAGGAGTTAATATGGGAATGCAGAGAAGGTAAAGGCAGGTGCAGATTGACCCACTCCAGAGAGCCAAAAAAAGCTTCAGTGTTTGCCAGGCTTTGCTCATTTTTATCAGACATTGATAAGGGGATATAGTTCTATAGCAGCTCCACTACACTGACACCTACAGTGGCTATTAAAAAAAATCAGCCCCCTTAAAATAAAGACTTTTTGTTGCTTTGCAGCCTGAAATGAAGACAAATTATAGACAGTTATATTTACTCAGTGTGACTTTTAACATCTAAGTAAAAGATACAACACCAACATACTGTAAGAAAAAACAGAATCACTGATTTGGAAAAGGATCACCCCGTCCTAAAAATGACTTGCAGGCCACAAATGGTCAGCATTAAATTTAACTTGAGCAGTTCTGCAAAGGAGAGTGGGCAAATATTGCAAAGTCTAGATGTGCAAAGCTCTGTGTGCCATTGAGAAGGTGATTAGCTTCACCTGATTGAGTTTACAAGTCATTTTTAGGAGGGGTGATTTTAGGGGTAATACTTTTCTATATCCACTGTATGTTCCTTCTCCATTTGTCTCTGCCTAATTCATTCAAAATCTTTATGGTCGAAGTTTATGACTCCAGCACTGGTGCGGGAGCTATTCTTTTTCAGTATTCCATCCTGGATAACTATTTACACCCATGTGCCTTTTTCTCCACACTGTCTTTAACAGACTGAATTATGATGTTGGTAACAGGAAGTTATTGAAATTAAAATTCACATTAGAAGAGGGGAGAGTGTTGACATTGAATAGTGAGGCAGAGCAGCCTTTTGTTGTTTGGACTGACCAGAAAACTCTCTCAAATATCTGCAGTCTGCAATGGGACTTAACTTGATGGGCCTTTTCTTTAGTTAACCCTTACTGTCTACTATCATCCAGGCATTAAACTGCAAACCTGATGCTTAGTCCTATCAATTTAACAGAGATGAAAATAACCAGGCCATTTATCCTGCTTCTCACTGCAGATCTAGGACAACCTGTCTGGAGATTGAAAGAAAAGTACTCAACTCATTGGCAAATCCCTTCCACCAGAACCACTGTAATATCTGTACTGTGGTATTGCAGTGGTTCCGGTGGCCCTGGCTGTCAAACGATGTTAGTAAATTTGTGGCCACTTGCTTTGTGTGCAACTAGAACAAGACCATTAGGAGACCTCTAGCTGGTTTGGTCTCTCTCCCAGGGCACATATGAGTACCAGCCACCACTGTTTGCTCATGAAGAAGCTGAAGCCACAGTTTCATCAGCACTGGCATTTCTTAAGAGATGTAGGCAGACTTGGAGAAGGGCTCATGAAGTGGGCCAATCATAGACACTCAGCAGCTCCTGTTTATTTAATAAAATGTTAGGCTACTGTATCCAATTCTGATCTGTCTTTATGTTTTAAATGTAACACAAAAAAAACTTGCTCCCTTTTTTGTTAGCCTTTCTTCCATTTTCAAGGTGTTTAACCCAATGGCAGTACTTTTGATGCTTCCTCACTCCCCCTGGATCCACCGAACCTTCCACTCCTCTAATCTCCTGAAACCTGTCAAGGATCACACACTGCACATGCATCATAATCATGCTTGTGTTGCTCATACACTGACCAACTGCAAATTACTGACAGGCAGAGTAAGCAATACTTCGTACCTCATTACAGTAGCACTTATCAAAAGTGGAATAATCATGCAGCAAGTGAACAGTCAGAGTTTGAAACTATCAATGTATTCAAAGCTTTAACAAATTTTGATAACTTGAGAACAGTATCAGTTGCCCCATGTCCCAACTCTTGTGGAAATTTCTTGGTATGCTGTGGTTAGAACTGACCAACAGTTATCCAAAGAACAGTTGAAGAGCAAAGACTAACCTGTCTGGCTGATCCAACAGAAGAGCTACTTTAGCATAATGCTGATCCAGATTCACCACTGAAAGCAAATTCAAAGGGTATGTGAGCATTAGAACTGGACTGAAGAGCAATGAAAAAAGGTTGCTTGATCTAATAATTCATGTTTTCCTTTTTCACCATGTGAATGATTGATTGAATGCACTTACTTAAGGGAGAGATGGCACTAGAATACTGTACATGTAAAAAGAAGGCAACCTGGTAGAATCAGCATTAAGCTTTGCCCTTAAGTTTATGTTCTGCTGGGAAACTTTGGGTCTTGACATTCATGTTAATGTTACTTTGACATGTACTACTTACCTAATAATTGTTGCACCCCTTCGTGGCAACAGTAATGGCGGTGTCTTCTTTCAGTAGGAAACTGCACTCTGCCACACTACATTTTTTATTTTTTTTTTACATTCATGCATTTGATATACAGTATGCTCTTATACTGTACAGAGTGACCTACAAAAGAGCTTTGAAGTTTCCACCATTGGACATATCTTTACACCGGGTTACTAACTAGAAGTACCATCAGTTAACACTATTGGGAAGGTTTTTGTTTTATGAAGGGGTTGAGGGAAGGGAAGTTAACCCAAATTTTTATAGAATGGTTTGATGAATATAAAGAGTTCAAGGTGTTGACTTGTCCTGCTTATTCACAAGATCTTAGTTCAATTGTGCATCCGTGGGATGCTTTAACTCATAGTAAGCAGCTTTGGCACATAGAGGCTGGGAAAAAGCCCTAACTGAGCAGGGAGAGAAAAAACTTGTGGAGGAAGTGAGGCTCATAAAAGGAACCTATTGTCTTCTGGTTGTCACTGTACTGTACATTGTTATAACAGTTATAGGAAAGTGAATGGCAAGGATAAAATTCTAGTCGTGACTGGGTTCAGTATACCTTTTTTTTTTATTACTCCTTTAGGCAGTAGGGGTGGTACAGTAATGCTCAAATGATGTTCATAAGTCAGGAGATTGAGATTCCTGGTGCATTTCTGTATGGTTGGTTTATGGATCATGGCATTGGGAGCTTATAGATTGCAGGGCTGTGGTATCAGGATCATGGTTGTACTTTAACTGTATATTGTGGGATCTTTGTTGGATCAGAGGTTGCAACAGCTGTTGGGGCAGATGCAAAGCTGGTGAAGTGGTGAGATAGAAGGTATTTGACTAAAACTATGAGGTGTTTGGATGAGTGAAGTAAGAATTTCCATGTATGAGGCAGAGCTTTAGTATAAGTGAAAAGGGGGCATTTGTAGGGGTGGGAGGAATTGAAAACGGCCAATGAATAAGAGAATAAAGTTGGATTGAATAGCAAAGAGTGGCATGAAGTAGAATGGCATTTGTTTTGAAACAAGAGTCATGACAAATGACATAACAAAGAGAGTGGCTGTCTTTGAAGAAGACAGAAGGAAGCGTCTGTGATCCTTGGGAGTGAAAGCATGATCCTTAGTAGAGAGAGTCAGCCATCCTTCAGAAAGAGAACCAGAGATGGTTTCTGCAATATTATAGTGAAGGGAAAAGGGAAGGGGCGTCGACAACATTTGAGAGGTGAATAAACTTGAAGGGAGAGGGCATTTGTGAGTCTTAGAAAGAACATGAGGACATCTATAATGCTTCTAGGGAAAAGTGAGCATGTCTTATTTTTCAGGGAAGAGCAGATTATCTGCAAAGCTCCAGAGGAAGCAAGAAGGTATCTGGAATTTTTGAAGTCAATGACCTGATCATAGAAGCAATTGTTTTTATGTGGTTGTGGGAGTGGCCATGCGGTGAAGTTGTTGACATTTTGGTGCAGTGTTGTCCTCACACTGATATGTGCCGATAGAGAAATGTTGTTCATGCAGAACTAAAATAAATTAATATTTATAAGTATTTGTGCTTATAGCAACCAAGATGAAAACCCATTCACTGTGGTGGTTGAGTAGGAGATGCAGGAATGAGAGCTGCATTTAGACTGCAAGATTTTGAGAGCATGTTATCCACTAATTGGTTGTTGTTCAGTGCAGCCTTAAACATGGTGCAGTGAGTGGATAAATGGAGACAAGTGGCAAGAAAGAAAGCTCTTGATCTGTTGCATTGATGATTAAGGTAAGCAGGAAAACTTTTAGAATGAATAAAATGCATAAAACTTTATCATTATGTGGAAAAGGGGATATTTCATATGCAAATACAGTATATAAGTACATATTTCTGTCTCTGCTATTAAGCCCTCCCCTAAAAAGGATCAA
>JAQMYG010000037.1:9263156-9285526 GCA_030014215.1 Clariallabes teugelsi
CCCCCCCCACCTCCTGCACATTAAGCGTGTCAAACAACACTTAATACTGTGCTGGACCACCAACTTGACGTGTATCGTGTCGCAGGCGGTGCGTATAGTAAACATTTGTGAAGGAATTGGTTATAAAATCTATATCCATTTGAATATGTTGTTAGAATTGTAATAAATAAATCTATAATTTTTCAACATAAAGCCTTTTTAACTTAATTTGCCTAGTTTGCCACGTAGTTACTCAGATATTCATATTCAAATTATGTCAAATTTGATGGGAAATTTGATGCCAAATTAGATGGGATCAAGTGTTTACATTCATTTAGATCGGGTTTTTTGATATAATAAGACATTCATTTGATCAACATTTATGGAAGGAGACTCCATTGTAAACACTTAAACAGAATAGTCAGAGATAAAGCTGTACAGTACCACTGGAGTAGAGTACACTTGTTTAGACTTTCAGATAAGTCTCCATCTGCAGGGTGTGTTTACAAAGAAAAAAATCCTCCTGTGACCTCATATAAGAAGAGCTCCTCCCCCCAACTGTGCCCTGCTGTTCTCTGGAGGGGCGTGGCTCATTAACTTACATAGTTACTACCACATTTATGTGTCATAAAAAATGCACTATTTGATCATTACCACACACACTGGGTGAGTGCTGAGACCGGTGTTAACTTAAGCCTACATTTTGTGGTTTCTCAGCAACTTCATGAGAGAAAAACGAGTTTGTGAGGGAACTACTGTTAATATCAACTATAACACAAGTGATCATTTTTTAATGGATATTCCAGAACATTACACCTTATATGACTATGAATAGGATCACTGTGGTGTAAGAGGAACACTGGTTGTTTCTGTATATGCAGAAATATTTCATTCTATTATTTTTGAAAACTGTTGCTTTTATGTCTCTGAACTTTATTGCGGTATTTCTTAGCCTGTATATTATAAAGTGCCCCCCCCCCTCCCCCCCAACCACCAGCACCACCTGTGAAGAAGGGCTATATGAAGACGTGACGTTGGATATAATGTCAAAAACAGTTTTGCGTTGAGAGATATGACGTCGGATCGGATCTCACTGGAGTGAGAGATGAGCTCATTACGTCACAGCTGCAGCGCACAAAAGCTTTTAGTGATCTAATGGTCCTGCAAAGCGGTCAGAGCAAATTGCAAAACTCATGAGTCTCACTGCTGGCTTTAACGCTCACATCTCTCTCTCTCTCTTTCTCTCAGTGTACAGTCACGCTCCCAGATGAAGATTAGTGATCTCAGTGTCTGTGTCTGTATCTCTGTCTTCAGGTCGATCTACTTCTCCTGTTTCGTTGTCTCTAACCTCTGTTTCTCCTTCTCTCGTTGCCTTTTTTGTTTTGTTTTTCATCCTTCTTCCCCTCTCATTTACCATACTGAAATAAATTTGCCATGAAAAAAAGTAATAGAAATAAAATAATCATGTCCTAGGGGTTGGAAAAAAAATCATAATCACATTCAGAGTATTTCTTATTCACAATTTCCTTTTTTTTAACCTCTCAGTAATGGCCCCCCTGAGTGTTCATTTTTAAAAATCTTACATGCTTTTAAGGCTTTCAGAATCCCTTTAATGATCTGTTTTATTATATTGTAATGTATTTGCAGATTTAGGTTTGGTGGAAATGGAGGTGGCATTATTTTCCAGATTTAGAAAATGTTCTCTATTCAGATTTCTTATAATTAGGCCTAATTATCTGAACAATTCTACACCTGTTGAATAAACATGGGATTTAAAGCAGACACTAGTGACAATTTAATGTTAATAGAATGAAATGAGCGTTAAAATGAGATAAACACCATTTTTAGACAAATTATTGACACATAAGGTTTTCTATAACAAAATATTTTTTATTCGAAAATTGCTACTGTACTGTATATAGTCTTCTTTTAGAAGCAATTTTATATAGTTTTGATAGTAATAATTGAAAAAAAAAATCACAAAAATAGATATATCTCAAAATGGATATATCTCATTTTGCTGTCAAACTGTAGAAATATTTATAAAATTTAATTAAATTACTGTTTAAGCATCCTGCTATTTTAGCTCTTATTGCCAAATATGCCTTAAATAAGTGAAAAAATGATAAAAAATACTGTATGTTGATAAAAAAAAAATTATTTAGATAACATGAACATAGCTGTAAAATCTCATAAAAAGTGCACTTTGTTAAAATGAGCCATCAGACTGTAAACAAAAATAATCAACAAAAATAATATGGAGTCACACTCCATACATTACCTAGATATCTATGTCTCTACATCTCTTAGATCTCTAAGTCAGTACTCGGTTAGTGTCACAGGGCAAAAAAAACAGTTTCTTTCAACATTAATTGTTTCTACACTTTCACAGCTTTCACATGTTTTGTAAATAAAAATTTGTTTAAAAAAAGTTTGGTTAAAAAAGTTTTGTTAATATTTTTTTCTAGTAACTGTCAGAATATTTTGGATGTATTGCAAGAATAAAGAGGGGTTGAGGAGGGAACGACTGTTTATAGCTGCTATAATGTAAGTGACAACAGGAAATTACTAGTTTCATAGAAATTAAATGTGTACCCTTTAGCAGATTAAAAGCATGTCATTTGGTGATTCATTCATCTGAACACCAATTAAACTAATCTGCATGTCTTTGGACTGTGGGAGGAAACCGGAGTACCCGGAGGAAACCCACCAATAGAACCCTCTCCGGTTTTCTCTCACAGTCCAACGACATGCAGATTAAGCTGCTAGACGTTGCTAAATTGCTCACAATTGTGTGTGTCCCCTACGATGGATTGGCACCCTATCCAGGGTGTATCCCCGCCTCATGCCCTAAATCTCCCAGGATAGACTCCAGGCCCCCTGTGACCCTGAATACAGGATAAAGTGGTATAGACAATGAGTGAGTGTGTTTTATTCCGTATTGCGTCACTGCAGTGTTAGAGTAGCTTTACAGTAACATTTGTTGACTGAGTTTAATTATATAAATATCTTTACGAGAACTCACAGATGTTTAAAGTAGAAATGGCAGATATGAAATGGTAGACCGAGTATCACACAATGATGATGGACATAATATGATAAAATAGACAAATACAATACTATATAAAGACAAAAAATTTTCTAATATCAGTTCAGAGTACAGACTGCGCACACACACATACTGTACACACACGCGCGTATAAATGGCGATTTTGATTCCTGATGCTCTTTATATTGTCAAAGCACTGAGATTCATTTATTATTCATCCGTTTTCAGGAAGAAAGAGTGAACCCGAGTGAAGGGGTTGCTCTGAAGCTACCTAATCCATTTTATTGTATTTTTTGCTCCCTGGATCGGGAGTAAAACTAAAAGGAAACCTGAGGAGCTTCCTTGCTCACACGGTAATAAAAAATATCTGTACTAAGTACATTCCACCTCCTACACACTCAGTTTTAGGATTCGCTGAAGCTTCCCTCAAGCCTGGGTGAAGAGAGATGCTTTAAAAGTGGTGATGTAGAGACGAACGAGGGAGAGGAATAGAAACAAAAAAAACGCTGCAGGTTTAGATCTCACTGCCCTTATTGCAGTTTGGTTTTCAGAAACAGGTCTCAGAGGCGCGCTCGCCAGATGTTTTCACACAGATGTTGTAGGATGTTGAAGAGCCAGTGGTATTGAGCGATCTCATGTGTGCCAGGCAGATGAGTTTGGCTGAGATTGTATTGCTGCGAATGCTGATGGCTTCAGCGGGTGGTGTGTTGTGATACTGCGGTGTGGAAGATTATTGCAAACACTCATCATATGGCTCCTGAGCGCCGCAATAAACCCATGTCGAAAAAGACAAGAAATCAAGTGTAGGCAATTTCCCCTCAACAGCCATGACTTTAGTGTGAGGAGTCTACACTGCTGGATATCTGAGACATACCGCATTCCTCCTCACACTTTCATGACGGATTACATGATATATTTGAGTAAAAATAACAGATGAAACGCACAAAATCGACAAATGCTCAAGATGTTCCATGAAATCAATCAAAATTAATTTACAATACAGAAAAAGATGTTAATTTTTGCATTCAATACTTGGTCATGGTTCCTTCAGGACTCATTACTCAGTCAGTGTGGTGTGGCATGGAGGCGATCAGCCTGTGGCACTGCTGAGGCGTTACTGAAGACCAGATTGCTTTAATAGCAGCCTTCAGCTCGTCTGTATTGTTTGGTGTTGTTGTTTTTCCTCTTCCTCTTGACAATAGCTCATAGACTCTCTATAGGGTTCAGGGGTCAGGTGAGTTATCTGCCCAATCAAGCACAGTGATATCACGATCAGCATGATAGTATGATCAGCTTTGGCACTGTGGGCAGGTGTTAAGTCCTGCTGGAAAATGAAATCAGCATCTCCACAAAGCCTGTCAGCAGACAGAAGCATGCAGTGATCTAAAGTCTCCTGGTAGTGGACCAACAGTGGACCAGCACCAGCACATGACATGGCACCCCACATCATCACTGACGCCTGTGAGTGTGAAAATTCACACTGGACTTGGTTTCCTCTCTTTCTTCAGATTATGAAACTTTGATTTCCAAATGAAATGCAACATTTACTTTCATCTGGAAAGCAATGGTCCAGTTCTTTTTATGTTGATCCTTGATGTTGTCTCTCTTGATATTAGGAAGGCAACAGTTGTAGCACCTTTCCTGTAGACGTCTCTGCGTGGTGGCTCTTGATGATCTGACTCCAGCCTTGTGAAGCTCTTCCACAGTTTTGCTTGACGGTCTTCTCCAGGCTGTGGCCAGCTGTTGCATGTGCTGCTTTCCCACTCTTTTTTTTCTTAGAGTCAACTTTCCATGAATATGTTTTGATACAGCGCTCTGTGAACAGCCAGCCCTTTCAGCAGTGACCTTCTGTGGCTTATGCTCCGTGTGAAGAGTATTGATTCATCTTCTTGACAACTGTCAAGTCAGCAGTCTTCCTCATGCCTGTACTGAACTAGACAGAGAGATACTTAGTATTTCTACTGTACGAAAAGTAATTTACTCAAACTCTAAATGAAATATTCTAATATTTTGAGACACTGTATTTTTGTCTCAATTAAAAAAGGCTTGAAATATTTTGCTGTACATATAACAAATCTTTAATGTATAAGTTTCATGTTTTTAATTAAATTATGAAATAATGAACTTTTCCATGATATTCTATTTTTTTTTTAGATGCACTTTATATATTATTGGCATTAATGAACGTAACACACTGTGTCATGCTATTGTAGGAAAATGATCAAGGACAGGGCGGTGTGATGATGTAGTTATTTTTTTCCACACCTGTTTTTTTTTTTTTTTTAATGCACTGTCAATTATTTTACAGTAAAATATAAATAAGAAAAAAACTCATGCTCTTGTAGGAAAATAATCAGTGATGTGAGGGAGTTGCTGTTGCCTCACTGTTCATTATTTGTAAGTGTTTTCCTGGCCAATGTGGACATTTTAATAATTAATTACAGGACAGTACATCATACCATAAAAAAAATTCTATTTACAGTTATATTTAACATTGTGAAACATCCATTTAGTTGTCATTTTGTTGTTTTCTGCTATCTTTGCCTTTTATGGAGTTTTGTAGGCGGAGCTAAATGAAAATCAGCCACACAAAGTAATTTTTTGATTCATTCTGCCAATAAAACATTTTACACACAACTTTACATAAACTTACAAAGTCTTGACAGCTATCATGGCTAATTGGCCAAATCTGCAGGAAATCTGAAAGACGTGTTTGAATTTACATAGAATTGTTCAGTCAATGAACAGAGACTGAAACCCTCCAGAGGGAAAATATAATTAGGGTCTGATGTGGCAGCAGCGACGTCACTGAGGTCACGAATATACATGGGATTTTTTTACCTGGATAATTTAAAGGTGTGTGAGTGTGTGTGTGAGTGTGCATGCACATGTGTGTGCCCGTGTGTGCTGTCATGTAATCACATCATCTCAGCTTCAATAATTTTAATGAAGTCTGCTATGGCGGGAAACAGGGAGAAAATGTAATTTGCTTGATTGAGTGAGGATAAAATATCTTGATGAGATCTGTAGGAAGTTTACAGGATCATGTTTCTGAGATTCGAATAAAATAAATGTTGCGTACAGTTATAATTGGATCACGGATACGGCAGGGAGTTAATAATCCAGGCTGTTTTTAGAGATGTATTTATACTCAGAGTGACGTGGATAGAAATAAGGACTGCTTGACGAACTTCATTAATGCTACGGCGAGTGATGCTTTAACCAGACTTTAGTATGATTTGAATTTTAGTGAATCTTCTCTTCAGCCTTTTTTCCAGCATATCAAATCTCTTCTTTTATGATTCATCAAAGATCCACGTAATCACCTTTCATCAAAATCAAAGATCGTCCAATTAAAAAACTTGCGCAACAGACAGGACGGCGTGCAACAGGCAGGGCAATTAGTGCTCTCGGAAAGGAGCGCTCATAAACCAGACGTGTCTCTTACTCCAAACGTCGTTTCGTTTCTGCCTCGTGAACAAGCAGACAGCGGTGGCTGACTCGGTTAATGAAGGGCCTGCTTGAGTCAGGGACAAACCTCAGCTAATTTAATGTTTTAACCTCACAAACGAGGAGGAACCTTATGCTCATTTACTTAAAAAAAACCCATCTGAAATTAAAGTTGAAGTCCTGATGGAATAGAGTGAATTCAGGATGTTAAAAGAAGGAAGTTATTGACGTCTTTGTGGTGGCAATAAAACACCCGGCTGGAAACTGGATCACAAATCCATGGCTGTAAAATGCCATAAAAGTAACACCACTTACACCATGCTGTGTACTAATGAGCACTTTTACTGAATGTTCACAGTAGCAGGTGACGAGGTTTAGTGGGTTATAGGTTCCAGTGAGAAAAGGTAATAGCTATACACATATATCTCACACATTTGTACTTTCATTAGAATTTGATTGAGTATTTTGATTAGAAAATACTTTCTTAAATTTTACTCCACTACATCCTACAGTAAATAGCTGTACTTTTACTTAACTACATTTCTGCGTGTTGTTGCGTTTACATAACCGGGGTGTGTGGTACATTTTAAAATGAGTAGTTTTGTACTTTTACTCAAGCAGACCTGTAAAAGGAGTCCAGAAATATATATCCAGAAATACACTTTCAGTTGAAAGATGTTAGATTTGTGCTCCAGTGAATGGTTTTATAGACTGCTTTAGTGTGACTGGAGTGTGTTGTGGATATCAGTGAAGTCATGATGACTGACTGTAAACTGATGACCACCCACGAGGAAATCGCTGATGGTGTGTATCCCGCAAGTTATTAACTACATTATATTCATAAACACATACAGCACATACAGTATATTTATATTCAACTTCATTCCCACACAAAAAGTCCATAAATTCTATATCTCCATATTGTACAGCTGTTTCTTATTTTTCTATATTTTTCATATTTTTTCATATATTTTTCTTATATTGTATATTTTGTACTGTACAGTTATGTTATTTTATTCTAATTTTATATTTTATTTTATTCTTTCTTAGTTAAATTTCCCTTCTGATTTCATTTTCATATTTATTTCCTATTAATAGTCTTTTATTTTAAGGTCACGAGCAGTTGTCTAAGCATTTCACTGCATATCGTACTGTGTATGACTGTGTATGTGACAAATAAAATTTGAATTTGAATTAGAGCACCATCTCTGACCATTATGTTTGCTGCATGATGTTCTATGGTCTCTCTTTGGCTTTTGCAGTATTCTATTGTCTGATATAAATTAGGTGTTGCAGGGCATAGGAGGTTCATACTGTAATAGTTTACACTGACAACATTTTTAGGCCATGTCCTCACGTAAATCGGGTATTTTTAAATTTTTCTTCTTCGTTTTTAAAAATAATTCTGTCCACACGACCTATGTTTTAAAAATATCTTTGTTGACATGAAAAAGCAAAACGCCCTGTTAAGTGCTGTTAGGAGCCTCCCTAATCAACAGGGGGCCAATAAGAAGCCTAGACATAACGTCAGTACCTGTTGCACTTTGTAGAAGTCCGACGGGTCTCGTCCGAAACCGCAGTCTGCGGGGTCTGTGTCGTCA
This sequence comes from Clariallabes teugelsi, assembly GCA_030014215.1. NCBI lineage: Eukaryota > Metazoa > Chordata > Actinopteri > Siluriformes > Clariidae > Clariallabes > Clariallabes teugelsi. The sequence continues at coordinate 9,271,236 of JAQMYG010000037.1, forward strand.
GAGTTTTGTACAGTATGTAGTAGCAGTGAGCTTAGTAGTACATTCAGGCACCTCTATTCATTAACATAATGTGTGAGTAACTGTGCGTGTATGTACACACATGTATAAAATCCAGTACACAACGTTAACACAGTCACTAGTTTACTGTACGTAAGTCCACTATTGCACAAAATATCCTGATAAACAAAGCTGACGTCTAATCAAGGAGACGAGCGCACAGACAATTACATCATCGGCACAAGGTGATGTTACAACAAGCCAAAATCTCTGTTTCCTCTGTCCACACCACACCACTGAAAACGGAGTTTTGGAAAATCTTCACTTTATGACTTTATTAGTCTCATCATTTTGGAAGAATTTTGTCCCATTCTTCTTTACAAAATTGCTTCGTATCATTGAGATTTTTGGTAATCTGTATATGCCCATCTCTCTTAAGGTTCACAATATTTCAATTGGGTTGAGGTCTGGGGTTTGACTAGGCCGTTAGAAGCTTAATTCTATTATGCCCTCACATTAGCATCTAGAATACTCTGGTATACAGAGGAGTTAATGGTCAACTTGTTGACTGCAAGGTGTCCAAATCAAGCCCAAATCATCACACCTCCACCACCATGCTTGACAATGTATATGAGGTGTTTCTGCTGAAATTCTGTTTGGTTTTCCTCAAACATGTCAATGGGTATTAGGGCCACACAACTCCCCTTTGGTCTCATCTGTCCATAGGACATTGTTTTAAAAGTCTTGTGCCTTTTTCAGATGCAGTTTTCTGAACCTCAGTGTTGCTTCCATCCTCTTTTTAGACCGAGGAGGCTTTCTCCTGACAACCCTTCCAAACAAACCATACTTGTTCAATATCCTACTAATGGTGTTGTTATAGACTTTACCGTTTACCCATGTAAAATAAAAAAATAAAACAGGAGTTACATCTCAGATCCTACTGGCCTCAGAGTAACTCTTGTTACTTTTTATTCTTTTTTTTTTCTTTCTTTCTTTCTTTCTTTCTTTCTTTGTGCATTGCACTGTTTGACCTCGAGGTACGTAAATGTGCTGGGATGTCCACTTCTGGGAAGATTGGTAACTGTCTTAAAAGCTTTCATGATTGATGTGCAGCAACAATTGCTTCTCTAAGGATACGTTTACACTGCAGGTCTCGATGCCCAATTCTGATTTGTTGTCTATATCTGATTTTTTTTGACCGTCTGTTTGCACGTTCTTTCAACTATGACTCATATCCGATACTCGTGTTTACACTTGCCATACCATTTGAAACATCGCGCATACTTAAAGGGAGGTTCTTGCGCTACACACCAGCCAAGATAGACCAAGGTGAAATATGCTTGACGCTCTGCGATATGTGCAAAGTTCGCGAAACGTCACCATGGTTTTAAAACGGAGGAGGAGAAAAAAACGCCATAATTGCAACCTGCGCTTATGCTTCATTCACCAAATACTGATTTCTTAATGTTATTTAGCCCAAATAAGCATTAACACAATGCGCGGAGGGGTTGGGGGCGGGGTCGGGGGTGCGCTTTTCCTTTTCCATGTCACCTGCTATGTTATCATTCCACACGCGCTTCCACCGGAGCGGACATTACGTCATTAAACCGCGAAGAAGTCGCAGTTTTAATGACGTACAGAACACAACGACTCAGGAAATCCGATCTGTCTGTTTACGCGACAATCACATTAGCACATATCTGATTTATATCTGATTTATATCTGATTTATTTCCACATATGAAGGAGGCCTGAAACCGATCTCGAAATATCGGAATGCATGTGTTTTTTTCCTGTTTACACGGACATAGAACATATCCGATATGTGTCACACATGAGCAAAAAAATTGGAATTGGGTCACATTTAACTGACAGTGTAAACGTAGCTTAAGAGCAATGCTTATGACTTTCCCTTTTGGTATTGTGTTAACACACACCTGAATGCTGCTTTTATAGAGGTCGGCACACCTGCTGATGATCAATTAATCAAGGGCTGCTGATTAGCAGCACCTGGTTGCAACTTACCCTTTTAAATCCTGTAGAAGTAGTAAGGAGTGCTTGTATGTTTCATTTTTGGTAAATAAATAATGCATGGTCTGAGGTTATATTTGCCTAATACTAAGTATCCGCTCAATATGACAAGATGGTTTTTGATACAAAAACAGACAGAATTAAAAGCGGGGTACTAGCTTTTGAACATGCCTGTACGCCAAATGGAGATGAGTTTTATGTATCCAGGGTAGTATATCTCAGTTACATCATAGAGCCAGAAGGGATTCTCATGAACCAGGATAAAGTGTACATGATGAAGGATTGGCCTTCCTACTGCCATTAATGACTTTTGACACTTCCTGGGTTCGCCAAATTGTATTGTCACTACATCTATTGGTTCAGCATTACTACTTCTCCACTCAGTTCCCTGCTAAAAAAACATTCCCTGCTGTAAACACCTGATGTGAAATTCAAGAGCCTCCTAGGCCTTTAAGAAACAAAAGGAAGTTTTTGTTATCACCCTATCCACAAACACCCTAACCCCTCAAAGCCATTTGGGTCTATAGTCAGTGATAAGGTTCATTCTCTGACTGATAAAAATGTTTTGACCCTTTTCCTGTTTTTTTCCCTAGTTTCTTTTTCCATGCTGCCTAGTTTAAGTAGCATTTGCCAGGTTAACATGTTTCTCAGTTCTAAGTAGTTTCTAAGTTCTCATGTTTATTTTAATTGTTTGGATTAATAAAAGTTCTGTTGGACTGCACTCAAATCCTATATTCTGTTTGCAAACTTTGCATAATTTTCATAGGCAACATAGTGAGACATTATGTAAGCTGTTCTTGAACCTAATAGTATAGCTACGTAATTGACTCTATAGACCCATAGAACCCTCATTAGCTTTTCTCATGCAGTAATAAAAACAAATTAACCAACAGGGAACTGTAAGATTTTATTCTTTAGCTCTAGAGCCCTACAAAAATGTTATTAAAAAAGCAATGTTTTAAAAAAGCTATGTTATATAGTAGTAATCCAAGATGGATTAATTCATCAGATGTGAGGGTCAAGGTATTGTGATCCTATATCAGAATTGGGTTTTATTCGCCAAGTATGTTGAGAAACACAAGGAATTTGTGTACAGACAATCATAAAACACTGTACCAAAAAAAAAAAAAAAAAACTTTACAAAAAAAAACCTTCATACACAGTTATTTCACAACATTCTGCTTGTGATTAAATAAGGCGGGAGGATCCTGAGCATGTGCAGTATAGTGTACATAAAGGGAGTGTAAAGTAGGGCAAGTAGCCCTGTGTGCATCATATGTACTATACTGGGTAGTGCGAAAACAAAGTAGTATTATAGTAGTGAAGTAATGTGCATGTAGGGAGTTTGATGGAGGCATGGTGGTGCTTTTACACAATATGATACTGGATGTTTGATTTGTGCAAATAGCAATTATTTAAAGACGGTTGTAAGACGGTTGTGCAAATAACGATTTAAAGCCAGGGTGATGCATATATATTTCAGTTCATTCCAGTACCTTTTTTCTGCAGACCTTGTCACAATGCAGATTGATTAATAGCACCTTCCCATCATGACTTCTCTGTCAGCTTGCTCCTGTGGACACTAGAAGGTTAGAAATGCCAACAATGGCATTCAATGCTTTGAGGAATATTTGACAGTGCAATGGTTGCAGTGTGAATTGAATATTCACTCAAGGACAGATTCTTTGATGGAAAGGAGAAATTCTAAAAGTCTCCAGTAACATGCCATCCATAATGCCATAGCAAAGCTATGAACAGGGATCCAACTTGGTTTTCACATAGCCCTGAGATCTCGAAAAAGCAACTGCAGATGAAAACAATTATCGTGTCAAAGAACATTTTCAATAATGTCTATTAATAGTGGATCGAGACTTGGCCTTTTTTTTTATTGATAGGTAAGTTCAGTGCCATTTTGCATGCTTTCATGACAAATGAACAATTAACTTGTTACTGCTAATGCAGCATCTTTCACAAGTTGTTCTTAACAAATTTAGACCAGTAATTAATTTAAACATGTAATACTGATCTAGGGGGCACAATGTAACAATGGTTATCAGAGATAACCTACAGCTCAAGGGTCTCTAAGTTGAATCCCGGGATAACGAAGGTATACATATTATACATGTAGGAGCATACATATGTTCATGTGTTCTCATGGGTGTCCTCTGTATTCTGTCAGTATCCAAAACCATGCAGGTAAGTTGATTTAGTTATGCTACATTTTCCCAAGTTGTATAAATGATTGTGTGAATCAAGTGTGTGCATAGGACCATGCAGTGTATTGTGACCTTGAAGAGGATAAAGCAGTAACCGATGTTGAATGAATTCTTTAAATAATAATAATAATAATAATAATAACCCCACCTGGCAAACATGGTCTATCAATTTGAACTAGTAGCCATCAGATAAAGCTGGAATATTCAGGGATATCTATTTAAAACAGGAAGCCAATATAACTCATAAATAATGGGTTCTTGTAATTAAAATAGGAATTAATCTGTAATCATGTATACAAAAGGAGGCTAGCAATGAAATTTTTCACATAATTAAATAAATGTAAAGCCTTTTGGCAGGACACAAATATGGAGGGAATTATAATCATCAAGATGAAATATTATAAATAATTTAAAACATTTGGAGTCTTTTAAATTCAACAGAAGGCAAATATGTGTAATATTCTGAAGACAGAAGAAATGCTCTTAGTTGGCACCTTAGGTCGAATATAAATTTTAAATTCATATTGGGGTCAGAAATTACACTAAAGTTCTTGTATAACAGAAGAAGCACATTGTTCAATATTAGTAGCAAAACTTGAGTTCCTTTATACTAGTGTTCAATCTCCAGCTGCAAAGCTTTTGTTTTATCAGTGCAGCACATTCACACAAAGTGACATGTACAGATTAAATACACACAGGCCTGACAATAACCACATCCACTAACTTACCTGAACTAACAGATTATCCATGCATGTCAAGGACAAAGAGGATATTCAGGGTAGAGAGAAGGAACACTAGTCTCCAGTTCCCATAGTGTTCCGGTTGCATTAGATTTTTTTTGCAGTATGACAGCCCGGCCTCACAGCTGATCCCAGAGCTGTCAAAGCTCCTTATCGTCTCACTCATTCTGGAGCAATGTGAGGTCAGCGTGCCCTCGAACCCTTTCCCCTGTCAGGGAGAGAAGGCTAGTGTTGTAGCACACAGCACTGTATGACTTAAACTATAATTACTGTAGAGGATGAGTTAACTGTGGCGAGAGAGGAGAGAAGATTGATGTGCAGATGAGTAGAGCCCTGACGTTGGTACTTTGTGATTTTTATTTTTTTGTTTTGTTTTATACTAGCGAATGGAGCTCACCTACCTGAAAGCTTAAACAGCATGGGGTCACCTCAGTGCCGAGTCAGTGGACAAAATCACACTGGATGATGTAAGAAAGATTAATGAACTAGGGCACAAGGTGTTAAAGTTCAAAACTGGGTGTAATAGCAAAAATTAAATCCAAGTTTCTTTTTACGTACATTCTTTTAAGTTCTACTTGTATGTTTACTTACTATTATCTTACTTTGTATTAATTATTTATTCAGTAGGCACACTGTCATTAAAAAGTACACATTCCCAGAATCTGCTATTTGTTGTACTGCTTTTAGCTGACCTTTTACTCTCTAATACTCATCACTCTGGAATAGAGTATATCTATAAGCTTACATGATCACATGTCCCTTTTCCATTGCTCCAAAGTCTAATCATTTATGCTTCCTAGCAAAAAAAGTATGCCTGTGTGTGGTCATGCTAATGCTTTCACTATTAAACTTTCCCTATTGGATACTTCTTAACCTCATTCCAGTAGTTTCAGTAATCTCCCTAGTTGGCTTCTGGCAAATTATGGCAATAATTTGACCCTCCTGAAACATGATAACATGATTGTTAAAGAAATGAGAAGCTCACTGCATCACAGAGTGACAAGCAAAATCAGGCTATATACCTAAGTGCTTTACAATGTTAAAAAGAAATTTGGTGGAAAATAATCAAAAATAAAACATTGATTGATTGATTAGAATCAAATAAAATAGAGAAGAGAGAGAAATATGGCATACAAATTTGCATGATGAAACTGAAAATAAAACAGTAAAAAGGCATATTAAAAATAACAGAACACAAAAACATACAAAACACCACTGTAGAATACTTACTTTAAAAGAGTATTAGAATGTTGTAACCAGTAGACACATTAATTCACATTATATGCTTGAGAGAATAGAAAGGTTTTTAGTTTGGCCTTAAAAAATGTGATATCGGAAACATCCCTAAGATCAGATGGTAGAGCTTTCCATAATTTCGGGGCGGTCACCGTAAAGGCCCGATCACCCCAACGCTTATATCTTGAGCGATAGTGACCAATAGTGCCTGACTGGAGGATCGAAGGCACCGGGCAGGATTATGTGGTTGAATGAGTTCAGTTAAATACTCTGGCATTAAACCATGAAGAGCTTTAAAAACCAACAGTATAATTTTAAAATTGATTCTAAAACGGACTGAAAGCCAGTGAAGTTCATGAAGAACTGGGGTAATGCGTTTGTACTGAGGTGTTTGTGAGGAAGCGTGCAGCAGAGTTCAGCTGCAGTCTTTGAATTGATGACTGATTGATGTCTGTGAATAATGCATTGCAGTAGTCTAGTCTTGTGCTGATTAAAAGCATGGTGGTCTTCAAATCAGCACAACAGAGAAAAGGTTTCACTTTACTCAGCAGGCAAAGTTGGAAAAAGCTAGCTCTCACTGTCGCATTTATGTTTATCAAGTCCTAAATTCCTAACTTCTGACTTAATGGAAGAAGGCAGTCCTGTCTGACTCAGGGAAGAGAGATCTATCCCATCTTTACCACCAAATAAAATCAACTCAGATTTATGATCATTTAAAAATATTTGGGGATATAAAATTTAAATAAAAATTGGGAGAAAGTTTTGGAAGAGCCAAGTCTTAACTACCTTTAAATATGTGAAGATGTTAACATGGCTGTAAGGGGTTGGTGAGTCAGGGGTTAGCGGCAGGTACAGTTGAACATCATCTGCATAACAGCATCATAACAAATACTTGATGATGTTAATATTTTTCCCTCCTTTTTCCAGCAACTAAGCCGATGCCCTGAGCGGGAGACAAACCCAGGGCCCAGCAGCATAAGAACTGTAAGTGCATATGCATACTGTATCGCTTTGGCAAACAAGAAGTCTAACTCACTCACTCATCATCTATACCGCTTTATCCTGTATTTAGGGTCGCGGGGGGTCTGGAGACTTCTGGACTAAGGAGAAGGGCACGAGGCGGGGTACACCATGGACAGGATGCCAATCCATCGCAGTGCACACACATACATACACTCACACACTACGGGCAATTTGGGAATGCCAATCTGCCTAATCTGCAGGTCTTTGGACTGTGGGAGGAAACCCACCAAGCATGGGGAGGACATGCAAACTCCATGCACACAGAGACAGGAATTGAACTCGGCCAGGAACCAAACCCAGACCTTGCCACCTCAAACAACAAGTGGCACAAAAAAAGAACTTTTCAACACAAAATATTCTCAACGTCTCTGGCTTATCAAACCATTCAATTAGGGAGCAGGAAAAACAAAATATAATTCTCACTCACTCATTCATCATCTATACCTCTTTATCCTGTATTCAGGGACACAGGGGGCCTGGAGCCTATCCCAGGAGACTTAAGGAACAAGGCGGGGTACACCCTGAACAGCGTGCCAATCCATCGCAGAGCACACATGTTCATTCACACACTACGGGAAATTTAGGATTGCCAATGAACTCAATCTGCAGGTCTTTGGACTGTGGGAAGAAACCGGAGTACATAGAGGAAACCCACCAAGCACGGGGAGAACATGCAAACTCCATGCACACAGAGAGGGGAATTGACCCTGGCCGGGAATCAAACCCAGACGCAAGGCAGCCGTGCTAACCACTACACCACTGTGCCGCCCAATGTGTAATTATTACAGATAATTCAACATTGTGCACATACAATATTATAGAACAGAACTTTAAAGCACTTTTTGTAAGTCGCTCTGGATAAGAGCGTCTGCCAAATGCCTAAATGTAAATGTAACTGTTCTGTAGATACTTAGCAAAGCTATATGAGATACTGCAATGTAGCTATAGTGTATAAATGTAGCATGTCTGTCAGTCAATGTCATTCACTGATATCGGTCAAAAAATGGATTCTCTTATTAAAGTTTTGTTTACTCAAACTGTATTCATGCTCATTAAATTTCATGTTTTTTGCAAGAATATATTTTATGTTAGACATTGTGCATTAAGCAGCATAAATGCAAAAATAAATGGATAAATGAGCTAATATTATGTGGTTTTGGGTTCACTTGTTTAATATTATTACAATGTCATTTTATCATGCTTCTGAAATCTACATATATAAATATGTTATAAATATGTAGTCAACCAAACCCTGTTAAAGATTGAAAGAGATAAAGATTTAATTATTTGTCACATTGCCATATTTGTCAAAATGTTTGGTTTCCTTAGTTAGGAAGCCAGGATTAGAGCTCAGGGTCAGCCAGCGTACAGCACCCCTGATCAGATAGGGTTAAGGGCCTTGCTCAGTGGCTCAACAGTGGCAGCTTGGAGGTGCTGGGGCTTGAACCACCGACCTTCCAATTAGTAACCCAGAGCCTTAACCATTTGAGCCATGACTGCCCCTAAAAAAAAGTTGATTCTCTGACCAGGAATCGAACCTGGGCCTTAGCAGTGAGAGCACTATTTTATTTAAATTCCAAGTGTTCCTTCATAACCTGAGATTATTGTGCACACATTTCCCTCACCCTGTATGATGTTAATTACATAATTTTGTATCAATACCAAAAGAATGAACACAATTATGCATGTCTATACTCTACTAGGATTTGTGTCAAATGTTCTTTTAATGCACACTTACCACTTAATTGCAAGGATACCTCCTTTTTATTCGAACTGCCTCTTGCTGTACACCTGTGCTACATTGTTTTTTTTTTCTTTCTAGAATCATAACACTTTCTCTGTTAAAGCTGTCTGACAACATTATTAGTGGTTTCAGATAAGAAAGAGAGCAACTCCAGGCTGGAAAGCATCACCTTTGTGTTTAAAAAATCATTTCTTATTTCATATCCCAGGTCTGCTCTCACTGTCTGTCATTTTCCTGCTGCCGGCTCTCTGTTGATAAGCCCTCCCAGCTCAGATGAATTAATGGTGCAGCCATTTTATAATCTCGATTTTTCATCCTTCTCTCCGTCCCATTCATACAATTCTCGACTCCAGTCAGCTTTGTAAGGACACACAAACGAAAATGCCTATATTTTGGAGGAACATTAAATTCCACAGTTTATTGTAAACCCCTATTGGCCCTGTGTGTGTGTGTGTGTGTGTGTGTGTGTGGTGGGGTGGGGTGGGGTGGGGGTTGTGGGGCTGGGGGGTGGGGGGTCTGTGCAAGTATTCCTCTCTCTCTCTCTCTCTCTCTCTCTCTTTCTCACTTTCTTTTTTTTCCTCTGGTAATAAAATGATGAGTTGGTCACTCTCATTCACACATCATTAAGTGACGATTTGCAGAGAGATGACCTCATGACATCTATCACCTGGCCCTCATCTCCATGGTGATCAGCACAGGTAGGACCAATATAACCCAGAAAACTGAATTGAATTGCACACATTTTACCTGCTTCCACTATCTGATGATCAATAGCACTGTTGATGTTTTAAAGTATGGATTTTTTCAGTTCCTCATTCTAAGACCTAAGGTATTATGAAACATGAGATGGCATCAGTTTAACATTCTATCTATATCTATACCTATCTAGCACTTAATTAGGTATACCTACTGTAACTTGTACTGGGGTTGACCCCTTTTGCCTTCAGAGCTTTCTTAATTCTTCATGCCATAGATTCTACAAAGTGCTGTTGTACTGTATATGCCAAATTCTGCATAGACAACACACAACAACTGTCACAACAGAACTCAAGATTCATCAACCCAGGCAACGTTTTTTCCAATCTTCTATTGTCCAACTCTGGTGAATTTCATGTGAATTGTAGCCTCGGTTTCCTGTTATTATGTGACAGGAGACCGGTGTGGTCTTCTGCTTCTATAGCCCACCGACAGAGATGCTCTTCTTCATACCATGGTCGTAGCAAAATGTTATTTCAGTTACTGTTGCCTTTCTATCATCTCGGCCCGGTCTGGCCATTCTCTTTTGACCTCTGCCATCAACAAGGCATCACTCCGAAAACTGACACATGCTGGAATTCTTTTTTTTTTTTTTCTTAGACCACTCTCTGTAAAGCTTAGGGTGTAAAAATCCCAGTAGATCAGCAGTTTCAGAAATATTCACACTTGGCCAACCCATCTAGCCCCAACAAGTATGTCATGTTTATAGTTATTTAATCACCTTTCTTCCCGATTCTGATAATTGCTTTGAACTTTGAGTTGATTGAGTTGATACTGCATTGCATTATTAAAATAACCAAAAACAGAACTGCATGCTAATTTATCCATTATATAATTTCGCACTGATATAACCAAAACAACCTTGACATGATATTTTTATATATGTGATTTTTATCACCATTGTGTGCTTTTTATCACAAAATATTTTCTGTCAGTTTGCAATATTTCTAGCTTTTATGATGATAGATAGATAGATAGATAGATGGATGGATGGATGGATGGATGGATGGATGGATGGATGATAGAGCTGATGATGATTATAATGAGGTTTCCATCTCAGTGCTGCCTGAATGTGGCCAGAATAGTCATGGTTGGACACCAAAGTGCACTGGACTTTAATTATTCCCTCTCTTCTTTTTTTATATGCTCTATAATGTTCATGCAGCCTGATCCAGATGGTCACCACATGTTTGGGGCGGTTGCAGGTTAACTACTCGTCTTCAATATAAACAGCCACTGAGAGCCGTGGCTCTTCACATTAGGCTCAGTATATGTTATTTAACACATCTGTCTTCAGCTTAAATGATTCTGCTTCTGCAGTGTACTGCCTGCAGTACCAGTGTTCAGCATGTTGATTAAAATCCAGGCAGAGCAAAACATCACACAGACTACACATAAGCAAGCACAAACACACACACACACACACACACGCTTAAAAGGTGGATAGAAAGATGAAAGTAGGTTGATCACTCCCATCCACTGGAGATTAGGTGCATAAATGGCTTGAGGCTGGATATAGACAGAGCAGGACTGATCATTTTGGATTTCTTCCTCCCACATTGGCCAATCAGTTCATCAAATTGGAGGTTCCTTTTGTTCCTGTACCAGTAGCACCACCCAGTGGCTGTAGGATGATTCAACACTTCAAAAGCAATCATCAGATCTCTACATGTTCTTGATGCCAGAGCTGAGCTAATTAGGTCGGCAGGCTGCACTCCTTGCACTGTCCAGCCCTGAAGACCAATAAACCCTTAAAGCCATAGTCAGGATGTGCTGAACACAGAGGAAGAGCCCAACACTAATCCATACCAGGAGACTGCAGCCATGCTCAGCCCCTTCTCTTGCTTCTCTTGCCATAAAAGTCCGGCTTAACACCTCCACTTTATGAGCAAACTCGCTAGAGAAACAGGTCAGCGCTTTTCAAAAGTGGTTTTATTCAGCCCCTGGGAGCTGTTTGCGGTTGCTTTCAGGAAATGGTGCATTCAGCACCCCAAAATAAAGTCCAAACTAGCCTCTATAACACTGTGAAATTGTTTTTCTTCCATTTTGAGTCTATAGGATTATGAACTTATCTTCTTTATTACTTAAGAAATTGGCAGGTTACCAACATCGAGAATCCAAAAGCAGCAGAGTGCAATGCATTTCAATTTATAGTTTTCTAAGACTAAGTCACTCTCTTGTTGTGCTGTTGGATGGTACTCCTTACCCAGAGCTAATAATTAAGCCGTTAACTCATTAACATGTGCCTATTTAAGGCTAGCACAAAAAGAATAAAAGCATTCCTTTTCTCCAGCACACCAATATAAGCCAACATCTCCAACAAGATTTTAAAGACTTTGCCAAGTCTCCTATAAATCGGCCTCATTGGTAGGGATTAAAGAGAAGAAAATGCAGCAGGGCAAAGCTGCTTTTGCAGATCATGAGAACAGAAGCCTTATTGAGGATCTAAAATGAAACAGTGGAATGGGTAGGGCTACATTTAAAAACATGAAATCTTGTCAAAATCACTTTCCGTTCTGGACAGATAGTCTGAGATTGAGATTAAAATAAGAAATCCTCACAGGTTTCTTCACTGTTCCAGGAGGTCATTTTTTCACATGTCCTCCATTACAATCTTTTAAGCATGCAGTCCTAGATTTTAATGGGCTGCAAGATAAATCAGTACCCCAGTGCCAAGTTAAATCTAATGTCTGACCAACATACAGTACTATACTACAATATGTGGTTACCCAGAATGAGATGAAACTGATATCAGTTTGTTGAAATATGAAAACAAGTATGAAAGTAACAAGTATGAAAAATCCTTTATAGGACTATTGTTTTGGTGCAATAGCTTCTATAAACCTTATTTATGGACATATCCATATGGAGGATCATTTAATTCTTTTCTCGCAGAAGAGATGAATGATCTGGCACTTACCACTATGTTTCGATCAGTCCTATCCATTACATTCTGCATTACTTTTGTAGAAGTTACTTATGCAGACTTTGATTTCACCACCTGTCAGCAGAATTTACTATTAAATACAACTGGACGTTTATAGAATTTTTCAGGTTTTAATCCCGAACTGCTTTCTACTCCCAATATAATTATTCAATATATGTAATAATACAGTATACACCCCTTTTTACCCTAATTACTGCATTTTGGGAGTCAAGCTAGACTTTTTCACTATCCTGTTTTGTTCAGAGATGTGGAGACCCAATTCATCACACAATGCAATAGATATAGATAAATGTATGAATGAACATAAGAATGGATTTGTTCATGCAGGTGGGGGTAAAAAAAAAAAATCTGTTCCACCACAAGAGGGAGCAATAGTGTTATTTGTCTAAACCTAGCAAGAACAATTTTGGCAGGCACAAAGTGATGTTTTTTTGTTTGTTTGTTTGTTTAATCATATTTTTTATTTCACACATGGTAAACATGGTAAAGGCACATAAACGAGTCCTAATAAACACACAATGTAAGCGGATAAATACAGCTGTCAAAGTAATTCAGCATGAACCATACAATACAGATGAATATTACATTGAATATGCATAATCTCCATACAAGGAGTGTATGATGAGGAAAAATGCTGTACACGGATGACATTTACAACCTTCTACTGTAAATAGCAGCACTGTACATTCATAAAGGTGACACAGTTACACAAAAATAAAATAAAATGACAAACAACATAAAATTTCTAATAAAGTCCGCGGATTTGCACACAGAGACTTTATAGTTTGGTATGGAATCACTCAGCGAGTCTTATGGTAAGAGATAAATCATACAATCATAAAGTCATGACAGAGTGGGATGTTTATATGGTTCATCTTGACTGTTTTTCAGCACAGACTGAACATTCCTAGTATTGCTTAATATAAAGATCTCTGCCTTTGGACTCATACAAATTAAACTCATTCTTCACATAAACCAACATTAATGACCATCAAGAGTGCTCGGAAAGCAAGCACTTAGGAGCCATCTTTCAGCATGGTATTTGCTTAAGCTGACATGGTTTGGGGGTAATATTCCAAGCTGATTGTTGTTGGATGCTGTCCAGAGTGAGAGGTCAAGAACGACAAACTTGTATTCGGAGCAAGCCATGGCCACACAAGAATCAACTGTGATGGATGGGTTTTGTCATATAACTAATCCAGGATATAACAACAGAAAAAAGGAATATCTTTGGATAACTGGGCACATTTCTCCACTAGATTAAAAAAAGCTGAATGTTGGCCTCTTTGTTCATGGGCACACACACACACACACATACACACACTTGTCATATTATCCTTGTTAGGAACTTCGACTGGCTTAATTATTAATGCAGCTAGTTAACAAGATGATTAGAATGAAATTCTATTCCCTTCCCTTAACTTTTATAATGAAACACTTAGTCTGTTAAAGCTGCAGCAAGAAAAGAAAATAGTATCAGGCGCACACACACACACACACACACACACACACACACACACACACACACACACATATACACGCACACACAAACCCTCTGTCCTGTAGAGTTGCATCCTGCCAACACCATGGCTGTCAAACAAC
>JAQMYG010000037.1:9285611-9313830 GCA_030014215.1 Clariallabes teugelsi
CAACTGATAATAACTACAAAATAGCACAAAGTTTAGCATTTACTCTCTCTCTTTGATCCCAACATTTTAATAGCAATGATGTCTAGTGATCAAGGTTATGCCAACACACACACACACACACACACACACACACACACACACACACACGCGCGCGCAAGAAAAAAAAATCATATTTTACAGGTTCCATAAAAGGTCTATGAGACCTACCCAAGCATCGGGAGTGATGACTACAGTATATACAACACATAACCCTTCTATGGCTTCTGATAATAATTCAAACACAGCATATGGTGGGGATGTATTAACGTTCTAGCATCTACAGAGTTCATTGAGCATGACATACACACCTGCATTAAGCCAACTGAACGTGAATAAGTGCTATTGGAGTGGACAGTGTTTTGCCGGATGTGTGTGGATTCAAGTATTATCAGGAGCATAAAAGTAAAAAAAAAAAGCCTTCAAATAATACTACTATACACATATTTTACACGTATATTATACACACCGTTTTGTATTAGATAATACTGCGGGGTATGTTTAGAGCCAAGATGTACAATACAAATGTTTAAATCAACGTAGCGTTGTTTTGTCCGTATATTTGTTTGAACAACAAACAAAATCACTGTACTTTGGGCCAAAGTTTCTACAATGGCTACAGTCACTAGATGCAGATCCTTATCTTTCCTTACAATCCAAATAAATTCTCAGAGAGGGTATCTCAGCTCTTGTTTTTACAAGTCTAGTGCGCATGACATTCACAAATCATCCACGCATTTTGGGAACAATATTTTTTCCCCCAAACTATGGCCTTTCACTTTTAAACTTATAACAAATTCCAGACTATATATAAAAAGCATTACAAAGCTTGTCCTTGATCAGGATTTATGCATCTGGCCTTTGTACCGTTTTTTACAACTTAGAAAACAATGCACATGGAACTGAATCAAATCCAGTCCCATCACCCTCACTTATTCATGAAACCAGAACATAGTCAGGTTCCATTTTCAGATGTCCCAGTTTTCATATTTTTGGACAGGTTTCAACTTCATTTCAACTTTGAAGGTACGTGTGAGCTGTGAAGTCACAAATGTGGGTCACCTTGATTTTGTCTCCAATGTTTTGGATCCTCACGGCTGCTTAGTTCTTCTCAATGAGAGGTCTTCCCTCATTGAAGCACAGTTTTAATTATTATAGTCTGAATTTGGGTATGTTCTATAGACCTTGTGTATCCATCCTGTATACTGGGACACGCTGATGAAGATACCTGGCCGGTTGTGCCGGGCGCATCCACGACCATGGATACTCACTCCCACTATGACCTTACTGTCCTTTTCCTGACACACCAGTGGGCCACCGTAGTCTTTCTGATGAAGTGAAAATGGAAATGTAAAAACTGTTAGTTATAGTATTTCAAATGAATATATATAAATACATATTCACAACACTTTGACAGGCATGAAGCAATTTATTGACTAATAAATTGTTGGAAAGCTTTTCAACACCAGCCTTAAATCCACCACAGCTGGCAACCAACAGTAAGAGACCAATAGTTAGTGTACAGTAATGAACAATTTATAAGTAGTTTTAAATTCTTACTGGTACTATGTAGTCAAGGAGTGAGGAGAATAAACCATGGAGGTGAGATTTACTTTATATTTTCAATTATTCCACCTTAGAACATTACCTGACTTTTGGTTTTTCTGGTTTGAATGTCAAATACGAAACCTTATGTGCTATGTAGGGTGTACAATCCCTTGTTCCACACATCAAGTAATGCCACTGAACAAGGATTAGAGAGGGATTTGTGATTGAGCCTTCTGGTAGAAACAAGTTAGCTTTGTAGCTCATGTTAGCCATAAACACTTTGATACAGATGGTTCAGAGGCAATTCAAAACAACTTGGTGGCAATTATTAAGGAGATTTAGGGGCAATTATTAAGTTGTTTAAGATGACATAACATGATCAGATGTGTTTTCTTGCTGAAAGTGTGACTGGTTTTGAAAGAGGCTTTTGGCAGGCAGCTGCTCTCCCTCTTTCCAGCACTGGACTGACCAATTTTACCCATGCAACAGTGTAATTAACAATTGTTAAAACACCTATGATCAGTAGATAGCATTCCAGTGGTGCTCTATTATCTCCACTCATGGAATGCTTTTATTTGAATCAGACAAGTCAGTTGGAACTAACTGTTATATAATAGGTTATATCACATTCTGATACTTTATAAGATATGGCTATAGAATATGATAACCAGTAGTATGTAAATTGCCTCACCTCACACACTCCTTCATCTCTCTTCCCGCCAGCACACACTTTAGCATCAGTGATCTGTAACATTCCTCTGTGTAACTGCTGGCAGCGTTCATTGCTAACAATAGGCAGCTGAACACTCTTTAGTGCGCCTTCATGTCCTGTGCCTAGAAGATTACAGTTCTTACTTTTACAGCATATTTTTATTCATTGCACTATGATAACATATCGCTCTTTAAAAATTTGCCATTGATAAGATGATGCTTACCTTTAGTTTCCCCCCAGCCATACGTTGAACACATGGTGCCGTCTGCAATGCTACAGCCAGCCACAGGCAGCTGAATGATTCTCACCTGCTCAGTGATGAGAGCAGGCCTGAGACATAGAGAGAGAGAGAGGGGGGGGGGAGATGAACTATGATCTCTCTACTATGATGAACTGACACATAATACTGACTGAAGTGGACAATATGTAAGCATGTTTTTTTTCTGCCTTCGCTAAGGAAATGACATTTATATTGGTGCCTTTCTGGTCACCCAAGGTCGCTGTCCAATTCATACAGTATAATAAAACTCCAAAGTTGGCGAGTCTGTAGATATTTGATATTTGTGAAAAAATTATTTGAGGGGGATGTAAGATGAGTAAAAGAGCACAGCAAGATGTTTTTGGGGATTTTTGTTTGTCTGTTTGTTTGTGCACGCATCACGTAAAAACTACTAAACAAATTTTAATTTAACAAATAAACCGTATTTGCCTGAGCTTGCGATAACATATTGGCTTTAGGTTTTTCATCGCAATCGTCCCACGGAAAGAGAAGATATGCTAATTTGAACTTTCAATGGAAAACGCCCTTATATTGTACAAAAAGCAGCCTTAGAAAAATCAATAGTTAATTCCAAAATGAAAAAGATGGTGTACTTTTTTTTTAATGCGCTTATGTGTCTGCAATTAAATTCCACATGAACAAAGTCGCATAAAACAGACAGTTTCGTCCTCTAAAACTTTTAGAGCCTCCTTACATTATGTAGGATAAACTCTTCTAAATAAATAGGTCTTAAGATGAGTTTTGAACGTGGTTTGAAAGTCTATATTACAGATGCTTTCAGGGAGAGAATTCCAAAGACGAGCTGTGCGGCTTAAGGCTCTAGAGCCCATGGTGGTCATGCGGACAGCGGGGGTGAAGAGGAGGCTTGATGAGGAAGAGCGAGGAGTGTGAGAGGGGATAGAGGACTGTACAAGCTCTGAGAGATAAGGTGGAGTGAGATTATGTAGTTCTTTAAAGGTAAGGAAGAGAATTTTAAAAGCTATACATAAATAATCTAGAATTTTAAACCCAAGAGCCAGTGGAGCTGTTGAAGAGTGGGGGTGATGTGATGCATTATAGGTGTGATATTTTTTTTTTTTTCTGTATAAGGATTTGTGATTGTGATTTTGCTTCCAATAATTATTTGAAAAGATAAAATTAATATAATAATCACAAATTGAATGTAACTTGTATGATAGAAATAAATCATGTTGAAACGTATTATATAAATGTATAGATTATAGGAAAATTACAGTTTTTGAACACTATGGTGAATAGATGATTTCTTATTATTTATTTATTTTTCATCTGCTGTATTTCTCAGAATGCATAGCATGTTAAACTTCAAGACTCACTGTACTGTAGTAATTAAGTAAAGAAAATATAATTTAAGTGAACTAAATTTTTTGTCGGATTGTTTGTTTGGTTAAATCGTTAGATAAAGGTTTGGTACTGTAGGTCTTACTGTGCTAGTTGTAACAGGGCGAGTCCTGAGCCTTCTGGTCCACAGACAACATGAGCAATTCTTCTTTCCTGTCTGCTCCAAGTGTTCTCTTCAGACTCATTCAGATGTGCAGAGCCAAGCCAAACTCTGTACTCGGACAGATCAGGAACACTGAGAAAGACAAACAGACCACTGGTTAATGCTAAAACTATTCTGTCATTTACTTATTTATTTATTATTATTATTTTTTCGAGGTCTTTTGAGCAAACATTGTTGAACTGCTTTGCGTATTAGACTTTCACACGAAATAATCCATAATACAAACAAACTAAAGACATTCCGTCCCTGATTATCTGGCTTACACCATTTCATGTGGATAGCTTATGAGAACATACATACTGTACAGTACAAGGCACTGGTCTAATATCTTTGTTCCCAATAGCTATGATTTGTTATGTTAAGACATGTAAGACAAATCGTGCGAGAATCCGGAGAAAGACGCTTCTGACCTCTGCAAACCTAGAGGCCAAATCAAGGGCACAACATTGTGTCTTGTGTAATGCAACTGCAGATAAATTACCATGAGGAGAAGCACTCTCTGTCTGTCAGCACCCACTCCTCACGGACCAGTGAGCCTCCACATGAGTGAGCAGCCCTGAAAACACAGACCAGACAGAACACTCTTAACATGGCTGAATGCGACAGTCACACTTTATAAATGACAAATGATGCAGACAGATATTTACATCATGCATTTCACTTTATAAATATACCATATAAATATACATATATAAACCGCTAAGCACATTTGGTGGAGAATTTTCTGCTAATTCAAACTGGCACATTGCCACAAATCAAGTACAAATGATACATCGCGTAAAACCAATATTTAGTTAAACTTCCTACAAAATGCTGCCAAGAGCATCAACATTTATCCCTGAAAATTTTACTGTGACCTTTTGCAAGTGCTCGAGTAATTTAAAAAGGAATGAGCATTGAGTCACCCACCCTTTTTGAATGCTGACCATCCAACTGCCCTCTTTAATCGGTACAGAGCCACCTCCGACTATCCTCACTTGCTTATGGACAAAACAGGAGACGACTGCGGCTTCAGATACTGGAACAAAAACAAAGATTTGTTTTTAATATTCTCAAAAGCTCTAACGGCATTAACAACTAAGACATAATCAGCAAACATAATCTACTGCATAATTACCTTTTCGTGGTAGACTATTCGGTAATTGCTCACCTAAAACAAACACAGGGTACAAGCATATTACTCCACTTTTCATTTCATAATTAGCTAGGCAAACATGATCAATGTCAGATAAACTAATGAGCATATATACACATTGTTTACAGTGTAATTTGAGAGAAAATTTGTGTGAGGTCTTCTGCATTCACTTAACCGGCATGTGGGACTGCTTTGGCTACATGATGATTGAGAAAGAATTATAAGCACCTCTGTAAAGCATCTCTGCGCACATTTTACTCAGTGTTATGTGGGTTTGTGAGATAGAATACGATAAAACGACAGACCCAGTGCTGAAAGGCAGGCCTGACCAAATGAACTTTACCTTCTTTAATCACGTGTGCGTGAGGTTGTAGTTTTGGAAATCATAAGCCATAAGTCCAAAGTGTTAATAAAATAAACACCATGTCTATGTCATGAGACAAAGGTGACTTACTTATACCACCCTGAATTGTTTATTTATCAAGAATGACATTTTTTACCCTTTTATAGGTACATTAATTTTGCTTGTTTTATTCTGTCCATACATCATTGCATGTTATCACCTAGATTATAACAGCTATAAGCAGTTGGTCAGCCACTGGCCACCTCGCACCCTCTCTCTCTCTCTCTCTCTCTCTCATGAACTTAATATGACAAAAATGCAGCTTGTCATGGTACCCAGAAACCACAAAGCATAAAACCCTCTATTTTAAACACTCTATTTCTTATCTCAGCAAACTTATAGTAATTTAAGATGGAATTCCCATAAATAATTACACGTCTTTTAATGTGTTTATATAGTGGATACACCATACATGTACCATTATAATATGTTTAAATAAAGACATTAGAACAATCAGGTTAATATTTACCTGTGTTCAAGTAGGCACTAGCGTCAAGAGCTGATGTAATTAACAGCGAATCAACAACTTCTCACCAATCAGAATCAATTACTCACTATATACTTCTTTATCCCGTTATCCTGTATACAGGGTTGTGGGGAGCCTGGAGCTTATCCCAGGATAACACACTCACACACTCATTCACACACTATGGGCAATTTGGGAACACCATTCAGCCTAATCAACATGTCTTTGGACCGTGGGAGAAAACCGGAGTACCAGGGAGAAACCCACCAAGCACAGATAGAACATGCACACAGACCCGAGGCGGAAATCAAACCCGGACACTGGAGGTGCAAGGCCACAGTGCTAACCACTACACCACCATCAATCAATCATTCACATAGACATCAAACGTCCAGATCTGATTCAGTTTTCTAAAAGACCACTAAAATTCATGTTTAATTATTACAGTATGAAGGCCAAATGAACCTGATTGAACAACTTTCTTGTTAACATTTTCTGTTTTAAAATTTGGACAACTATCACTTTGTCTAGTCTCAAAGCTCACACAGACCTAGTCAATGCTAACATGCAACTGTTACATCTCAACATTAAATAAAGCTTGTTCACTTAATAAAAAAGTGTTTTTGATCAGCAGTGATCCAAATTATTTTACATTTGTTAACTTTTGATGTCTGAACATTAAGTTAGATGCTGATATCGCTCAATCATCTGGTATGGCTGCAATTTAATAAATCTTATCTGAAGAAATTGGTTCTCAAACAACAGTTAAACAAATACTAGCAGCTGTGAATGATTACAATAATAGCTTACTGTTGTAGTGGAAGAATGAGGCATACAATATTTCTTAGCAGATTGATGAATGAATATTAAAATAATGCATTTTTGCAAATGAATAAACTTTAGCCATTTTTTTGCATTTGGGTCAGATGTAGCAATTTAAATAAACCTTTAACCATCAAGCACATAGACAATAAATCAGTTTATTAGCTCAATCATTTAAATTAACAAAATAATGTTACTAGGATTTGTTTTTAAATGTAGATTAAAAATTTTCACATCTTAGGATGTGTTGGTTAGGAAATCCCTTACTCTTGGGACATACCATAGGACAAAAGTGTTTAACATAAAGCCTACATTTGGCAATGATAATGTGTGAGAAATATACAAGCGAAATTGTGTAATTACAGAGTGCTGCAAGTATTCACACCCCTTGAACTTTTACACATTTTGTCTTACAATCTGATACTGAAATGCACTTCAGTGGAATTACGTACAGTTTCTTGTGAACTTCTGAATACATTCGACCATACCATAACTAATTAATTGATTTTTGCAATCGCATATTTTTTTTTTTATATATTTGTAAATTATTTTGAATCTATATAGATTTTTTCCATTCAGTTTAATATTATGAGCCTTTATATATTGATAATGTAAAGTAGCTGTAAGGTGAACATAAAACTGTGCATGTATGTGGGAGAGAGAGAGAGAGAGAGAGAGAGAGAGAGACTCACAGTGCTTGACTGCACAGTAATCCCAGGGGACGAGGGAGCTGTTGGTGTAGCACCATGGCCCATGCTTGTCCTTGTCTGGATTCCTGCAGAAATTACCCTCCAGATCATCACTCTGAGTGACCATGTCTCTCCCTTTCCTAACCAAAAAAAGGTTAAAATTGTGCGTATTAAAATAATGGACATAGAAATAAATCACATCCTTAATTGACGACATTCTGTGGAAGCAGTGATCTTAGTGGGTTTTACAATGCAATCAAGAACCTGTTTGTATATACAGTTCTGTTTGGATGCCCAACGCATTACTCATATTTCCAATTAGAATATGTACGTAAGTGCTATGGCGCATGTGAGCTCTTTCTTCTTCCCCACCCTGTTCTATACAGCTGTGCGGTTTGTTCCTCTCCAGAGACACAGAGAAGCATTTGGCTTCAACATTAATCGGGACATGACCCCCTTCTCTCAGCTCTTCCACGTTAACAGCTAGGGTTCCTCCACATTCGGGGAATACCACTGTCTAAAACACTACAAATTTTCCAGCAGGAATTTCATAGGAGCTAAGAAATCCAAATGTTATAAAGATGGACATGTGGCTAAGAAGTTGGGTGATTTCTAAGCTGGTTCCTCTGTTCAGATGATGCAAAGTAAATGACCCATTTAAAATGTTCTTTTAAGGAGGGATAGTGCTAATAATGATTTTTTGTTTTGTTTTCCAACATGGCACTTGGCTCAAAACTCACATCCATGTAACATATTTATATTTAAAAGTTTATGGTTAAACTAAAGGTAATCAGGGGAATAAGGGTCTCTGGATGAAAGATTTGATCCAATCTATCCATTCATTCCACCACTGAGAGTGATAGTTGCCTGGAATGACTCATAACTTCATGGTCACTGCTATAACGGGAAGTTACATTGTTGAGGACCACAACATTCTTGCAACCTACACACTCTCTAAAATTAAAACCAGTGATTGTAAAATGTAAACAAAAATAGTAATTATAGTTGCAAGTGTATCATCTATTTCTATTAATAGCTTTTATAGATAAGCTGAGAAGCAAATACTAAACCAAAGTTATTACCAAAGCAAAGATAAATTATGAAATACAATTATCCTTCTATAACATAATGAGACGTCTACTGCTAAGGAGTGAGGGTTGACCTCAGGTCCTCACACCTACACACCTGAGTGACCTTTGACCTAGCCGTAATGTCTGGCAGAGTGTAGGTCAAATTACAGACCTGCTTTGATGTGCGTATGGCAAGACGTCTGAGTAAGGACTAAGCACAGAGAGGTCAGAGGTCACCCCTACAGCTTGCTGTTCCAGCTGCAAGAGTCTGCCGTTAATTCCTGGTGAATTAAGTCACCCTGACTGCAGCACACAGCCATCAATTAGAACGTTCTCAAAAGGGGGTTTCTCCACTAAACCATGTTTTTCTTCCACAAAGAGTGCAAGGAGCTTATTTTCTCAAGGAAGACAAATACACCCTGGCAATCCAGATGCCTGTAGTTTGTTACACTGTTCTAGTGGGGTTTTGCAAAGGCAAGGGGGAGCGAACTTTGACCTGGAACTTGTTCGTGAAAACAAGGAAGTTATAAAATGCCACACATTTCAGGTTCTGTGTGGCAGCAACAACAAAAAATGTGTGTGTTTCAATCAGAAACACACATGTGTGTGTGCACATACTGTTGTTGTTTTTGGGTGGGGGATGCCTATCTAAAGAATAATTAAGAAAAAAAAATCTTCATATCTCACCAAGTACATTTACACATATCAAGATGGTGACACCTTAAGGGATTGTATTTTTTAAATTATATTTCAAAAACAAAAAAATCAAACATTCCTACTCATGCAAACATTTCTTAATACAACTTCTCATTTTTCTCTGCTGTTACTATGTGGTTACTGCACACTAGAGGCGCACACTAGACTTTCCCTGAGGCCCTGTTGACATACGCCTGCCATGTAACTCAATGAAGGCCTGAATTAAGATTGATTAACCGAAAGGCCATTTGGATTTTGGTGTATCACTAGTGGGAGTATTCTTTCACTAGATCAACATTTCACAAACATTTCACAAAGCCAGCACTAGAAATATCCATGTTAATCTCACTCACACACTCGTCACCTACAGTATACCACTTTATCCTGTATAAAGTGTCGCGAGGCACCTGGAGCCTATCCTCAGAGACTTAGGGCATGAGGCAGGGTACACCCTGGACAGGGTGCCAATCTATCGCAGGGCACTCACACACATACACCCACTAAACACAGCGAATAGCCTAACCTTCATGTCTTTCGACTGTTGGAGGAAACCAGAGCACCCGAAGGAAACCCACCAAGCAAGGGGAGAGCATGCAAACCCCCTTAGGTGAAAATCAAACCTGGAACCTTGAGATGCAAGGCAACAGTGCTAACCACTAAACCACCGTGCCACCTCAAGTTTATCTAGCATAAAAAAAAATGTGTCTCATCTGAGTTATCGGTAATAAGCTATATCACGACCACAAGGGAATCACAAGAGATTTTGTAGTTAGTGAGCTGTGTTTTATATGAGACTTCTTTCCTAGCTTGCTAAAGGAGGTAAATCTGAGGAGTTAAGTGTATGGATGGATGGATGGATGGATGGATGCATTGATAGATAGATAGATAGACAGATAAATCACAAATGTAACACTGTAAATGGGAATGTTTCCTGCATTTCTACTAGCCGTATTCATCTAAGCTTCTCAACTGCAGTCACATTGTGCTTAAAAATCAAAGCCCAGGAACATGTGGGTGTGAGCTATTTCTGCAATCCTATTAATATTGCTACTAAGCTTTACCCTTGAACCACAAAGATAAATAGATCATTCAAGCAGCAACAGGAATCAAGGGACTGTCCTTGACACCCTGCAACACACAAAGTGTTAATAAGCAGACTTGAATCGATGTCCATGGAAACAAAATATCTGAAAAGATGAACTGCTGCATGAACAGAAATAAAACTATTTGTGTTTGGACAGATTGGACAGGCTTTATAGAACAGAGTTAAATGAAGAATGCATCCAGGTTCAGGAGTTTGTGCTTAGGGTTAGTTATTGAAGAAAGCTTGTTTTTATGGCCTGTATGCAATCAGCATGAGTGAGGGGGTGTTTCTGTTTGAGCTTGAGGCTTTAAAATCACCTCTCCGTATGGTTGTTCCACGGTGAACAAGGAATGCCTGAACGAGTCTTCATCT
Organism: Clariallabes teugelsi; assembly: GCA_030014215.1. Lineage (NCBI taxonomy): Eukaryota > Metazoa > Chordata > Actinopteri > Siluriformes > Clariidae > Clariallabes > Clariallabes teugelsi. Next base: position 9,296,447 of record JAQMYG010000037.1, read on the forward strand.
GCTTGCCTTTGTACATCTCGCCACTTCCTGTGTAACACTCTGAAACACAAAATGAAAACAAATGAATATAGTTATACACCCCTGCCAAACTTTGAAGGAATATCCCAGAGTTGGGTTGTTTCTTCATCAGTACCATTAAAGAGAGTATACATTATGTTATATAAAGTGCAAGTAAAAAGTTTGAATTAGTTTAATCCATTTTTTAAGGAGTTCTTTTTTTAATTTTGTGAAAAGCATTTTCCTGTAGCCACCAAAAAATATCACCGATATCCAACACTAGAATCATATTTTTTGAAAAACACCAAAACTTTTTTTTTTTTTTTTTTAAAGGCATGCAAACGAAGTAAAATAATAAATAAATAAGCATTAACCTCACTTAACCTTAATTTAATATTCCTTTTGGCATGGGCTGCTTTAAAAACACAACTGAAAGCTTCCATCCTTGCTAACATTCTTGGGACCCATATTTTTTTTTTGTGTGCAATTTTGAAAGGCTCCTGGTCGTACACGCAACTTATTCAGCGATCGGTTTGTTCATTTGTATGGTGAAAATGCTTCAGTTACCGAGGCAAATTTCTTGCCGAATTTAATTTCTCAAGGCGATAATTTGTGAGGCACCTGGAGGTGTTCGCATGCCGAGGTACCACTGTACTAGATTTTTTATTTTTCAAAACTATGAAATAACACATATGGCATTAATGTAGGTAATGAAGTAACAACAACAGTCAGTTGTTATTTTAAGACATGAGGGTCAGCTGTTCTGAAACAGTTCTTGCAAGAACAGTATTGTCAAGTGCATTTGCAAAACCCATCCAGCACCATAATGAAACTGGCTCTCATGAAGACCTTCCCAGGAAAGCAAGACCAAAACCTACCTCTGCTGCAGAGGAGAAGTTCATTTAGAGTCACCAGCCTCAGACATCATCAATTAACAAACTGCGACTCAGATTAGAGCTGTTATGAAGACTTTACAGAGCATGCAGATTATTGCATATTTTGGACGTCATCAGCATTGCTTTACAATGTAAAAAGAAATAAAAATCAGGAAAGACCATGGGATTAAATAGCGTGTCCAAACTTCTGACTGGTAGTGTACATACAGTAAAAGTAAAATTTTAATATAACATTTTTTTCCCCCAAAAATAAAGTCGTCCTTGTTAAATGCTCTTAAATGGTTCCACATGGCTGACATGTCTTACTGTTGATCTGATACTGCTTAAACTTGTTAGCATAGAACAGCAAACATCTTGTTTATTAATTAATTATCCTTTTTATCAAATAATTATAAATTGTTTGATTTGCCACATGCTCATTTAATTCACTGTCAATTTTTTAGTAAAGGCTCTTTAAAAAAAAAAAAGAAAGAAAAAAGACAAAAGAAATAAAGTAGAAAAAAAGAAAAATCCCATTAGATTATCACAGAATTTAGAAATACCGATTGGAGAATGGAACGTGGTAGTTGTAACCAGACTAACCAAACACGGCAGCTTGAACACAAGAACACAATGGGGAATATCTCATGAACACACATCTTGAGTGTTAAAGATTTATCTCTCTGCTTTATTTTCTTTCATAAATATAACCATAAGTACATTATGGCTCCCAAATGCAAAAGCAGTAGTTCAAAGCATCTAACATAAAAAGATACTGTCTGGCCAAAAAAACATCACTGTTTCATGAGGGCCGGCCTCAAGGAAATAAACTAATTAAAAAGACTACTTAAATTTCTGGAATTGGGTTCAGAACTGCCTAGAGCATTATTAAAACCTGGATGTATAATGCTGACCGTGATCAGAGATCACTTAAATGCTTGATGAGGATTCCTCAAAAAAGATTACCAGTAGAAATCAAATCTATATTTTGTAATGAAAGGAAAATTATTTGCATACACACAACAAGCACTGAATGAACTAGAACTGAGTGTAGTTTATTACTTACTATTGAGGCTAATGAGGCTTCAGTTTGCTAGTCGAATGTACTGAATGACCAGATTTTTTTCCTGTTCTAATGGCAGAGGCATAATCTATAATTTAAATTGTGAAAAAAAATAAATTTACAAGAGGGGAAGAGTGAGTGGGAGCATGAGAATCCATTGTACGCATTATTTTACCAAATTTAAAGCTAAAGGCGGTAAAAAATTAGTGTGCAACTTATGTATATATTTAAATTTTCTGCATGATGTTTTGTTATAGACCACCTTGCCAAATTAAGTGAAAGTCCAAAAATGATAATCATATTTTACAGTCAAATTGCTAATATATTGGTTGTCTTATTTGGTGGTTTCATTGGGAAGACAGACAAGACTCGTTTTGTGTGCTTTTCTTTTTTTTTTTTTTTTTTTGCGAGATTCAAATTTTTTGTGATTCATACAAAACAACAAATTTTAAAATACGGCATTCTCTATGCAAAATTGGTACATGTAGGTTATATTAATCTGGCACTACTTATGAAAATGTTCCTTCAATGATGATAACATACATGTCAAAACATTACATCTAACATTTTTGCATAAGAGGTAATCAATGAGCTAACAGTGCTTACAGGAAAAAGAAAGAAAAAAAAACACCACAGCTACTTTTATCCCACATGCCCAGACACCAGGTCCCAGTAGCCCCAATCAGAACTGCAGCTAAATTGATTTTAGCATCAGCACCTAACCGTGTCCTCCCATGCGCCCTCCCTGGCATTGTTAGACACACAAAACTGTCAAAGGTGATTAATGTCTGAGCCTTACTGTCATATTCCCAAACTACTGTTCACTCCCATTGAGCATGCCTCAAACCGGAGCCTATTTTAGTGGCTATGGAGATTGGACCACTGGGAGAAGTGTGCACATGCCAAACCTCAGTAACAGAAGAATAAGAGCATCTCAGAAAATGCTGCATTACAAATGAACAGCTGAGGGTTCATGAGGAAAAGAGAGCCCAAACGAGCAAGAGTTAACAAAAGTAAAGCCCATCAATCTTTTACTGCAGCTGTTTAACTTTTTGGAAAGACAACAATCAAGATGTAAAGTGAAAATTAGTAAAAGATCTTGTTTTCTTTTTCCAATCACACACACATATACAGTATAAATGCATTTACACAGCTAGATGTCTGATGTAATACATAATAAAACAGTGGAGCTATGAGGTGTCAGTTTTAACGCTTGGTCTTAATAAGAAACATTTAACCTTTGTTTCTGGAGGACAACAATGCTATAAAATAAAAGAAATTGCACTGAACCCACTGAATACAACAAAATTGTTGTTTTATAAAAATGCACAATGCTCATATGCATATGTCAGAGTGTAAGATAAATGCCTGATATGGACATTATGCTAATTAATTTTGGTACTTGTCACTACTTCGCAAAACACAACTAATCCCCCATCCTCCATTGCAGTTACATTCAGACCAAGTTACAGCATTGCGGTTTACACGAGCACATCCTTACTTCTGCATGGTCCTACCCACAATACATCTTCATTACTGTAATCCATACATACATCATGACATTTGTAAGAATGACCAACATTTACAGTATAGACCATCTGTATAAACATCTCTGCTTATTCACTTACTCATCCACTAACTATTGTATGCCATACGAGTCTCTTAAATAAATTATAAAGACAGGAAACTATTAACATGCTTCAGTCAAATGTAGTGAATACACTATTTTGTTCAAAAGTTTAGAAACCTGTGTGTAGACATTCACAAAAATGGAAGTTTTAGATATGCAGGTTGCAACCTACAAAAATGCAATGTTTACGCCCAAAACAGTGTACACAACCTTTCATACTTTAACTGAGAGTTATATAATAATAACAACTGACAAATGATATATTGTGCAGACATAAGCCCTGTGTATACGTCAGTTACCTTTTAAGGCAATGGTGACTCAAAAGTAGGTTGTGGCTATTATAAAACTGGGAGTCATAAACATTAGAATTTGCTCCATTAAAACACAATATAACACAGAGGCGTACTGAATGTAAACTGCAGCTCACCATCAGGTTCAGATGTTATTGCTTCACAGCCCGGAATGCTTGTACAGAAGACCCAAGGCTCGTTAGGGTCGGTAGTGAAGCACCATGGGGCATCGCGGCCATCAGGATTCCTGCAGTAGTTCTCCTTCAGGTCCCTGCAATGCGTGCACAGATGAGACTGTATGATTGATTTGATCCATACAACCAAGCAAAATATGAACAACACTAGAAAAGTGGTATTTGTGAATGAGTCAGCACTTGATCCAGTTCTTTTAGATGAATGTTTAGACCTGAGCTATGTGAGAACCTTTTTTTTTTATCATCTGAGCTCTTCATTAGTGTGAAGAGTGGGATGTGTTTTTGACTCAGCTGTGCATATGAGGCACCATGATGGAAGATCCACTGCACTGCTGATTGTTAAATGGAGACAGTGGATTAGGGGAGGTGATCAGTTATCAAGTTATAGAGAAATAAATCTTCTTAATGAAGCACAGACACAGGAGGCATGATAACATTAATGTAGAGATGCTTACTGCATTTATCATCGTTGATTTTAACAATTGTCTGGTTTATGTTACCGTTGTCTAAACTTTGTCTGGTTTGGGGGGAAAATGTCAGTGAGCTATTTGAGACCTGAAGGAGTAAAATGTTATTGGTAAGCTGAGATTAAATATTGATTTAATGAAGGAAAAAAACTAAATTAATAAAAGAAAAGATGAAAAATATTTAGTATACATATACGCATTTGATAAATTTACATTTTATTTTAACACAAAAGCTATTAAAGAAGCAATCTGTGATAATTATAGCCCTCTGCTGCTCTTAAGATGTATTGCAATTGCAATGAAAATACTGTATTGTATAGCTTTCCTCTGGCTCTAAAACAACCCCCTTTCTTGAAACAGTGTAAGCATCACAGGATGCCTCCTAATGACAGGCATGGCCATGAGCAGTTGTTGTACTCTGTTTAGAGGTGAAGCTATTTCCAGGACTGGAAAAAAACAAAACTGGTACAATCTCACTCACTTATCATCTATACCACTTTATCCTGTACACAGGGTCACGGAGGGCATGAAGCCTATACCAGAAGACGGGCTTCACCCTGGATGAACAGAAATTCTAAACCCTGCATCTTAGTAACTGTTCTAGAAGTACAAGTTACATTATATTTGCAAAACCATACCATTACATGCTTCATTTCCAATGTCAGTAATTTGATTCAGTAAGCAATTTAATCAGTGGTGTGTTTATGCCTGAGTCTGTTACTTGTTGCTCAGTCATGGACACTGCCTAGCTATCTAATATTTCAGTGAAATTTTATATAGATACTGATATGGATATGGATATGGATAAGCTGGTCATTCTCACCCTGACGTGCCCATCACTCTGGAATAGGGTCAATCTGGAATCATCAGACCTTGTTCCATTACTCCAGAATCCAAACTTATGCTTTCTAGAAAATTTGGAAATATGCTACCTGCTTTCCTCTGATTGGTTTTTTTATTGTTTACTCCCAATTTTTTAAGTTCTCTTAAAAAATTGACACTTAATTTTCACATATTTAGATATCAGACATTTGTAGACAAGACAACATGCATATCTACAAAATTTCATGTCATTCTTATTGAAAGCTGCAGTACTTTGGATCGAGCAAGTTAGGAGGCTGGCAGTGAAATGTGTGGGGTAGGATTGGGATTGGGATTGGGACATGACTCAAACAAATTCTCCACCACAACTAATACAAAAGCAAGTTGAAAGAAATGCGTAGTCATTTATTATAGAAACCATCCATAAAGCACTACCCCCCCCCCCCAAAAAAAAAGAAAGTGATACTGATTTTTTTTGATGGGATAACAATACAGAGTTTGTTCCCTTGTTGGTTCTGTAGTTGTGCAAAAAAAGAGTATAATGCTAAAGAAATTCATAATGCGCTTTGGGCAACATCATCTAGACCATCCACTCACATTATATGCAGGCATGTTGCCACCTATGACACCTATAAAAATTCTGGGCATGATGCATACATACATCCATCCATCCCTCTAGAAACTTCTGTAGTCCAACTAAGGACCATGGCGAGCAATGGTGAAACCCACCTAGCATGGGGTGAACACGCAAACTCCATCCACACAGACCCCAAAGGCGGGAATTGAACCCGGCCCCTAGAGGTGCAAGGCGACAGACATTGCTAACCGCTAAGCCACCATGCCGCCATGATGCATACACGCCCTTTTAAATTTGCCGCAGGGGTGTATAAAGATGGTGGAGATACTGAAGATTGCACACTATATTTAGAAGGTGGCTTTTTGCGGCATACTCACTTGCAGCGGTAGTTCTCTGGTGTAAAGGAATGTGAATGAGGAAATTGGGCGTCCCATCTTTGACAAGTCAAACCATCCATAGGGACTGACACTGTCCCACGGTATCCTTCTCCATTCCCCCGGAAACACGTCTTAGTCGTTTCAACATCACTGTGACTGTCAGATTCTGTGGAAGAGGAAAAACACAATGAAGGAATGACGTAAATGCCTCAATAAACAACATTACTCATTGAACATGATGAATGATGAGTCAGACTCATTCTGAAGTTCATAACGCAACCACAGTAGTTCTGTTTTATTTTATTATTGTTTTTATTGTCTTGAGTGACGCAACGATGTGGCAGTTCTTGTCATACAGCTACCAAATATAACTTGAACAAGCTATTTTTAAGCCAGTTACCTCAAACATGTTTAATCACTGCATAAATGACATTTTACTATTTCCATAGTAAGGTTGCAAACCAATGCCACTAAGCATATGTTTATCTTTATCTGTCAGTATTGCTGTGTTTTTAAATTTAGACATGTGGTGTGTGCGTGTGGCCTAACTGGAAAGAGTGATGGCCTTTCAAAACCACTGAAAAATCCGACCATGACTAGTTTATAATTGGTCTAAACTGGACACACATGGACACATGGATACAAGGTTTTTTTTTTTTTTTATCCTGTTTGTGCAGATATTATTTTCATTTTAATCTGCCCATGATATTTTTCAATGTTCTAATTACACTGCCTGGCCAAAAATAAATAAATAAACAAATCACACGCTGTAAAATTTCTCCTTTAGCTATTCTTACAGCATACAATGTGTTGGCTAGTTCATTTCTGAAAATGATTCTACATGCTATCAGAACCATTCTTTTACAGTTTGGATCCTGAAATATACCCGTGCCATCAGGGACGAAAAACTCCATTGATGTAACATCCTGGTAAATTGGTGCATTCAGGTTATCGGCTGATCTCATTTTATTGCCACATAACATTGCAGAGCCTAGACCCGACCAACTGAGGCAACCGCAAATCATAACACTGCCTCCAGAGACTTGTGTTGGGTGCATGCCCTTACCTTTTAAACCTGATGCACCATCACTATGGAATAGGGTCAATCTGAACTTTTTACATCGCTCCAATCTTTATGCTCGCTAGAAAATTGAAGCCTTTTCTGAGGTCTTATCAGATGGCGTGCATATTAAACATAGCTACAGTATGGTTTCTACTAAATATTTTTGGCTATTTTGGTGTTTATGTGGTCACCATTCATGAGTGTGTTCATTTCTTCCACAAAGTTGACAGTTAAGCACTTTGCACTTTTTTTCTACCTTTTTGATAATCTGTTGAACGGTTCCTAAAGTTCCAGTTCAAATCTTCCAGTTGTTTACTTCGCTTGATGCAGTCCAATAATCTGATCCTTCTGAATTTTTTTTTTTTTTTTTTTTTTTTTTTTTGGCCAGGTAGTGTATAAATAAGTTGCTAAATGTAAACTAAGGATAAAATAATAAATGCAAGGTTTTGCCAGGTATCAAGTTCTGACTGACAACTCCATCTACCAGATGCTCTGTGAATCTTACAGCCAAGCTTTATTGAAAAATGAATACATAACACACGCTCTACTCATATCTGCATTTCATATGTTCCTTCCAAATAACATTCACATTGGATTATATTACTAGTACAGAGATGCATTGGCCCCTGCACATGATTGTCAAAATTGCTTTCTTGTATGGGAACAGTATACAATATTCAATTTAAGCATTTTCTATCCAACGACAGAGGGCTTTGTAATGTCATGTTAAAATGATTTAGCACTGCATAGTCAGGCAGTCACGGCTATAGAGGTAAAATAAAAGAGGCGAATAAAAATTATGAATTATGTGATCAAGGTAAGGTGGACCATAACATACTGGTAATATACTGTTTAATATATAATTTATTGTTTAACACCAGACATGAAATGAATAAACATAGCTGAAATCCACAAAATTTTAAAGCAGTATTAATGCCAGTCATTGGTGGGTAAATACTATGCCTTGGTCGCTCAATGGCATTCTCCCTCTTGTCATGCGGAAGATCCGGGCTCAATTCCTAGCCACTGGATGCAGTGCCGGTCCCAATCCCGGATAAAATGGGAGGGTTGTGTTAGGAAGGGCATCCTGCATGAAGTCTGTGCCAATCGGATCGGATGGTCTGCTGTGGCGACCCCCTCGATGGGAGCAGTCAAAAGACTCAACATTTTGGGGTAAACACTAGTCAGAGGTGGGTGGACACTAATTAGACTTTGGTAAACTCTAGTCATGGGTGGTTGAACAATACTTCAGAAATGTAAGAGTGCTGTAAACAACCATTTATGTGCGTTTAGCCTCCACTACAGCCCTGCAGCCACTGTTATGTAGAACCAGCTATATTAGCAGTGAGGTAGACCTGGACAAAGCAACACAATACCCTCTTCATGCTTAGTTATGTTTACTGCATAGGAACAATCTAGGTTTTAGCAGCATTTTCTGGCCTTAAGACCAGGGGATCAGATAGACAGGATTTTCACGTTCCAAGTGGAACTATGCCATTTAAATCCACACACAGATGCTCTGATCGTTTCTGCAGATCATTTCTGTATCAGTATCCGCACAGATGGGATGCACATGGCAGAAAAACTATGCTGAGATTTTGTAAAGAGAGAGATGTTAGGAGATTCTACAAGTTGTAGATCCACAATGTCGGAGGGAGAAGACTAGTAAATCAGGTCTGTTTAAAAAAAAAAAAAAGTACAGCAACTGTGATCCGAGCACGAGATGTAATTGCTCTTATTTATAAAATATAAGCCAAAGTAAAGCCTAATATCCTGCTTCATTGCTTCACCAGGCATTAAAATAGCTTCGGGCAGAGTGAAAAGGAGCTGAAGCAAGAAGAGGAAAAGGCGAGGAACTACGGCCTGGTTACCGTGCTGTGTAGAAAAGCCTGTGTGTTTGTGTGCAAAGCTAAAACTCACACGTGTCTTATGTCTGCAGAGCAGACACAGGGTTTACAAAGTAATCCAAAACACAGAGTCCCAGCTCCCATTCAGATAAGGCAATGCACCAGTGCGATGATGAGGAAAAACAAACACTTGTAGACTCTCCTGAACAGCAGGAGTGAGGGAGCATCATGAAGGAAGAAGAAGAAGACTTTTTTTTTTTTTTTTTTATAGACAAACCCTCCTCTTCTCTGTTCTCTACAAACAACATTCCTGTGAGGGTCCCAAACGAGTGGGGAGCTGCAGGAAGAGGAAGCTGTAAATTTGGTCAATTCCTTCTTCTTTTTTTTTTTTTGGTCTCCTTGACTTGCCTTCAGACACCCGGAGAGAACCTGTATACACTCACACGCATAGATGATCACACTCACCGCACTGTTTGATATCGCAGTACTCCCACAGAGTGCCAGGATCGGTGGTGAAGCACCAGGGTCTCTGGCGTCCATCTGGGTTCCTGCAGTAGTTATCCTTAAGTCCTTTATCTGGGTACCTGACAGACAGAGCAAAGTGAGCAACACTGTGCAGCCCTGATTTACAACAAGCAGTACTCAAAATCACCTGCAAGCATGCTGCCTAAGCCTATTTGTGCAGCCGACTTTTGTGGAATCTCTGTGACTCGCCTGGACCGTGAACCCTGAAGCCTCTAAAGCTTAAAACAACATGGTCAAAACTTGCCTCTTTGGCAGGATTTTGGAAAACGGTCACTCTTAAAGATACAGCATTTCCCACACTGCAAAGTACTGGGAATACACTTTATTGATTTCCAGAATGCTTTTCAAACATTGCTGGCAGATGCCATTCCTCATGAGGTAAACGTACTTGAAGTATTTCCAAAGTCCGATTAAAGTGCTCTTGTGAGTTTATCGACTCAAGGGAGAGTAGCTAAACAAACTGCATATCTTAACCTCTGCCCCTACGATTTCTCAAGACTAGCTATGGCTTGAAGTTAAGCAGTATGTCAGCTTGATGTTAATTAAGTAGAATGTTGATGAAGATGATGCTCATGGAGGAATACAGAAGAATAGCCTGCACAAATGCAAAAGGGGACATAAGGTTTCCGCCAGAACTTTTCAGATTTATATGTTGTGCATAGTTCCACCGGCAGAACTATGTTGTACATGTTGTAATGTACTCCATACTGTAAGTGTGATTCCCACAGGGGCCAATAAGGATTTTCGGGTAACAATGCATTGTGAAGATATTTGGATTATTCTTTAAGACATATCTTATAACAAGCTGCTTTGCACAGTATTGTCCAGGCACATGTCAGAAAGAAATGGTGAACACATTCACACTCATGCATGTTTATCCAGCAAGGTTTCGTTGTACTTTGGCTCCAAGAGCAAACTGGCTCTGATATATTACTTACAACTGCCTAGTACAGTGAGGCAAAAAAATTAATCTCATAAAGAGATTAACGTCTCTATGGACCATATTCTTACTAGTAGGGTTCGTACCTTTTGGGATGAAAGAGATGTTTGTGAGGTTCATCCAAGTCCCAGCGCTGGCACTCTTTGCCACTCTCCGTGTGGTCCATGGGCCCGCGGTAGCTTTCTCCATTACACATCATACATTCCACTGTGTATGAGGAACATGGCTGGTAAGAATCTTAGTCTTGCGAATCAAGCCCAAAGGAATACTTACACACATACACATACATATGCACAGCTGAGAGACTCTGGCATGCTCAGAAAGGAGAAAATGACTTTAACATGGCTGTCACATTATAGAACAGAAATAAAAACAACTCATGATGGAATGTTAAATTCCCTAAGTACATTGTATCAGGAATTGGGTTAATGTTTATTGCAATCAATCTCTTATATCTTTCTCATCTAACAATAAATCAATCCCTACGTGTATCCGTTAGGCTACATGTCCTACATCAGGTAACACCTCACCTTAATAAGCTGAAATACCACCCATTAAGCTGTCAGTACGTCTCCAGGGGCAGACCAGAGTTTCTAACTGATTTCAAATGATCAAAGGTTACCGAAATGAGTAATTGAAAATCTAGAGGCTTAGTCATAATGGCCCTGCAAACGTCACAGCGGAGAGAGGTCACCTAAGCAGCAGTGCTCCCTCGAAAGCCTGTTATGACTGTTGTACTCCACTATAAAGGCGGGAGCAGCATATTGGAACCAGATGTCCAGCCCTGGCCATTTTTGTGAAACCTTGATTTTACATCCATCTGTGTGTGTTTCTGATTATGGGAAACTAATTTATTAACAAACCCTCCCAGCCGTATTTCAGCACAGTGCTCTGAGAATAGACAGAAGGCTGTCTCTGTTTGCCTGATCGCTATCTCCAGAGAAAGCTCTCTACATTGCACTCCGCATATTCAGCCCACATTCTCCCATGTCCTGATTTAGCGAGCAGAGAATTGCATGCATGCAAAAAAAAAAAAAAAAAGAAAGAAAGAAATCCTGGCTCGTGACTGCTTTACAATCAGAATGCCTCCTTACCTCAAAGAACCATTCTCAAAATGACATCAAAAAGCAGCTCAACAATGAAGTACTCAATGTGTGTAAATGACAGAAATATACCACCGTTTACCTTGCGAGCACTGGGGAATGTTGCAGTTTTGATAACGTATGCTGGGGTTCTTGGTAAAACACCACGGTCCGGTAGTGCTGTTGTCTGGGTTCCGGCACAAGTTCCCCCGAAGGTCCTTTTGCTTATGACGCCGGGGTAAGAAGCTAAGTGTGTTTGATAGGTAATGGAAGAGAGAATGAGGGTAAGCTCAAGGGATTCTATCGTTTCATCTGTATATTCAGGAAATAACAACCAGCTGTGCTACTGAGACTTCTGTATGTCTGTTAACACTGGAAAAGACTTCCGCTTTAAACAGATAAAAAAGGGGGGAAAATGGCAACAGGAAGACAGACAGCCATCCCAGATACTGATGTCACCCACTTCAAGTCTTCCTCTGCACTCCCACTCACATGAGTAAATCAAAGACTGTAAAGCAGGTTCAGATCAAAAGAGGCAGAGACACTCAGACTCAAAGTGGAGGAAAAAAGAAAAATCAGCCCCTTGTGTCTATAGAACATTTCTCACACGTCACAAAAATCGTTTAGGATTTATAGAGGGAATAATGTATAGGAAAACTTAACCAATAATATAAAAGAAATTATGCTCTAAGATTCATGTGATGCTGCACTATCAAATATTTAATATTTGGAGATGGTTATTAATTGGAATGGGTTGCCATTATGCATAAATGAACTGAGGGATTCCCAGACAAAGGGGCAGATACTTGCTCATGGAAAAAAAGAAGAAGGGAAAAAAAATAGAGGTCAACAACCCTGTACCAGGGAGCCGGAATGATTCTCTCTCCATGGAGGTCTGAAAGTGAGCAGGCCCACAAATCCCATTAAAATTTTGCATAGTCTAGTCAAAATGTGTCCACTCCAATTAGAATGTCAACTAGACCGCAACACTAGATTGTGCTGCTTTTAAAACTGTCCATGATGTAAAATGTGACAATTAGTTTGCCTTTGACTCCCTTGTTTTTAATGTTTAGATCCAAAACTATTTCGAGGCAGTTTTTAAACGTTGCAGCAGTCCTTTTGGAAATATAGTAAAGTTGAAAGGAAAGGGGGGAAAAACAAGAGTAGGTGAGAATAATAAAAGAGAGAGAGAGAAAAAAAACCTCAAGGTCCCTTCAAGGTAGTCATGTTTTCAAGTGTCGGCAGCTTTGTGAAAGTCTGAGAGAGAGAGAGATGTATAGCTCTCTTGGCACCGAGTCACAGTCTCACTATTCTCCCCATCCCTAGTAAATGACAGGCAGTAAACCAATGGCTCCATGCTGTTTCAGCATCCCTAATGAACCCACCAGCCATAATGAACTCTTGGCAAATAAGCCCTTCACATTAGCTATCTTATCTAAGCCTTGTGCTGCATTCTGTCAAGACTCCCTCCATTACTCCGACCCTTTACACTAATCTTTTTAAAAACAACTCCAACTCAGTGCACTTATTTATAGTAAGTGTGAGTACTGTATATAAATGCATATTTAAGTACAGTTATTCACAAGTCTTTAGAGTGTTTACAGCTAGAGATGTGTATGATATTAGTAGAAAAATGCGTCTGATGTTAAAACGCGCTCTGGTTTTACTCGGACTTGGCTATGTCTTGGGCATAGATTCATTTCTTCTAAAAAACAAACAAACAAACAAACAGCATATTAATTGGTGCAATGCACAAAGGAAGCCAATTAGCTGCCCTCATAAATGATTTAATGGTTTTCATTTGAATTCAGTCTTAATTTGGCCTTGACCCCATGAAGACTATGTCTTGATTTGATCTCAGCTAATCTTGGTCTTGGACTTGACAACGCTGGCCTTGACTATATTACTAGATGTTGAAGCATAAGCTTACTTAGACTGTGGGTTTTTGAACTGCATGCATTTTAATGTAGGACTTAAGGTTTAAAATGCTGAGTTTGATGTCCCTTCCACTAACTCAACCCTTCCACAAAGCATTTCTCTTTGTCGAAAGACAACCAAATCCTCATTAATTCCTCAATTCTTAAGCAGACCCTTGTGAAGTCTGTGGTGCATCTGTTCCAAATAAGTGCAACTGTGTTTTATTTGTTACTAAATAACAAAGGTGTTTAATAGAGCAGGAATAAAAAAAAAAGGCAATGGTGAAACTGATCCAGAAAGGCCAAAAGAAGCGGAAATATTGAAGAAGAAAAAAAAAAAAAAGACTTGATGCAAAAGAGATAGATGGAGAATCTTACTGATGTTCATGTGGAGTGTTCAGATCCCAGTTTTGGCACTCAACACCACTCTCAGTCACTGATCTCCTCCCTTGGTAATTCAGGCCTGTGCCAATGATGCACTCTCTTACAAAGTCTACAAGTGTAACAGAGCAAAAATGGTCAGTTGAAGTCAGTTGGCATATAATGCCATGTGCCATACAAGCAAAGACAATTTTACTGCATTTTGTACAGGGAAAAAAAAAACAAGATTTGCTGACATAAAGGTCACAAGACAAGCTGTCTGTGCTGTGTCATTTCATTTCACTCTGGTAATGAACTCGTGCCGTGTGCATGTCACTATGTCTACAGGTCATCAGGCTTTCATCTAGCTGAAATATTCCGTAGCAAGACTTTACAAATAATCCCTCTAAACAGCATTTAATAATTACATAATCTTGAAAGAAAATAGTGAAACAGAGTGTGTCTTTAGCATCAGGGACCCCCAGGAAAAAGCAGGAACAGATGTATTTTACTAATCAAACCATATGGAACTAAATTCCTTGTCAAATTACAGCATCAGCACAGCAACTGTAAGGCAAAAAGCTTTTGTACCTTTTTTTTCATAAAGGTCAAAGCTGAAGTCAGTCTCAGCATGGACGCCCACTGCGAGGCTGTCGAAGGAGAGTAAATGACATTTTGTGCCATTTTGATCAAAGATGAAAGCTCTGGAGAGAAAGATGGCATGCAAATGAATGAATTAATTCATTTGGTTTATTTTTTATAGAGCATATTTGATGAATTAAGGACAAGGAGAGAGAGAGAGAGAGAGAGAGAGAGATGATAACCAGCTGTTTGAGGTTAGAAACATCTGCCACATTTTCCACCTGATAGAATTTGTACCTCTGATATTTTAATTTCTAAATCACATGCCATTTCCATGCTTAATGTCACTACAATATATGGCTGATATTACTGAGCTTGCCAAGGTGGTGTTTGGCAAATGGGCCGTTACGAAAGACATCAAAATAGGAAGTAGTTGTTTTTGCTGATTGTGCGTTTCCACTTGTGATGTATTTTCCAGCTACTTCCTCTGAGCACACTGTGCAGTTTACACAGGGCCAGCTTTTTGATTTGTTTGTTTGTTTGTTTGCTTTAGGTTTTTGTTTTAAGAAATGCAGGATGGCACAGACCATGCATTTTTCCATTGGGTCACGTGCCCCTGTTTCATCATGGCACAAATATTTTTTGCCTTAATCAAATCCACACACTGACCTTCATATCCCACTATGAGAAGGCTGCAGGTGGTTTCCTGTATACACTGCACATGCCTTCCTCGTTTTTTATAAACTGCAGAAGGGTTAACTGCCTTTATTGACCCTGAAAAGCCTCCGTACCTGCAGGTGAAGGGGAGTTTTCTGTTGCGGCTGCAGCGGCGCACGCACTTCCCCAAGCTCATCTTCTTGCTTTTCATCATGTACGATGAGTCAGGCGGAGCGACCAGACGAACCCCGTCAGTCTTCTGGTAGTCTTGAAGTGCATGCCTCTTGCTTTCTGTCATACCAAACAAATTCATCAGAGCTCATATACATTTCTTAATACAAAAATCTTATTAATAATGAATTAATAATGCATTAATACGGTAGCTTAGCACGGCGGTGGAAAATGAGCCGATTTAGTGCAAGAGTAATCCTGCTTGTGTAATAAGATGCAAGGATATCCATCATTTTCTGATTAAGTACAGTGACTCAGGTTGAGTGGATTCATTGTGAGGGGCCACGCGGGGAACGTGCCAAATCCTTGCTGATCAGGTAACAGAACTCCTTCAGAACTGAACCAGAGACAAACTTCCACATGCATGAACAAGCTCTAGTGTCTAAGGTCATCGGACATGGTTGCAGTCCAAGTTCTTAATGGGCAGAGAGAGGAGGAAAGGGTTTTCTTTTTGCTTTTTTTTTTTTTCAACAAAGATAAGCACACTGGACAGGTCTGTCCAGGCACAGACTTTTGAATGGAAATACAAGGCAGCCAGGCAAATAGGAGAGGGGAGGGGGGGAAAAAATCCCATCTGCATCCTCATTCCAGGCAGCATTCCCCCTTGGTATCAGGGTTGAACCTTTGCCCATCAACATTTGAAATTTAAATTTGAGTAAATCCATGAACATATCTATGCCAATTTTTTTTTTTTTTTTTTTTTTTTAAATCAAGCATATTCTTAGGAAGAAATGCAAACCAAGAACATTAGATTAAAGATTAACTCTAGTTAACTTCTTTTTAGATGTAAGGCACTCACCACACACACACACACACAAACACATGCGTGCGCGTATAGACAGAGGGAGAGCCACCCTGACAGTCTATTATTATGAACTTTGCATGCATGAGCTGTACGTGTGCGTAAGCTTCATGCATGTAGAGCTTACAGCACTTCCAGATAAGCGCATCTTGCTTCTTTAAAGCCTTCAGCTTCGTGACTCATGCGTCCAGATGTAGGAGCGCTACAGGACCAGAGAGCGCGCGCGTTGATCTTTATCCACAACAGCTTCCCAGAGCTTGCGAAACTTTTACTTAACGTCTACTTAAAACTGTCCCGGCGTAAAGTGCGACACACAGAGACACGGTCCAGAGTCACTTGTACTGTACGAGTCCAAAACGCATCGATTCATCGCAACCGCCAACTTTACAGTCTTACCTTTCCAGATACCGAAACCGTGGTTAGAAGTAAACAGGATTTAAAATAATAATAATAATAAAAATAAATAAATAAATAAATAATTGTCGCGCAGAGACATCAAACTAACTTACCCGAGTAAAGCAGGACAGAAAGGCAGAGCAGGAGCTTATAAATCCACATGGTGTAGACGCGCTGCGCGGTGATCGCGGCTGCTGAGAGGGAAAAACCGCGGAGTGTTTCAGCGCGCTAAAGCTGAGGCAGGAGCCGCGAGCTGCTGAGTCCAGCGGTGTGTCCACTCAGCGGAGGCTGCTAGTGAGGATGAGGAGGAGGATCAGGATGATCAGGAGTATAATGATGATGATGATGATGTTGTTGTTGATGATGATAATAATAATAATGATGATGATGATGGTGAGGCGCGCGCTCGGAGTCCTTCGCGGCGCCGTTATCCCTCCCCCTTTTACTCCATCAGCCATTTAAAGCGATCCAAGCGTCCAGGATGAGGAAAGCCCCCTTTATCGCAGGCACGGTTTCCTGGCCAGTGCTCTTACGAGCTGAGGTTGTTGAACCGGAGCGGGAAGTTCATTTAACACGAAGCACAGCTTTGTTAATGTACTGGCTGGAATCAGATCATTCCACAGACAGCACATTCCTAACCGTGTCTATATATATATATATATATATATATATATATATATATATACAGAAC
>JAQMYG010000037.1:9325127-9356734 GCA_030014215.1 Clariallabes teugelsi
GGCGGAGTTCTAGACCTCCGGCTGCGAGAAGTTACAGCCTCACCCGGGAACCGAACCAGCGATCTCCGGATGATAGGCGAGCAGTTTACCACTGCGCCACTCGGAGGCCCTCTCTCGTTCCTTACCAGTCACAATTCTTTTCAATGGTAAAGTGCAGGTTAATTTGTTTTATTTTACTTCATATTTTTAGTTTTATATGAATATTTTTGGCTTGTGGAACAAATCATCTGAGTTTCCATTATTTCTTATAGGGAAATTTAATATACATATCGCTTTGATATACAAGCACGCGTTTTGAAAGAATTATGCTTGCAATCCAAGGTTTAACTGTATATCATTGTCAACATTTGACTCACAGTCTCACACGCCATCCCAAGCCCGGATAAAAGAGGAGGGTTAGACATATAGCTAGAAATTTAGACCTACATAGCAGTCTTTTGATTACATTTTATATTCTAACATTTAACAATACAGGAAAAGATATGGCCTATTTCAATTGCAAAATTTAAAAAAAATAAAATAGCTCATTTACAGTTCTAAACATATTTACACTGTCTTTTACTCACTTTTTTTTTTTAGCTGTCCTTTCTCCTACAGTGTCCATTACAAATTGCAAGCAAATTGACAATTATGCAAATTAGGCTATGATGTCATTTAGTGACTTCTAGCTACTTTTAGGACAGCCAATAGTAATTTTCCTTACTGGGGAGTTTGCAACACTGATCTGGGCTTTTTGGAAGCCTTTTTGACATCACATTAAGTGACATCACCTTTTTATTTTATTATTATTATTATTATTTTTTATAATAATATATATACATGTATAACAAAAAAATACATCAAAACTAATAATTTGATGATTTACCATGTGAAATTAATTGTTTGTTAAACATACAGTATGCACTTTTTTAAAACATCATGGCTGAAACATCCTCCAAAAAAGTTGACTTCACCAATATGTAACATCACCATTACTGTTAATAACACTTTGTAAGCATTTGAGCACTGAAGACAAGTTTAGGTAACGGGAGTTTTCACCCATTCCTAAGCTGCACAATCGTACAGGGTCTTTGTTCCCCCATTTTGCACTTCATAATACACAGCACGTTTTCAATTGGAAATGGCAGGTCAGTCTGGCCCTATACTCTGTTTAGCAGCCATGTACGAGTCATTTGAGCAGAATGTGGTTTGGCATTGTCCTCCTGCAAAGTACATGGATGTCTCTGAAAAAGATGCTTTTTTTTTTTGCATTAATACTGCCCTCACAGATATGCAATTTAGGCACTGGTACACACCCATTCCATAACTGATGCTTGCTTTTGGACCTGATGCTCATATCAGCTTGGATTGTCCTTTGCCTTTTTGATCCAGAGAACAACAGACAGCCGTTGTTTCCAAAAACAATACAAAATGTTGATGTAAGAGCCATATCGTATTTGTTATGAATTTGTTGTTGTGTTTATTTTATTTTTTAAAAATTTTATTCTATCTTATTCTATTCATTAGTTAAGCATTAATCATTAAGTTTGTTAGATAAGCCATAAGCTTTGAATTTGTTAGTCAAGCATCCATTTTGACAATCGTAGGTTGGTCTGTGATGTCATTCCACTATTATACGTATTTGTATGACTATTGCATGGAAAAAAGGTCAGTGTTTGAGATACGGAATCGTGGAGACACAAGCTTTTGACCGTAATCAGCCAGATATAACAAATATGTTGTTATAAACGTAAGCTAACCGTAATCTACCAGATACAGCAAATGTGTTATTGTAAACCAAGATTGTGACCTACTGATACAGCGACTAGATTGTTGTAACCACAGTGGATTTACTCAAGGCAACTGTACGAAGTGTTAAATCTTTGATGTTGGAAAAATAAAACGAGAGATAAAGATCACCGGACTTCCGTGTTGTGAGTAAATAATCAAACTAAAGATACGCGTAAAAACTTGTGGAATAATATGACCGTACAGTTGACTCTTTGGATTACAGAACACTTAGTTCTGTACATCACTTAGTGTCACTGTACATCTCGGATGAGACAGAGCCCAGAGAAGTCTTTGACACCTCTGAACTGTACCCACAGTATAAATACTTTTTTTTAAGCCTTAAGTTTTGTGTGTAAATGCAGTGACAAATGGTGTTAATGGACAAAGAGTTACCAAAATGTTCCCAAGTCAAGGTTTTTAGGGCAGTGATATGTGAGGGATCAGAGATCACGCACATTCAGCAGTGTTTTTAGTCAGCTTTACCCATTGTGATTTGAATTTCTTGAATTTCTTAATCATCTTGTGTAATAACATTGGGAAATGTTATCTTGACAATATTGGATAATTTGCTGGTGCATCGGTGAGTCTTCCTCCTCCTTGCTCTTGAGGGACTAGGCCATTCTTTAAAACTCTTTGTATACTCTAACATAATTGGTTCACCTTTTTAACAGCGCTTGTTTCTCATGACCTTGTAATTTCTACTTACACATTATTATTATTAGTCTTAAATTGTCCTGTCCTACCATTTTTTAAGCACATTACAGCAAAAACAACGTTTTCAGCATGCTGTCTTTTTGTATAGTATTTTTGTTAATTTAATGTATGTTGCCAGTTTAGGTTGTCTTAGCTAGTCAGCTAATTAGGTCTCTTACTTAGCGAGTTAGTTCTGTTAATTCATGTTGTATGTATGTAGCACCTTGGTTCTGGAGGAGCGCTGTTTCGTTTCACTGTATACTGAACCATATCTGGTTGAATTGACAATAAAAGCCTATTTGACTTTTGACTCATTTTGGATTTTTATTAACAATTTCCATACTGTTCCAACGTTTTTGTACTATTTTGTCATGATGTCCAAGGAATTGTTATTAGACCTACTAGCTTAATGATAACACAATTATGTTGGAAAGACCTTGAAAATGAAACATTTTAGTTTAGTCTAGCTTTAATAATATTTTATTAGGTAATATAAAAACAATAAAATAAAAGTGAAGGGATGTTAATACTTTCTAAAAGCACTGTATATCAATATTTGTATTAGTTAGTGAAATTAAAAAAAGCTTTTTTGTTTTAACAGCACCTGGATTTATTCATATAAACTTCATATCTTCGTGATGTACATGCACATGGGCTATGAGAACAACATTCCTTTCAAATTAAATTTAAATTACTTTAGAACTGGCATCTGAAATATGCCGATAGTTTTCTTCACTGGAAGGCTGAATTCCCAAAGCGGAATCTCATTTCTCATGGCAGCCACAGGAGAACCAATAAAGGAGGAAATTTGTGGGAGGGAATTTGTAGTTTTCAAGCACAAACACATTTCGGCATATTACAGACTTGGCAGATGAGGGAAAGAGAGAGAGAGAGAGAGAAAGCACAGGGATCTAATTGCTAATGAGGTCTGAGTGGATGGTTTTGTGGTCATGTTTCTGGTTGGGGTAAAACCCCTGTGCTAGATTATTTCTCCAGATGTGTACCTGCCCTATTTAACCGTAAGTGAACATTGCTGTTACACCTACAGTTTGAAAGAGAAAGCAGTCCGTGTTTTAGAGCTAGTTCGTAAAGCATTGTTCAAATGTTTTCATGTACTGTACAGTATGTATACCCCCCCCCCCCAAAGATGTCATTTAATTGTATAACTAATACAGTAATTAATATGCTTTAGCTGCCATCAAATCTTCTTAGAACCCTAACTAATTCACTAAGCAGTTTCTCATTTCTTATACAACCATGTTGGAAGTATGTTTCAGGCATCCCTATATGAGGAAAAGAAAACAACTAAAGTGATTGCTGAAATTTCTGGAATTTAGTTAAAAGGTATCATTATATTTATAATTATTAAAACCTGGAAGGATAGTGGTGAACCTTCAGCTTTGCAGAAGAAATGTTGTTGGGAAAAAAATCATGAATCGTGAACAGAGGTAACTTAAATGCTTGTTGAAGTTGCATTATGAAAAGGTATACAGTAGAAATCACAGCTATGTTTAATAGTAAACTCAGACAATTGGGACAAAACAGATGTGTGACCATAAGAAAACCACTTGTTAGTGGATTGAGTGGAGAAAAAAAAAATTCAGTTTGCTAGCGTGCATAAAGATTGTAATCAGAGCAATGGAAAATTATCATGTGGTCTGATGAGTCCAGATTTATTTTATTATTCCAGAGAAATGGAACCATCATGCGTAGTGCCCACTATCTAAGCCTCTGGAGGCAGTGCTATGAACTGGGGTTGCTTTAGTTGGTTTCCTAAGGTTGCTCAGCAACCTTATATGACAATAAAATGCAATGAGCAGACTACTTGAATGTACTGAATGACCAGGTTATTCCTTTAATGGATTTTGTCTTCTCTGTCTGTTGGCATGGGCATATTTCAGGATGACGATGCAATATTCTTCTGGCTCATATTGTGAAAAAAAAAGTGGTTCCGGGAGGAAAAGAAATTATCATCACACATGAACTGGCCACCGTTGAAAGTCTCTGGGATGTGCTGTAGAAAACTTTATGGAGTGGGTTGACTCTCCTGTTATCAATAAAACATCTTGGCCAAAAGTTAATGCAACTGAGTGTGCGACTGAAGAGGACTCATGAGGACAGACTCTGCATTCAGAGGTATATCAAAAAGATATCAGTAGGTGCTCATTAATATTTCATTACACCATATTACATTTCAGTCTTCTCTTGAACATTATGCACATTAGAGAGTTATGGACATAGTCAGAAAAGGGAATTCATTTCAAATCAAGTGTTGTGAAGCAAAACCAGCACAGGACCATGTTAAAATTAGACATTGTGAACATTTTACACAGAGTCATCCTGTTCATTTACATTATGCCAAATCAACGCTTTTACGCCAAGTTATCCATGTGTTGATTAAACATTGAAGGTTTGTTCATATTTGTTTTACTCAATTAGTCTGGACTTTGGATTCCTCTCTATAATTAAAGTACGGAATTTCTCTCTGGCCCTTCACTTAAATGTACACTACTTACTAGAAGGAATAACAAAAAGAAGTACTCAAGGAAAACTCAAGCAGTTTTTCTAAGAAAAGCAAGATGTTAATCTATAAGCAACTAATAAACGGTTTAAATACAGCTGTACCTGAAACATAACTTGCTTCTAATAATAATGGACAAATACGTAAAATTTATTATTGTTATAAGAAGGTTACATTTTATTTATCATTTATGGGGGTAATTTCTAGTGTTAGCACTTTGTAATGTCGGTGAGTTTATCACAACAGGAGAGTCAGTCTGAATTAGTTAATTACTTTCCTATAACAGAAGCTTTGAATGTTTTAAATATTTGAAATATATATACTATATATAGCACATGGCGGCACAGTGGTGTAGTGGTTAGCACTGTTGCCTTGCACCTCCAGGGTCCAGGTTCGATTCCCGGCCGGGCTCGATTCCCATCTCTGTGTGCATGGAGTTTGCATGTTCACCCCGTGCTTGGTGGGTTTCCTCCGGGTACTCTGGTTTCCTCCCACAGTCCAAAGATATGCAGGTTAGGTTGATTTGGCATTCCCAAATTGGCCATAATGTGTGAATGAGAGTGTGAGTGTGTGTATGTATGTGTGTGTGATGGATTGGACCCCTGTCCATGGTGTACACTGCCTCATGCCCCAAGTCTCCTGAACACCCTGAATATGAGTAGGTGATAGAGAGTGAGTGAGTATATAGCACACACACACACTTTCCTTATCCGGATTTACAGAAGCATATGTGTTATTTTACCGAAACCGAGTTTTGGGGACTTTGCATTTTTCAGTAGCATGCCTTTTTTGGCTTACTGTATTGCCAAAATATTTTGCAGAGAAAGAGTTATGAGATTTTATTGATTTTTTTTATATTTTTCAATCAAATCTTACTTTACCTTTAACTTGTTTTACCAGACATTTTACAACATTACATATAGCTATACATAAATTCAATTATGAAATTGTTCTTTTATTGAATTAACGGTAAATTGATGTGGTATAAAAGGAATAAAACGCCTGAGATATTTTTGATCTTACAAAGTAAAAGGTTTTGTTGCATCTAGAAAAAAATGTTAACCTTTGTTTATACCTGACACAATGCAATAATGAGGAGTTTATGGTTCAGATAGAATGTGGTAAAAGTAATATAAATGGGATTTCCCATGGTGATATTCAATAGTCTAACCTTTGCATAGATCTAAAGAGAGACCCCAAAGTTTTCACTTTGACTCTTTATGTAATGAATATTGTTGTTATTATTTAGATGTTAAGATTTACTCTGCCCTGGGCAATAGATGTCATGAGGTCATCCATCTAAAAGGGGATAAAACAATAGAGTATCTTCCTTCCATGGTTTGTTTATTATTGTTGTACGTATAGATGGCATGTGTTGACTTGGTAACTATATGTGAGGTCACAACCTTGGTGCCACCAGCAAAGCTATCTAATTACCAAGATCCCCTCCACCACATCCCCTCTTTTACTCCAGATAACCATCTCCGACCCCTGATGCTGCTCCCTAAAAGCATCCTTCCCATCAACACAAAACAAATAAAATCCCCCCTTCACCATGCAATACTGGCTAGAAAAATAAAATGTTATGGTCCTAAAAGCTGAAATAAGACCCACCCACCTCCATCTGGACCACCTCTGCTTGATGGGCTGGAAAAAAGCAGTCCAAGACTGTCGTCACAGATCTTTTAAAAGCAATGCCAGGCTTTTGAAAAGCAATTAAGAGCTCAGAAAATGACTTTAACCAAGATTCATGTTGCATCATAGCCAATCAGACGGTATTTCATCAGCCGACAGGGCTGCAGGGGTTGGACAGTTTTCAAGCTAAAACTGTTTGTGAGATGCGTAAAGCGAACAGGAAAAGGCTGTTTCATGGTTGTGCTAACCCTAAAGACCGTGGGCCAGGCTGGGCTCTGGGGTGAGCAAACCTTTCTGGAAATCAGGAAACATGAGAAAGGGACAGACAGACAGAGAGAGAGAGAGAGAGAGAGAGAGAGAGATTTCTGTACTGGCACCACAGTAGCAACTATGTACAAAGAAGTACAGTACAAATAAAAGTAAACAAAGTTACAACTTATAAATTTAAATGGGTTTTACTTCACTGTATATATCACTGTATATACCCAAATTTACGTTACCTCAATTATCCAATCACTGGATATTGTATACAGGGTTGCGGGGGGTTGGAGCCTATTCCAGAAAACTTAGGGCACAAGGCAGGGTACACCCTGGACAGGGTGCCAATCCATCAATTATTGTATAGACATAGTAGCTTGTGAAATCTATAACACTAACTGATCTGTTCACTATTTGAATATGCACATGGAGATTTCTTTCCACACTGTAAAACAATGATGTCTTCTACCTATGATCCTTCATAACTGCTCCTGAGATGCTGTTAATTGGTCTAAATGAACTTCTCCTCTCCAGCAGAGATAAGTTTTGGTCTTGATTTCTTTGGTGCTTGATGGGTTTTGCAAATGTTCTTGACAATAATTATTCGCAAAAATCTGAACGTCATGTCATAAAATAACAACTGACTGTTGTTGTTACTTAATTCCCTAATGCCATATGTGTTATCTCATAGTTTTGAAACCTCCAGTATTTTTCTAGAATATAAAAAATAAATCAATTAAAATAAAAACATTAATTAGAATGTGTATTCAAATTTTTGACTGTTACTAGGTCTGTATATTTTTTGGGTGGGTGGTGGGTTTTTTGTGGGATCGGAGCTTTTGCTAACCTCATACATAATTGAGCATTGGCATGATCCTGTCACCAGTTTACTAGTATATAATTGATAATATGAATTATACAGTCAACTCTGATCTATTAAGTGTATGTTGACATTTTTAAGCCTACTGTTCATATACTTGTTGTGGGATATAACCAAATCAGACGGCTTAACAACAATTTCTACTTTTATACTGATATATTATGTTACTGTCCACTTTAGAAGCCTGAAAGGTCCTTAGTATGTGTGTACAGTCTCAAACAGAAACCACAAAAAAATATTAGTGCGCACAAAAACACGTACCCCCTCAGGCCATACTCAAGATACTCAAGATTCAAATTTCCAGGGTCAAGAGAGAGTAGATACTGACATTTGTAACTAACTTTTGTAACTAAAAGTTAGCAATGTTCAGCAAATATGTATTTGTGCATTTAGTTTTGTAAATCTATCATTTATAATGGTAAAAGCATTGTTAATTACATTATGTTTGCTTGCATAGTTGACTATATATGTTACAGTCAGTATATACTGTAGAGGCACCAGAACTGAGCATGAACCCAATTGAACTTTAACTAATTTTGGGTACAAAATAATGACTATAATTGCTTTTGGGGGAAATTGTTTGTGCTCATAACATAAGTTGATAACTTGAGTTATCTGGCAAACCCTCATTTTTATCTGATGTGTCACTCCACAATATAAGTCATGTGATTTTTATTGGAATTTTATCTATCTGAATGTTGGACAACTCTCTTTTCAAGATGTCAGGAGCTTAGGCTAGAGTTACCAGCCAGCCATCTTCAAATGCTTTATTGTGTAACCAGATATCGCAAGCGTGATAAGACAATACTATGACATCATATATTATTGGGAAATGTCCCACTGATTGAAGGAAATGTAAAGCAGCCCATTGCGTTTTCTTGTCTTTGGAAAAAAAAAAAAAAAAGGGGGGGGGAAAGTTTAATAACAATAAACTTTATTTTGAATATATCTGCACAAGAATTAACACATTTGAATTTAATACAAATATTTTTTCCCCCTCATTTGTCATCTTAAATAACATGGTACAAATGTATACAAAAATGTTTTCAGGCTTGTCAAGTTCCACAAAAAGAAAAGGATTTTTTTAGAGCACAACCTGAAAAGAGGTGGGGCTACAAATGCAAAGGCCACACCTCCCATCAGCAAACAATTGCAACTTCGATAAACACTCTAGAAAGAAAGCGATATCTTCTCCTGGCACATCGAGCATCAGCACCAGCCGTACGTTCAAAAGCACGGACACACAGCAGCCCAACGGGACAACAAAGCAGCTGAGAGCAGCATTCAGAGAACACACACGTGCACACACACATACACACACACACACACACACACACGCACACACTAGACACCTACAGCCCCCACTTTACATAAGGAGGCTTGGATGCTTCTGTAAAGCCTATTTAATGGTACATGCAATTCTCCGTGTTACACAGTACTGCTTTAGTCAGAAGAGCTAGTTTGTTGTGGATGTACTTTGTAACAGAGGGAAAATGTCCAAAATGTTTATTTTTATGTATTATGTCCTCTTATGCGAAGTTGAAGTTGATTACCTAATATGAGTTATCCTGAAAGATGCTGAATTGGATATTGTGCATAAAGAAAATCTGCACTTGTAACGTACACTAAAATATAGATGCAGAATCTCAGAAGAATAAAACAACTGAAATCATTTAAACCTTTTAACAGACAGTTCCAATTTTATAATATGCTTCATCATCAGTGTAATTTAAATACTTTTATGTGCAATTTGCAAGGCAGATAACAAGAGTAACCATGTAGGTACTACCAAAAATGCAGTTTTCTTTAATATATCTGACTCGGACTCTAATTTGATTCCTTTTTTTTCCTTTTTTTTTTTTTCGCACTAAACATGGGAAAACAACAAGGCAAACATATGCAGTGTCCACATACTTCGTCAAGATTAGCCTATGTACATAGAGTGTGGACACATCGCACCATCTTTATCTGATGCACTTCAATGCCACATCTGCCTGAGGTCTGAGGTAACAAATCCAGACCTAAGGATCTTTCAAGGATTCATAAACAACGACATACATAAATAACACTACAGAATACAGTAGACGCTTAAGAAAACGAGTCTGCTTCTGGAAAACGTCCTCCCGCCTGCGTCCACCTTCCACTTGGCTACGGAGCGACAAAAAATATAGTCCAATATGCTGTATTTCACGTGCTTTTGGCAACCGAGCTGACACATGAACTTTTCACCTGAAACACTCAGCATTGTTTAACTTGATTAGTGTGACAAAACCACAGCTTCACCACAGCCTCAACAAACGTGTCTAATCCAAATAAACGGGTTAAAAACAGCCATTAGAGGATCTCTCTAAAGTCATGTGTCTGTATTTGTGGACACAATAAGAAAGGTTATGACGACTCGATGTATGCTGATGCTGGCAGTCTTATTTCCTTTAGTCAGGATTGGCAGCGTTTCAAACAGTCAATCATTTTTTCAGCATTTTTTTTTTTTTTTTAAAAATAATTTTTTGTTTTTTATAATATGAACTGAATTTAATGGTAGCTGTTTGCTTGGGAAGTATATAGGTGAAGACAGGGAAACATAAGAAAACAAATACATGGCGGAATGTTCCTCCGGTGATCTTTTCTTTCTTTTCAGAAAGAAAGTGACTCTTACGGATAGTAGTAAGGAATATAGAACATTCATAATTTGGCATGTGCTGTGTTTAACATAAATAAAGCATTTTTTCTGACTTAGTTATGGACATAAGTGTAAAAGCATGGCATAGAACTCATACTGGAAGAAATTCTAGTAGATCAAGTGTCAAGTATGACAGATAATAAAAAAAAAACACAATGGTCAGGGGGGCAAATGTAGAATACAGTATTTGAATTAGGACCAAGAGAGAGAGAGAAAGAGAGAGAGAGAGAGATCATTGGCTTCTTCCATAATAAACCCCTTTCTAAAAATTCTTTGAATGGCATTCAAATAATTACTTCATCTCAAACAGTTTTTTTTTTTTATGTGAGAGATGAATTAGATAAAAGAAACCTTGACACATGACATGGCACCTCATCATTCCTAAATCATATTTATGTGCTCATATTTATGTGCTTCGTTGAAATGATCCACCTTGTTCAAGCCTCAAATAAGTGCAGCAGTAACAGGTGAAAAAAAAGAAAGAAAGAAATGAACTCCCCCCAAAAATGAACTAAAGGGACTGCTACATTTGCTGGGAGCATCTTTCCCTCTTTAAGCAAGAGAGTCCCAGCATTGCTTCCTCATTAGCTCCAAAAAAAAAAAAAAGCCCACAAAAAGTTAACTGAAAAGATTAATGAAATGTAGCTCTTTGAAAACAATAGTCTTTTTTATCTTTCCATCCAGGAAACCTGGAGCAGACATGTGAACACACAGTCATGTCTTACGATGCTGTGTTCTGGTCAGCAGTGTGTGCACAGAGTGTGTAAGAATGTGTGTAAGGTCTGAGATTTCGATCAGGAATGTATTCTTGAACATGACCAAGATTGAGTCAGGAGAGAGTTCCGTGAGATGTTGTTTGTAATGCTGGTCCGCCCGTGAATGGTGGTTAGGCTGTGAAGTTTGTATGCGCCAGTTAATTGCGTAATAATGAGTCTGTGATTAAGTTGTGGGCAGTCAGCGACTGTGCGCTTGTCAGGAGCAACAGCCGGTTCCAGTGAGCAGCCAGAGGAGCAGCAGCTGAAGAGCCATAACCGGCCAGAAAGAGGGAATCAAACTTGAGCCGCTGCCACAGTCGGAAGCGTCTTCCTACAGCCGGTGAAAGAATGTTAGTGAGAATATTACAAAATGAAACAATTACATACTTAGCGGAAAAATGCTCTATTTTGTCAGTGATGTTTTTTTTCTAAAAATAGATCAGGGTGAAAAGCACCTTTTAGTGGAATTAAGATTTAATCTTTAAAGGCAATGTTCTTTCTTTTCTCTTTTAGGGATTTAAAACAGACAATTTCAGAACTCTATATAGTAGAAAATGTCAAACTATTAGAGCAAGTTGTGAGCTTTTTGTATTTGTGAATTAAACAGCATTCTGTTGCATAACCTAAATACCTTGGAGCACTGATCTTATTTCGAAGTGTGAGCATGTTTGTGTATGTTGGCATGAGGACAGGCTGAGCTTTAAAAAGGAGGAAACACATGTTTATTTCCCTAAAACTCTCTCAGGGACATGACAGATACTTCCTATTGACACAGCAGAGAGAAAGTTGTGGCGCCTCGATTATCTGTGTGTTTATACTGACAGTGAAGCTGGAGATCCTAATCTAATCATGGGTAGTTACATTTTTTTTTCTTTTGATGGTATCACCCAAAAATTGCTGCTTCTAGTTATTTAGGGCTTCAGAGGCTTTATGCCATGAAAATGTTTGAAGTATTCTTTCGTGAGGACATTTCTATTAAGCCACAAACAAACACAAAACTAACCATCACACAAAAAAGAGAAACATCAGTATAAGGATGAAGGAAGATGAACCCATGGTAGAAGATGCATTGATGGGGCACAAAGATTCAACCTGAGAATGATGGACATGATAAGTCAGTCGGAGAATGAAGGCGGGATGAAAAAGAAAAAGAAAATAAAGAGAATTGAGATTGTTGGAACATATATAAATTAGTAACGAAAGCACTAAACAGCTTTTAGAAATAAACAATACGTAATAAAAAAAAGAAAAAGTTATGATTTATGTAAAGGAAGAAAAGTAAACTTTTTAAGGGTTCAAACAAATGGTAAAGAATGTTAACAGTGTACTGTGTTTAACAAATCAAAACTGCTCTGGTAACACTTCCATTCGACTAGTTTTTTTTAAACTTAGATTTTGATGTTAACTTACATCGCCGTTGTTATCGAAGCAGTGCTCAGGGCCTTTTCTGTAGCGGGGGTTATGGGCCAGTATACAGGGGTCTGGACCATTAGCTGATTCGAAAACATCAGGAAAAATACATGTCATCTGTAACACATCTCATAATATAGCCCACTATGTAGTTTGACAGCAGTGTATAAAGTGACATTAGTATGTTTTATAAAACACAGCAGTTTTTAATTGGAGTTCTTTTCCTGCTCCAATTCATCTCCGTCAAGCCGTGCTTTCATAAACAACACATCAATTAATCAGTTGTAATTAGATACCCTGCAAAATTGAGAGTGACGACTGACATGGAGGCAAAACTTATTGCTAAGCTAATACAACGTCCAAAACCCTGTGTTCACAGTCGAAATCTATTCATAAGTCATGAATGTTTCTATAGTAAGAGCTATTTTACATGGATTTGTAATATTGTGTAGAAACTGTTCCAAAGTCACGTCTAATTGTTGATATGATCTGTATCATTTAATATGAATTGTTTTCTTTAATTAAATATTCATTTAGCATTTATAGAAAAATATGCATAAATCACTGCTTTGCTGCAGTCATAGTTAAAGGTGGAGCTGCATTTTCTGAAGTGCCTAGAATATAGGGTTTTTCATTTTAGTTATTTTCCTATAACAGCTTTCCCTCGAATGTTTTCGTTCTCACTAATAAAATAGCTTTAAAAATTGAATGGTGTTAACTATGTATATCAATTTGTTTGCTTGTTCCCTAAGTAAGTTAGTCAATCTTTTTTTTTTTCCAGGTACAGTATATTGTACATTTTGCATAAGGTATACACAAATCAGCCATAACATTACCACCACAAATTACACTGATTATCAATTATATACCAGTGAACTCGTGAGAGGATCATGTGCACCCAAGGCTCACCCACAGTATGTACTGTACATGGGGACGAAATGGCAGCCTGTCTGATCAAATTCCACTGGAAAACCAATACAGAACAATTTGTGAAAAAGAAAATACAATGTAGCACACGGTAGAAAGGCACCAGAACACCCAGTGCACCACGGCCTGCTGCTCATGGGGCCCAGAACGCAAAGAGTCCAAGGCTACCAATACAGCCTCCAAACTCCCCAGATCCCCATTCGATCAAGCACCAAGTCTATACACAAGTCCGATCCACAAAAACCCTACAGTACCCAAAAGATTTGTTTCTAACATCCCAGTGCCGGACATCGGGGCACACCACCAAAAGTCTTGTGGTGTAATGCCCTGAGGGGGCCAAACCTGCCCAAGTGGCACAAGGGGAACCTTTACAATACAGGACACAATGTTTTGCAATGCAATGGCAGATTGGTGTATTTAAAAAATATATATTTGTCAAGATGAAAATTTGTTCCATTAACCGATTCAAATGCAGTTTTGGCAGTGGTCTTTATTACAACTGTCCTCGATGAGCTCTACACACAGGTTGAATGTAGAATCTGTTAGGATTCAGTGTTCAGAATTTCACAGAAGGATACAAGGCTGCTCAGCTTGTCTCACTGGCTTGGCATCACAGAAACAGGTGCTCTTGGCATCCATAATGAGAAACACCAGGTTAGTGCTGGGCAGCTTCTCTGCTCGGTACATTCTGGAAAACCACAAAAAAAGGCACATACAGCAAACATTTACTTGAAATTCAGGGTATTAAGCAAGTTTGAGGGTGCTTTTACATATATAGCATCTAGTCTATTTGAATTGAATGCTGATTTTTTTTCCCCCCTCTTGGTGCAGTCAAACTGTGAGAGGTAGTTTTGGTCCTGTTTCAAATTGTAATGTGGTTTTAGTACACTAAAAACATGTTTCTACCCTGAAATGGCCCAACTGCAGAGAAAGAACAAAACAATGCAGCGAATTCCAAGTTCTGTGATACATTATTATTATTTTTATTTTATTTTTTTTGTCGACCTGAGCTGCTAAACTTGAAGTGAGAACTGAGTCAAAGCACAGTGCTGTAGAATTCCATAAATGCCATGTGTTGGGAAGATTTGAATTGATGGATAGAAAGAGAAAATCAACACTGGATACAATACACGATACAATATGCTTTAATCCTGTAATTTATAGAATGTTTGAGGGAATAATCTATTGACGTCCACCTCTGTGTTGTCTGTGCTTGGGTGATTTTTGTCATTTCTAAGCACACTTTGTTCAGCTTTTTTTTTTTAATTGCTGTATTTCTGAACAATGCATGAATGGGTTTTCAGCCCAACATGTCTTTCAGACAACTTTTGTTTGGTTTGTTAAATTATTTGCAATATGAAACTAAACCAAACCAAATGGCAAACATAAGTATCAATTTTGATTTTTGTTCTGCCTTAGTAAAAGTGTACAAAACTGTACATTTTAGTGTCCAACTCATTTTAGTTGGGAGGTGAAGTCATTCAGGGCCGTTCTTTAATGGAGAAACGGTTAGGGTTTAGATGGCTTCAGCATTCAGTACGTGTAAATGTTTTCAGTTCATGCAAATCCAATTATTTAACTTTAGGGATTATTTGATATATACAAAGATTTAGAGTGTGTAACTTTTTGTTTTACAGCCATCACTAGTCATGTGGGCTTGCTTCATGCTAACACAATAGACATGTGCTAAAGTCTTTAGTGAATGTAATCTTAGATCGGCATATCCCATTGGAAAGCGGGTTTGTGGCTTGTTACATGCTGTCAACGCTGAATGCGTTTCTGGGCAGGCACCAGAGTTTTTCTTTACAACATCCCTCTCTGCTTTCCCTTAGCTCCCCTCTTTGGAGCAGTGTGACTCATGTCTTTGTAGTGTGGTATAGAGCAGTGGGGAGAATGTAACTCAGAGTGAGTGTGTGTGTGTATGCGTGAAAGCGCTCCATTACATCTCACCTGTGCCTTCCGTAATCACTCACTGTTTACTGCAGCTGGGCACGCTCGGTTGAGCACAACAGACCTCTGATCTTAGTAGTCATCAGGTCATATACACATACACACTGAACTGGATTACACTTATACAACCACCTGCAGTACAACCCCTACACATGCACTTAATGATCAGAGAGAAAAGGGAATGCTATACATGTATATCCTGCCATCTAAATAAGTCTGCTCCAAGCTCACAAGTACTCTCCCACCTGGCCACTGAAGAATGCTTTATCTACAAGCAATGTGGAGAGTGTGATTCAACTGCACTTAGACAGCATGCACATCAAAGCCCAAACTTCAGCTTGTTTAAATGCCCATAAACTCAAAATGTAATTTTTAAATGCTCTTGGATGGCTGACTTGAATTACAGAGATTTGTGTGGAGGTCAATATTGCTAACAAAGTGCTAATACAGTCACATTTTTAAGCTCTATGACTAAGTTTAGAAGATAAAGTGAGTGGTACCTGAAAAGCTTAACCTTAGCTAGCTAGTGTCGAACAGAATATAGCCTCAGAATTATATATAATTTCAGGAGACGTTTGGCACAAGGCAGGGTGCACTCTTAACAGGGTGCCAATCCATCGCAGGGCACACACACACACACACACACACACACACACGCATGTTTTTGGACCGCGGGAGGAACCTGGAGTACCTACAGGAAACCCAACAAGCATAGGAAGAACATAAAAACTCGCACAGAGGCAGAAATCGAACCCTCGACCCTGGAGGTGCGAGGCCACAATGCTAACCACTACCAGGAAGATGGCAGACTTCACCTCACATCAACCACCACAAGTCATATGCCATTAACCATGTGCAGCTGGATTGAGTTTACGGTTGATTACACTGTGTGTCTGTGTACAAGTTCAGGGTTTCTGTTTTACTTTGTCTCGCATCTGTTATGCTTATGCACATTAGCACATAGCTTTTGTTCCATGCCACAGATCTTAGTAAATGTTCCTATTTTAGTTCTTGTTTTTTATGTTTGATGTTTATGTTTGACTATAGTGATTAAAGGAAGGCTTTTCCTGCATCCAGCTCTCAATCCTGACAGAATGCAAAACTTAAAATTTTACACGGCAGACAAGAAGAAAAAGCAGGGTGGAAGGATCTTCATGCAGGCATTTAGTGCAATGCAGTTTCCCCAACAATGGCTCTCCCATACCCTGGTTCCATATGATGGAACTGAGGTGGACAAGCCCATGAAGAAGTGGCAGAAGTTTTTGCTGTCCCAGGTCATTGGTCCAGCATACAGATAGGACAAATCCCTGCACACGCAAGGACATCATAGCCTGGGAAACTCCAAAGATTCACCCATCTCTTGCAATGTGCTCTAGAATAGCTCCAGATTCGAGGTGCAGTGGGATGGCCTCCCATGCATAGATCCAAGTCGAGGTCAAAAGGCTGTCACCTCATGACCAGCTCCAGGTAGAGGCCAATGTGCTGGCCTCCCATACAAAACTCCAAGTAGTGACTGATGAGGTGGCCTTCCACACAGCTCCAGGTAGTGGACAACAGGGTGGCCTCATATGCAGATGTCAAAATAGCGGCCAATGAGGTGGTCTTTAACACACAGCTGAAGGTAGAGTCTGATGATGCGGCTTTAACACAGAGTTTCAAGTAGAATCCGACAGGGTGGTCTCTTACACATAGCTCCAGGTAGCCTCCCATATAGCTAGAGGCTACCTGGCAGAGGTAAAGGCAATGGCACGGCCTACTGTACCTAAAAATAAGCACAAGTAGAGCAGGGTGGGTCGCCTCCCAAACACAGCTTCAGGTAGAGGCCAGTGGGGGGCTCTCTGCTTTCCAGGGAACTCCCATACAGAGTTGCAGGTTGAGGTGTATTTGGCAGACTACTGTACCATGCAGAACTCCAGATTGAGGCTGAAGCCTTCTGGACACAGCTCAAAGCACGGCCTGTTGAGGTGGTCTCCCACGACCAGCTTCAGGTGGCCTCCCACACAATGTTTGAGGTAGATATAGACGGGGTGGCCTCAAACACACAACCCCAGGTAGAGGCTGATGGAGATGGTCTCTAATGTCTTGCTGAAGGCTGCCAGGCCAACCTGCTTCAAGTTGGCTTGGCAGCCTTCAACACTCCCTTGTGTCTTATGATGGCAATTGCTCCCTCCATCTGCATTACAGGGACAAACACCCTATTTTCTAATGACAGTTCAGGACCCCCTCTGGACATTGGTTTGCAAGGCTAGAGACATGGCTTAGAGGGAGGGGGATCTGTCTTGAAGTCCCAGGAAGGTGCTGCACTTCACATTGTATTAGCCACTGAGAGCCAGAAATTAATACTCAAATGTACTTGGTTTAAGACTGCTATTGATTACTCTGTGTATTTAAGTTCTGGCCTCTATTTCAATTTGTATCATATCCATTATGTTTATCCAGGCCATCGATATTAAGTAATGTCCCTGATCAAGTTCTTGTCTTTTCATAATGTATGTTTATGTGTCAGTATACCGATTGAAACAAACTTGCACCTGTCTTAATCATGGCCTACATACATCATAGAACTCTTATACTGCTAACCAATAAACAATGCATGCTAATCTAGTGGCAGAAATCATGCGGTGTAGCTAACCATCTTAGCTAATGCTACGCATTTTGGGAAAATTCAGGAAAATGATGGTGGTTGCTATACCAGATGGTTACATATACAGGACTACATAATAGCTCCAAGTAAGACACTCCTAATGTTTTACCTTTGGTAAGATGTATGTAAATTAATATGCCATACTAACATTTAAAACTTTCATTACATTGTAATGTTTTGTTGCACTTTATTCCACATTTTTAATTTCTTAAAAGTTAGCTGGTATTTGCATTTTAGCAAGTACTCATCAAATCATACTTATTAGGAAAACCAAGTTATATTTTGACTATTAGTATATATATAGTATGTTATAGTTTATATAGCTCCAAATGAGGCTTGTACTGATTATTAGTGTTAAATGGAAGCTAGTTTACTGCCAGTTATCTAAAGTAGCTGGATAGATAAACTTCAAACATCATTTTTAAATTGATATCAATGATTGATAAGTTTAGTTATTATTAGCTTTATTATACATCAATAAAGATATGCCAATTAAGAGTATGGTGTGTATACACAGTTTATGTCTATTTATATAGCATATCCTTTAGCCCTACCATTGTAATAGAAATAAACCTGTTTAGCTTTAAACTTGTGTATATAGAATTGTTAAAACTTAGTATACTTTTACCGTATATTCTATGGATAGAGAAACACAGCCGGTGAGAACTGGGAAAGACATGATTCACAGTAACATTGAAATTAATCTTTATATTTAATTTTAAATTCAGATCTTAAATCTGTTTTTCTCTAGATCTCTGAATATTACATTCTCCAGGCCAGAATAGAGGCAAAAACGTGTGAGGGAGAGATTGAATTACACCCTCTGAAATGAGCGGCTCGCCGTTCGGAGATTTTGCAAATGGATTTCTTTTTTATGGCTCTCGTTAAACTTTACATGTCTAAAGTAGTTAACGTAGAAGAAAAACCATCGTATGCAGAGTCGCACGTGGGGCTCGTAAAGGCCGGCAGTTGTGGCGAGCCGAAACTCCAGACACCTCTCACTTTACCCCAGTTCCAGGGGAGCGAACGACATTGGGATTTATGGCCCACAGGATCTCGGACACATCAAGGAGAATGTGGGATCAGGTTGAAAGAGGGAAGCATAGAGGGTTGGGCGAGCTGAGCTGCCATGGAGGAAAAAGAAGGGCAGGAATCCTGTCCTGCTCACATGATCTCCTATGAGAAACTTTTTTTACATTTTTTTTTGTGATGAACAACATTCCAGAATGAGAAGCATGGGCGGTTAGTGACTTCATCTTCAAACAAAAATTGTACACAAAAAAACAAAACAAAAGAGAGACATAAAGAAGAGGTATATTTCTGCCAAGTCCTCACCTAGAACAATTTCCACAGTCCAGCACACCTTGGAAAGACCTGTTGTCGTTCTCAAAGAAATACTGGGTCTGTTCTGTTATACAGCTTTCTTTTGAATAAGCATCCGAGATGTCCTCCTCTAAATAGGACAGAAAACACACACACACACACACACACACACACACACACACACACACACACACGTGTGTCCTCTTCTGGAGCACTGCTTTTGATATGCAAATACATAATCAGGTTGAGTGGAGTAAAATGTCATTTTGTTTATAAAACCTACCTGCGTGTAGAAAACTAGGAAAAGTGAGACTGAGGAGGAAGTGCTGAAGCATTGACCTGGGAAAAAGAGAACAACTGTGTGCATCCTTCAGTAGGATTAAACAGATTGAATAACACTGGGACAAACACTCAAATCCTCTTACCATGCAGCAGTGGAGACCCACCAGCCCAGATTTAACATGTCAGCTACGGTAGGCTGAAATCAACACGGATATACATGCACACATACACACACACACACACACACATTAGTCTTTATGCTGTATTTATTTATTTATTTCATTTATACACACATTATACAGAACATGAAGATAAAACTATCATAAATAGGACCTAGGACTAAACACTGCTCTTGATTTATGCTTGTGTGCATAAATATACTAATCCAATTGCAAACACACATGGTAAGCACACACTCCACCGTACATGCACATACTCTCACTTTTCTATTACAAAAACACACACACACTCTCTCTTACCACATAGGCAGATCTTGGCCCAGCGGCGGCCTTCGGCTCTTTCTCCGGGTCACATACTGACTGATAGTCGTAGGTTTTATTAAATGAATAGAGTGATGTATTCAACAGATTGACCATCAGAATGGGGTCCACTTCACCGAAGAACTGCCCAATCTAAACGATGAACCCACACACACATGCAAGGGGGGTGAGTGACATAAAAAAGAGAGAGGGAAAAAAAAAAAACTTTAACCAAAAAAACATTTTAACCTTAAAAAACATATTGACTGCTTTGTCTGAAGCTTTGTAAAAGTGAACATTAAAAATACAATTCAAATTAGCTCAAAAAGAAAACAGCAGAAGCTCAGTATTCCAATCTGGATTGAATCTTCTTTGGAAATGTTTTTATTTATTTTTTTCCCGTCAATAATTCTGTTAAATACGGTCATGCCAAAATTTGACTACATTCTTTACTAAATCTTAAAGAAAAAAAAAAAACATTGTAATGCAGTCATCAGCGCATTAAATACAGAAAAGTTGGGATACTGCAGGAACAGAAAACTAAAATATTTATGTTAGAATGTCTGTGCTGCGTATGTCCATTATTCATTAGACATCTGGTTGAGACTCGGTTTGTGCTTTAGAAATGGGATGTAATGGCA
The DNA here is from genome assembly GCA_030014215.1 of Clariallabes teugelsi. NCBI lineage: Eukaryota > Metazoa > Chordata > Actinopteri > Siluriformes > Clariidae > Clariallabes > Clariallabes teugelsi. The sequence continues at coordinate 9,345,976 of JAQMYG010000037.1, forward strand.
AGCAACAAAAAAGTCACTTGAGATTTTTACTTTCACCGGCTACATCGGATATGAAGCTCAAAGGTCAAACAAATGCCACATTTGTTAACATTAAGTAACAGCATCTTAGTAAGTATCAGGGTCAAAAAAAGCATAAATAAGGCTAATAAGCAAACAAAACGGTTGTGTGAGCAAGATAATCAGAATTCATTACTATACGGTTACACCAAACCAACTATAAGATTATTCTGCCTATTTTGAAAAAATTTTACAAATTAAATTTTTTTTTCTTTTCTTTGATTAGAAAATAATTTTCTAGTTAAAGCATATTTTTTATGCAAGAAATTTTACATTTAAAAACATAGTAAATGTGTTGGAAAATGGTCTCAATAATTGTATATTTGCATTGTTTTAATGTTAAAATTAAAACAAATATATACATTTTTGGCAATGTCAGCACTAGAACAGATGATGCTGTCAGTCATCATACAGATATTGTTATTGATTTGTACCCTTAGTTCTGGAATGTCTTTTAACACATTGAAGATCATTATGTACTGTATAATTGTGCAATTAGGTACAGTATTATGTCTAACAAATGACAAACAAACAATACTTCTAAGTTAGCAATTGGTATTGATCTTAACAAATTAAAAAAAAAAATCCTAATCACTAATGTAACACAAATCTGATTTTTTAGGGCTGTCTAAACGCACAAGCCTGACGTTTTTCAGATCGCCTCTGAGTCACTTTCACATGTGGTCCTGGATCGGATATATACCTGATACGTAGTCACACAACTTGAATGAGAATGGGCAGACCGGAATTCATGCAACCTTTTGACCTCGTGCATGCATATGGTGTTCGCTGGTGGCGTTTTGCTGGTTGATGATTTCTTAGCAGTTCTAGCAATAGCTACTAAAACTGCTAAAGCAGGGCATCAGGCTTTCTTCTTCGTTCTGGACCTCAACAAATACAGCCAACCACTTGGATCCTCCAGAGCAAAATCCCTAACATATTTTTCTTAAACTTGCATCCACTGTTTAAAATAAATGAATGATATACAAATATGGCCTGTTTAAACCCAGATGGCACGAACACGTGTGTGCCGTTTCAGAGGACCGATGTGCCAGTCTTATAGAAATATCTTCTTATAGAAATAGTTTAATATGGTTGATTTCAATTCAAAGTGCTCATGGTATGAAAACTACCTACAGTATTTGCTTGGATACACTACTTAAAGCACTATAATTTGTTCCGGCGTTAGAAATATTGTAGCAGCAAAACTATCTATCTGAGCAAAATGAGCCTGATACACTGCAGATATACTGCAGAGACACACTGCAGTAATTTATGAGGATTTCTTCCATTGCTCATTCCTGCTTATCTTGCTCTTTGCTGCAGTAAATAATCCATATAATGGAGAAAATGAACATCAAAGGCTTAAACAATAAAATGCACCTGCATTTTCCTGAGATACGGATGTGAGCACTGGGACTCTAACCTGCGTGATGTATTCGTCCTGATTGGACATGAGCAGGAAGCCTCCATCATCCAGTATCACACAGTCCACATACTGATGAAAACAGAGTCAATATGACTGTCACAGCAAACAGATCGGGGCTAGAGCAAATCAGGCAATTCAAGAACTTCTGAAGTCTGATACACACACCACATAACACATGCAGTACCTTATCGTTCCTGAGGCAGCCACAGATCTCGTCCTTACACTGCAGGGAGAAAATCACGAGAGGAGAAAGCTGAGAATTGCCCAAACAGCCTTTGCATCATTTATTAGAGTGACTCAGGCCTTCTCTGCTTCCAGACTGCAATATCAGCCTGTCTACAGTCTGTAACTAAATGCCTTCCACATGTTCAGATAAGGAGAGTTGTTTCACTTACATTTATCTTTATGGTGGCATTCATGAAGCTGTTCATCCAGGCAGATACATTAAGTTTGACTCCCACCACTACAAGAGAACACATTAAACATCATAAACGTAGAGGCCGCACTATCAATGTATAGGGATATGAGAACCGACAGCTCTGTTCTCAACGTTCTGTGCATTTTCCGAGAAATATAACCACTGATGCTTGTCTCTACTCATGTAACCTAAAGGCTGGGAGTATTAACAGAAGGCTGTGACACGAAGCCGTGAGGTCTAGGAGCAGTGAATATGTCATTTACAAAGCTATGTCAGGTATCCTCAAGGAAAATCTAATTTACCCATTTTCCTCCATAAATGACGAAACATGTTATGTACTAACAGTTTGGTTTAACAGTGGCTAACCAGTAATGAACATCTACATCACTAAGTCTTTCAAACATATTCACTAATCAGTTGTCATGCTGAGTTCAGAAGATACCCCAGAACACTAGTTCAAGGGCAAAGACACAACCAGGGTGGGACGCCAGTCAACTACAGTATGGCACTATGCATACATATTCAGACACTCATTAACATTCTAAAAACTTTTGCGGAGCCAGTCCATAGACATAGGCATGCTTTTAAGAGGTTAGAGGAAACTGGAGAAACCTATGCAGACACACGTTTAACTTGTTAGTGGAAATCTTTACACGAGTACAGTAGTACCCTGAACTCAGAATAAACATATACAGTACAGTATGTAATGTGATATAGGACATGGTATGATTAACTGTAATCTACAAAAATCTCACTCTCACTTCATCTATACTGCTTTATCCTGTGTACAGGGTTGTTGGGGGGCCTGGAGCCTGTCCCAGGAGACTTAGGGTATGAGGTGGGGTACACCCTGGACAGGGTGCCAATCCATTACAGAGGACACACACATACACACACTCACATATTGTACTACGAGCAATTTGGGAACGCCAATTAGCCTAATCTGCATGTCTTTGGACTGTCGGAGGAAACCTGAGTACCCGGAGGCGGTAATTAAACCTGAATTCTGGAGGTGCATGGCGAGAGTGCGGCCATTCCTGTGGATATTTAGAAATTTCCCCACTGTGAGACGAATAAAGGTGTCTTATCTTATATTGAACAACTGTGCTGCTGTAAGCACAAAGACAACCCTGTGTTGCCCAGAAGACGATGGGCTCCCTTTCCATCTCTGGCTCACTCATTAGGTCCCTAAATCTATATCTCCATCCTACCATCTGTAGTCCAACTAGGAAACGTGGAGGTCGGTGGTGACCAGTGTATTCATTCCCATCTTGTACGGCCATGGTAGGACCTCCGGTCAAAATTCACGCACACATTCAAACACTACGGGCAATTTGGGAACGCCAATTAGCCTAATCTGAATGTCTTTGGACTCTGGGAGGAAACTGAACTCGGAGGAAATCCACCATGCATGCAAACTCCATGCACACAGACATGACGTGGGGATCGAACCCAGGACATGGGTGTGCAAGGTGACAGTACTGATCACTAAGCCACTGTGCCGCCAAAATTATATCTAGATTTCAGTAAAGCTGCTATGACAGTATCCACTGGTTACATTTCTAACTAATATCTATAAAATACTTAAATATACTGTATGCTGTAAACACTGACTATACTTGACATAGAAAAAAATGTATTGGGTGATACTTTCATTATGTGTTAGTCATGTTACCCTTTGAAGCTCCATTGCGAAACTAAACACTTAAAGGTCTTTGTTGATCGAATACATTTGTTGAAAATAAGGGGGGGGCGGGGATTGTGTAAGTTTGATTTATGGCTGAATTACTCCTCTAAATCCTCATCAATTGAAAAGTGATCAGTAATTCTTTTGTGTGCTCACCAGCTGGTTTGAGTTTGACTCCATTGAAGTCCAGTTCCACAGCTTTACTGACCAGAATACCAGACTCGTAGCTGGACTCCCTGCTCTCTGTTTAATGAGGGGAGAAAAACACACACACACACACACACACACACACACACTACTCTTTAGAATATTTGTAAGGACCATGCAGCAAGCAGTTTTTGTAAAAAAAAAAAAAAGAAAGAAAAAAAGAAATGGGGACCAGCCAAACGTCCCCCTAAAAGGTCATAACTGTCAGATTTTAATATCCTTTTAGGGACCCACCAAAATGTACCACATACCTGAACCCCACCCCACCCCCCACCTTTTAAGAGCATGTAGATGTAAAGCTGAACTGCGAGCCAGTGTGAGCTCTGACGGCAACCCAGAATTCAAAACTCAAGAACAACATTCACAAAGGACATGGATCTGACTTAAAGTGTCTGCTTTATAAATTTGTATAAAACCCTAAGAAAAAAGTGGGTCGACACAGCATGCTTCTAGGTAGGGGCTATTGTGGGGTATTTTGTATGTGTGTGTGTGTGTGTGTGGGTGGGTGTGTGTGGGTGGGTGTGTGGACGTGTGCGCGGATGTGTGTATGTGGGATTGATCCAGACCACACTTGCGTGCAGGTGGGGATTATTCATACGATGACATTCTTTAAGTAACACAGGCTTACTTGGAAGGAGATAAAGCAAATGCGTGCAATGCATGCAAGCATCAAATAGACGAACAGCTGTGATCAGAAGCATGCCGATGAGAAGGAAAGCCTAAGAACCTAAGAAGTGGTCTAATGTAGCAGACTCACACACACACTCACTCACCCACCCAAGCACCCACCCACTCTCTCTCTCTCTCTCTCTAACACCTGCAAGATGCCTACAAATTGCATGGGGCCTGGTGGCTGCTTACTGTTGACATAAGGGGCAGTGAAGATGTATATGTCATTGTCTAAACTTCTCTTGTAGAAACTGGAATCAAAGGTCTCTGCATTCTCGGTCCACTCCTCTCCAGCACTGAGACAGAGAAAGTGCATGGTAATGAAATAAGGCAATGCTAGTATTCCATTAAACTGATATTGTAGAAAAATCTGTGAATAATCAGTGATTGACCATATTCATATAAAAGCACCGAAATTGTTCTAAATTTCTCTTATACAAGAAAAGTGATTTGTCGAAAGTAGAAATGTTAAATTTAATAAATAAAACATCATACACTTTATTTGCTTAAACAGTAGTTAAAATACATATACATGAAAAGTGTACTTCGTGTACAGTGTACAGTCGTTACCTTCCACCTCAGATACCTCTTAATCATAGCCAACATTTAACAATAAATTAAGTACTACAATAAATTAAGTACTACAATAAGTCTGAGGGATTTGATCAGGTTGGTACTAACCACTGCATACCAGGTACTTTAATTTGGTCATTATGCTTGGCCATTTTTCCTGCTTAAACACATCAATTTCAGGAACTGAGTGTTCACTTGCTACAGGGAGTGTTCAGGGCTCTAGGAGCCGACTGAAATGCACCAATTTTGAGACTAGTTTTATCCAGACAGTTGCCACAAAAATATCTAAAAGACGCAGCATTTTTAATCCTGTTGTAGACTCGCTCTCCTCTCCTGCATGGCACGAGAATCAGCACTGCTGTGTTCAACTCGCAGCATAAGACAGTTCATCAGACTCTCTTATGCTACGTACATCTGTGAACCATTCACACATGCTCATGTTATTGACTGCAGCTCTGCTGTAGTCTACTGTCGCGTGCGCCCATGTACTCCAATGCCTTGTGCACAGAGAATGTATTTGCATGCACATGCTGACAAGCAGTTCATAAAGTGAATTACAAAACAACAATGATATTAATTTAACACCTAATTTGGTAGAATTTTATGATCTGTGTTAATTTTTTAAAAGATGTAAAGTTTTTAATTTATTTTTATTTTTTTGCAACTTGGCCACTGCCGTACTAAGTATCCCACATTCAGAACATCGTGCAATGTCACCAGCAGACATCACTTACTTCATGCATTACTAGTAATGTGTCAGTATTAGTAATTAATTATTATTCATATTTATTATTATTATTATTATTTTAAATAATCTACATATGTTAGATTATATACTTAATATTTATATACTCTACATTTATTGAAATATATACTTGATATTTTATTTCAATAGCATTGAAATAAAATATCAAGTATATATTAAAATATTAAGTATATACTGAATTATGTACTTATATTGAAATTTTTAAACTGTGAAATAGGACATTTTAGTCCTATCGAAAAAAATATATATGTATCTTGTAAAATAAGTTTGATTTTTTTTAGTCTTTACTGAAGATATTACTATTATGAAGATTAACAGCCTATGCATTATTAACAAATTATTGATTACAGTACATGTAGATTGCTTACAAACTACTACTATTATTATTGGGGAACATTAATATTATATTATCCTTGATAACAATATATGTTGCATGGAACTAATGCCAGGTTTCGTGCAAGCTCCATTGTTTTTGTGCTGCAGCAAGGCACAATAACTGGTGTGTAATTTTGCTTGTCCACTAGTGACAAAGTGATGAACCACTTGTTTCCTTTGAACTCAGTAGATTTACAGCTTATGGATTAAAATCTTACTTGAGATGGCTGAAATCACTGTATAGCCCAGTCCATCCAAACCATGCATCCTCTTTATCAGATGCCATCATAGGCTGAGTCAACCAGTGTAATATCTCAGGTACAGTAACACTGGTCAGACTTGGCCAGTATTCAGTCAGGATTATCAGATAATTCTAACAAAGCACAGCTTTCAACTTTTATTCTACCTATGACTTCAGTTTAAATCACCATGGCTACATGAGTTTCGAAACTCTTGGCTCCATCCATCCATCCAGCTAGGACCTCTGTATTCCAGATACGAACTATGGAGGCCAATGTTGACCATTGTATTTATTCCCATTTTTATGACCGTAGTGGCACACTATTGGCAATTTGGGAATGCCAATTAGCCTAACCTGCGTGGATTTGGACTGTGGGAGAAAATCGAACCCGGACCATGGAGGTGCAAGGTGACAATGCTAACCAATAAGCCACCGTGCCAAAATTTTAGTGTGGCTCCTAAATATTTTGGGTTGAGAAGACAAAAGCTCCTAAAGATGTATTTTTCTGTCTATGTTATTTCTAAAGTAGCAGCACATATTTGTTGTGTTTATTAATAGTCTTAGCTTATGTGAAACACATTACTGAGATTTTACTCTAGTAACAAGAACGCATTCAAATAAAAATGTGATTTGGATTACAATTGAAATTACTGTTCAAGCTGTGCTGAGAGAGGACATTAATCAATATCTTCTGACCAGTCAGATCTGTAAATTTGATAGCTCTGTGTAATAAGTGCATTTAAATCATCTTCACTTTGCTACGTTGACTATTTTTGCCTCAACCACTGAATGATTTGCACTCAGACTGTCCTGCTGTTTTACACTTCAAAGATGCTTTATGAACTCGGTCTTAGTCCTACACTTTTATAGAGTACAGTTAATGACAGAAAAAGATAGAGAAAGGAGGAAGGGAGAACAAAGTGAGTCCAAGTTCATAAACTACTTTTTGTGATTTAAAACAGCAGGACAGGACAGCAGTCACAACTTTTCTGTTCCCTGCTGAGGATCACATGCTTCCAGAATTTCTCTCCCACATCCTGCATCTAAAGCATCTAATACCTCTTACATATGGATGAGAAATGTATGACTAAACACAAACACACACACACACACACACACACACACACACACACACACACACACACACACACACACACACACACGCCTCCTTAACAAAAACAATGCATTTCCAAGACAAGTTAAACATCAAACCAAACAACTTGGCTTAAAATTGTAATAAAATGTTACCTTTTAGGGTAAATCCGTGTGATGCCCCCATCTGTAGCCACAAACCTGGCTAACACTCCCTCTCTGTAAAACAACAAATATAATAATTATGATATTGCCCTTAACTACGCGGTGAGTCACGATTTCACTAGTGACTCACTTACATGTGATGTTTGGGTGTCAGGTTTGAGTCATTCTGAATACTCTAAAGAGCACTGTGCAACCAATTAGGAAAATGACAACCACTAAGCCCTCTTCCTCACAATGAAATATTCTGGTTTATTTGTTTTTCTTTCTGCTTACGAAGCACATACTTGATATAAACATATACTTGGTAGAAGACTTCCTGAATTCATCTCTTTATCAGCATTGCATATCTGGATGCTGAAATGTTTGCCCATTATTTTATGTAAAATTTCTCAAGCTCTGCCAGATAGAATGAAGACTGTTGAAAAGCAAAGTCATTCCTGTGTAGGATTTGCATTATGCTTAGGGTCAATGTCCTTTTGGAAAGTGAACCCAACTCCAGTCTTAAGTCTCAGAGGAATCTACAGTAACTTTATATTTAGATTTTTTCCCCCCCTGAACCTTAAGCAGTTCCCTTATTGAGGAAAACAAAACATGCAGATCCACAACACAATGCTGCTACCACCACCATGCTTCACAGTGGAGTTAATGCTTTCACAGTGTGCCAAGAGAAAAATGCTTAATTTCAGACTCATCAGCCTGATTATTATTTCCATGGGTTTTGCTGAGCCTCCTAATGAGATTTGATACATCTGTTCCCTTTCAAAAGCTACACTCGATGCTGCGTGAAAACGCTATGGGAACGTCTCTTTGTTGCCTGGTTATGAAGCACGTGTGTGTCAAACACGCCAAAAACTTTGGCTTATATAACCTCGGTCAGGTGATATCATCTGATAAGGTGCACCTGCAGGTTATAAATAGGACTGAACCGGAAACATTCTAAGGTCTTTTTGTCTTCAAGGACATTGTGTGTGTGTGTGTGCAAGCACTTTTCAAAGCAAAAAGAAAGTGAAAATAGAAAGTGTCTTATTACTCACCAGAAAGATGACAGAGTTAGACAGGAGATGCTTGCCTCCATGTAAAAGATCTCCACGCTTTCTGTTTTCAGTGTTTGGGGGAAGAGCACGCTATCCTCGGGCTTGAGGGAGCATGTGAGCATTGCGATCTCCTCCGTATTAAAGTCCCTCGTGCTTGGCTCGCCTTTTTAAAAATGAAACCGAGCCACGGTGCATTCCTGGGGTTCGCGTGCAGATCTGACGGAAGCGCATGAGACGAAATTTTCCTTTTCTCTCGCTGAATCATGAGCCTTCACCGTCAACTTCTCAAGCACGCTCTGGCGCTTCTTGTGAAGGGGCGGAAGAAACTTTCTCTCTCGCTTCCGTGGAGATGGAAACTTTCACTTCAGAGCGCTCCTCTAGTGATGAGCGAGCGTATCAGGAGTTATTAGCGGTGGTAAGCGGTCGAACGCTTACACCTCGATTCGCCGTAAAAATAAAATTAAATAAAAATCCCCCAAACGCTCAAAGTTAGTTTCTGTCGGGTGGCCGGAGGAGAGGTCTCAATGATGGCCCCTCCCTTTCTTTGGCGACCTCCATGAAGAGTAAACTCATTCATGGAATAAGCCGTATTCATCCCGTGTTTTTGTGCTATTGACATTGATTTGTTCCAATGTCGTTGATGCAAAAGCGCGGTTTTATATGATGATGCCCCATCTCTCTCCTGGGAGCTCATCCTCCCTGAAAAAGTCCACACTCCCCACCAAGCCGTGTAGACTAAAATCTTCGTTGGTGGGAAAAGCTTTTTCAGGCAGCGGGTCAGACTGGTGCTGCCCTGCACACCATGGCTTTGGAGGCATACCAGGCTGACCTACTAAGAGATCTGAGCACTGGCAGGCCTATCGACGACACAGCGTTTGCGGAGCTACACCGAGCCACAGATTTATTTCTCCATGCCACCAAGCAGACGGCCCGTGTTATCGGCCGTTTTATGGCTGCCACGGTCGCCACGGAGAGACAAGAACAGGGATCGCGCTTTCCTCCTTGACGCCCCCATCTCGCCTTCCGGCCTTTTTGACGACGCCATAAACACCGCCGCCACTAGGTTTCGGGAGGCGAAGCTCTACGAGCAGGCCTTTGTGAGGTTTTTCCCCCGCCGTGCTCAGGGGTCGGGACTGTCGGCCACCCAGTCCTGATCAGGTCCGGTTCTCGCCAGGCGTGAAGCGCAAAAGGAGAGTGTGGCGAGCCCAGCACCACCTCGTAGAGATTGGGGCGGGACTCGCCGTGCTTCGCAGTCCGCCTCAAGGAGGCCACACCTGAGGAGCATCATCTCCTCTAAAAAGGAGTCCTGAGGCTTACGTGCCCAGAACCATGGGGGTGTCTCCCCCCGGGGAAGGGAGCGTAAAAATTCCAAAAAGGAATACAAACTCCTTCCTGGCACCCTCAGGAGACTGTGGTTCAATCCCACCACCACTGGTGTTTCGGGGAGCAGCGGTCTCCAGCGAAATGTTAGGTATTCGGTTCCTTCCTGCCATGTTTCAGGATGCCGAACATGTAACACCCCCCATCTAGCCGAAGTGTCAAAACTTGTGCCCCTTTTTGAGAAGCTGGCAGCGGGGAACCTACTGCCAGGTATGTCTCTTTAGGTACAAAGCACTGTGGAGATTACAGACTTTGCTTGAAAAAGGGGCCATAGAACATGCTCCCCAGCCAGACAAAGAATCAGGCTATTACAGTCAGTATTTCTTGGTTTCCAAGAGACATGGGGGTTGCGTCCAATTTAAAATTGTTGTGGGCTGAATATCAAAATGTTGACAGCCAAAATGTTTGTTTCTCAAATCCAACCAGAGGTTTGGTTTGTGACAATCGACCTGAAGGACGCATATTTTCATATTGAAATATTGCCACAACACAGGGAGTTCCTGAGGTTCGCTTTTGGGAGCGAAGCCTACCAGTATCGGGTCCTTCCATTTGGCCTAGCCATGTCACCCCGCACATATATAAAATGTATGGATGCAGCCCTGGCTCTATGATTCCAGGGCATCCGTATCCTGAATTACATAGACAACTGGCTGATTCTGGCTCAGT
>JAQMYG010000037.1:9356834-9367248 GCA_030014215.1 Clariallabes teugelsi
AGACAAAAATTGACCTGAGGATGTTTCCGGTTCAGTCCTATTTATAACCTGCAGGTGCACCTTATCAGATGACGTCAGCTGACCAAGGTTATATAAGCCAAAGTTTTTGGCGTGTTTGACACACACGTGCTTCACAACCGGGCAACAAAGAGACGTTCTCATAGCGTTTTCACGCAGCATCTCGTTCCCGCTTTTTCAGGGAACAGGATTACAGCAAAGTAACCCGAGATGTTTTTTCTGACTACTGCATATATGAAATGTTAAGTGTTTGAGATGTTATTATTGCCAAACCATGATTTATGCTTTTGTAGAACTTTGTCCTGATCTTAATAGCTCCTGTTTCTTTAAGTATGTTCTCTAGCAAACTCTATGAGCTTTCATGGACCAGTGTTTTTAAGTAGAGATCATGTGACACCTATACATGATAATTAATAACATGACTTCTGATGCCAATTGGCTCCACCGGAACAAATTTAGGGTTTCATAGCAGGGAGGGTGAATCACACGACATCCTTTTTTTTCTTTTTACAGCAATCAGCCATAATATTAAAAACATTAACATTTTAACATTAAAACCACCAAGGTTTTGGGTTTCTCTTGTGCCACTGGGGCAGCTCTAGTAATGTGTGGCATGGCTCCACATGGCCTCTGGGGGTGTAATGTGGTGTCTGGCTTCAGGGTTTTGGCAGCAGATCTTTTGGGTGCTGTGGGTTGTGAGGTGGATCCTCTGTGGGACAGACTGTCTGGCACATCCCTTGGGTCCTTTATTAGACTGGGAACTGATGAGTTTGGAGGCCAGAATGGTGGCCTTGGGCTCTTTGCCTGCTGGGCTCTGATGCCTTTCTATCATGGCCAGCATTGACTTTGCCAACAATGCCAACATTGGCATTCAGTAAAAGTGCTGCATTGTATTGCCTTTCTATAAGATTGGATCGGATGGGCTGGACTTTCTATGAGCATGAGTGAACCTCGGATGCCCATGATCGTGCCACCAGTGCCACTGGTTTTAGATGGTGATCAGTGTTGTTCAGTTCACCTGTTAGTGTCCATAATTTTATCTCTGATCTGTGTACAAGTTGTACATCTGTTTGCAAGTAATTTTAGAATTTTCTGACCTATATTGATTATTCCCTATACAGTACATCAATATTTAATATGGGCTACTCTATGTAAAAGAGATTGAACAATCATGTACAGAATACTTATTCAAGACACTATTATTTTATTGCTCCAAATTCAGTTGCATATTATGGTTTCATCGGTTCCAGATATATTTGTATAAAATTACAAAGGCTGGGATTAGTTTAAGGTTACTTTAATATCTTAATACAAAATTTATTACCGATTACTCATAACATGATGTGATGTAGGATTAATTCGGGATGAATTTGTATATCTACAGCATGACTGACTTACACACTCTGCTGTTTCCACATCTTCACCAGTTCAGCTGTAAGACCAGCATCAAGTAACAGTCTGTTGAGTAGAGTCACATTACCTGGCAAAGAGTTAGAGTAAAACATTGAGATGTAGTTTGTGAACAAGTTTCTTAATTAATCCATCCTCACACCTAAGAGCAAATTAATGTAAGAGAAAAGAGTCCTCAGGAAACTTACTCAGACAATCAGGCAGAACATGCTAAATTTCCTTCAGGAAAGTTACCTATAGCTGTGAGGTCACTTAATTCTGTTATTGCACTGCTCTAACTAAGTATGTAATTTGTACAGTTGATGTTTTTTGATAATTAGGTTATGTTTGATTTACACCCACAGATAAAAGTTAAGCAGATTTCCTTTACTCTGGTCTCCCATTTGTCTTTTATGGACACAGAGCAATATTCCACACATTAAATAATAATAATAATAATAATAATAATAAATAAATCATGTTTGGACGGAAAAAAAAGTGTAATGCTCAGAAGAATAAAAAGCTAATGTGTGTGTTGTGTATGAGGTAGCAGAAACCCAAGTCAGTATAAGCAATGATTCATTAGAAGCTGAGCAAGAGGGTAATAGAGACAGTAATGACAAACCAGACCAGACTAATCAATCACAAAGGTTAATTTCAATCAGTGCACTCCAGGGTCACCTTCACAGTGAGCAAGAAACACAGTGACATCACTTGAGTGGGAAAGCACCTGAGTAAGCAACTATAAGTAAAAGGACACTCATCTCCAACAGCATGAGATCATCATCGATTTACCTACTTCAGGGACGTAAAAATGTAACGGAGCTTTGATAATGATTTCAGAGAGAGCTTATGTAAAGGTTGACGTGATCTAAACATCAAAGCGATTATATTTTTTTAAACAAAAAAATACATTGCTGTATTTCTTTATGACTTTAATGCAACTTATTTGTATCTACAGCATGTACTTGGTACAGATCTTTACCTCTGACCACTTTCCTGAACCCTGCTGAATAAAAACCACAACATACTAACACCAGCATGATTTATTGTGTCACCAAGGTGATACTGTGTTCAGGGTGTTACTGTTTAGTTCTTGTCCATCATGTACATATCTATCAGGCAAAAAGTATGCACTTACACATTGGGTCACTGGGTGTTCTCTTGTCGATGTACTCGTTGACGTCCATAACGAACTGAGTGTTGTTGGTGGAACTTTTCAGGTCCTGGCAATATTCCCTACACAAAGTCATCACAAGTTTATCCAACACAAACTACGCCAAAAGCAAATTAGAAAAGTACAATTAGAAAAGATAAATAGATGCACTGCAAGCATAAATCAAATTTATGTTCTTTGATGATGCAATATAAAGTCTGGACTGTGTGCTGTGAGAAAAACTTATTTCAATGTTAGGAAAAGAGCACAGCTAAAGATATGCATACATTTATAAGCAATTCAGCCTGGAAAAACCCAACACTGCTACACCTTTTGCCTTGTGTATGTTTGTGTATAAGAGAACAAAAGGAAAAGAGAGAAACCTACCTGGGTGCTACAAAGGTGTAGCCATACTCCTCAAATTTCTCTATTTGCATAGTATCTAAGACTGTAGAAAAAGAGATGAGACAGGTCAAAACCTTAAACTTCTCTAGCTAATATCCAGCATAAAAAAAATCACAGGCAAATGCAATATCCAGAAGATATCCATAGATAAATCAACGCAAAATTGGAATTCACTGTATATGGAAAGACTTTTTTTTTTTTTTTTTTTTACATATTGGACATAATTAATAGTACTATAAATGTGAATAATGCTCTCAGACATGCACATTCCTTATCATGCCATAAGGCTCATGTAGTGGATAAGTGAGACATGCAAACATGTGGAAAGATAAAAAGGTGAAGAAAAAAAAAAGGAAGAGACAGACAAGAGGTAATGACTGTACTTGCCCTTATGCCCTACAGTGTAAATCCCACAGGTTACCCAGGAGAGAGAAAGACAGAGTTATGAACCAACCAGTACTGTGAACACAATATTTCATCACATCATTGCATATAAAGCTTGGGGATATGACAGATGAGTTCTTCTGAAGCCCAACAACTGGCTTTCAAATGAAGAGGGTGTAAAGTTCCAGCTGGAGGGAGATGAGCAACGACAAAGTGTGTAATCCCTTCTTTCAACACGAATAGCAACAAAGAGCGTATGGCGTAAAGACAGCACCCAGAAATAACCAGACGGCATCAAAAAAGGAGGGAAAAAGCCTAATGCTGCACATTATTAAGGTCACGTTCTAGACAAAGGAATACTTTAGATTGTATTTTTAGTAACCTGATACCACTATGACATGTACTGTAGCTGCTTTCTGTAACTTCTGTAATTAACCCTGGCAAAAATTACTAGTAAAAAAAAAAAAGTCTCCTTAAAATGTGTTGACTGATTATGGCTCAGTGGATAGGGTTTTGGTTACTGAGGGAAAATCTTGTGGTAAGAGGCAACGCTGCCAAGTACATGGGTTTCCAACAGGACTGACTACTTTTTCAACTCAGTTAATTTTTTTACATTATGTATTAAGCATATTGCATATTGATGGAATAGGAATATAAATTGATGTATTGGGCATATACAGTAAATTGATATTGTCACAAAACATAAAAACATCAATGTAGTATGTTGTTTATTGAAAAATAATCTGATAAGGAACACAACCTGAGACACAAATAGGAATTCATCTTCTTTTGGATTAGCAGATTGTGAGATTATGAATTATTAAAATATTTTACAATCATTTTGATTTGTTGGTGTACTGTAGGTTTATTTATTTATTTATTTATATATATATCAACAATTTTAACATTTGTAAGTGATATATGCTTGTTTGTTTACAAATATTAATGCTAGATTTATTGTTTTATGTTTGCATTGCTTAATGTATTGATTCTATTAGTTGAATAAAAAATATATTTATTAGAAACACATTTACATTTGGAATCAGGAGATTTTCTATAACTAGTTAAATGTTGCAGGATGACAGCTGGACTTTTCTTTCTAGGAAAACCTTGTTGATAAAAATATATAATCATATACTAATTCGTTATAGATATTACAATATATTTTATTGTCCATTGTTTTTTTTTTTTTTTTTTTTTTTTAATAGGCCATTGGGCTGGTTTCGTCACCCAGTCCTGGCGATGTTTTTTTTTTTTCATTATCAATAGGTATTATTGATTATTATCAACAGACAATTATCATGGCTATACTGTATGTACAGCTACGGACTAGTTCTCCAACCTGGTTCCTGCTCCTACAGCTAGCCTTGAGCAGAGTGAGTTCCCATTGTGTTTTGTCTTGCTTTACCTTCTGTACCTTTTCATTATTATACTCAGGTTGAAAGGGGTAAAGCTCAGCTAGCTTTGCCATTGCTTTGTAAGTCTGACCAGTTGTATGTTCCTTACCTTATAGCAAGGCTAGGAAAGGTCTAACAGCACAATAAAGAAGTTTTCAATATGAAAAAAAAGTCTTTGTTCCAAAAACATTGATTTGTTTGCTAATGAATTAATCAAAGTAAACAGGGAAGTGCTTTATTTTAGAACTGATGAATATCACTAAACCATTGGTCCATGACCAGAACTATTTTTAATGCTAACAGGTTTAGGTTAAAGATAAGGATTCAAAGCTTGCTAACATTTTTTCTTTTTTTTTTATTCTGTAGCGACATATTTTAAACATTTGATAATAAAGTTCAACAACTGTCTACAAGTGTGTTTCGTGTAAATTAATGTCAGTGTTTCTTCCTCATATTCCTGTATTCTCCTACATATTCATATTGTATTCAGACTATTCCTATTTTTTAAAGGTTATTTTCACATGATCATATATTGGTTAAAGCTTGGACTGACCCACATTGCTACTCTTTCATCACAGTACTAAGCTTAATGGGCTCATGCTTTTACAAGTCCTATGATCAGACAACACATAATGACAAGATTATGCCCTCCCTGCATAATATTACAGGATTTACCTGAGCCCACATGCAATTAGACATGTTTATAAGGTTTTGCCCAGCAGGCGTATATACAGTACTGTACCTGTATGTATACAGTATATTGCATTACTGTTGCTACTCTTAAATGTGCTGTTTGCGCTCTGTTGTTTCTATATTTGCCTACAAACAAAGCAACATAACAAGCCTAGCAATGTAATTCGCTGTAATACTAGAATATGTTCAGGCACTTGAACAAAAAGAGAAACAAAGCTCATGAGAATCGTGTTCACAATGCTTTCTGTTCGCATGCTCTTCTCATCACTCTGCACAACTCTCTGGAGCCAAACATCTCTTGGCGAGCATGTCTAAGCTTCACTTTTTCTTTCAACTCAGCTAAGGAGCCCCCTGGAGCTCACTGAGCATTCATTCAGGCTTTTAATCAATCCAGGAGATCTGTAGAGAACAACAAAGCCGGAGAGCAAACACACGAAGACATGACCCATTCTACACCCTCTGCGCCATCTTCACCTGGGGCTTCACAACATCATAAATATTTGCTTGACTGAATTACAGCAAAGGAGAGAAAGAGAGATAGGCAGAGTGACAGAGACAGAAGGAGACAGCGCTCATCCATGCACATCTGCAACACACTCCTGAAACATTAATCACAGATACAAACTTGCTCTTGAATGGCTGGAGATGTTTAAATTTAGGTCATACACATACTCATTCAAAAGTTCAAATATTTCATAGAAATATTGGTATTCCATCTGTGATTATGTATTCATTTGAAATGCAGAACAGTACAAAATAAGGTAAAAATTTATCGCTGGATTCTTGCAAAGTGACAGATATTGACAAGCATTTCACCTCTTCCCTACCGACTCAGCTCAATCTGTTTAATCTAAAATGTTTCCACTTTAAAATGTACAAGTCTTATAGAGGATATCCACCACCCAATAGGCCAGTCTCTGTTTAGACTTATTAGGTTATAACACCTATCTTCATTCATCTTCATTCATCTTGCAAATCCTGCATACACTGGATTCGGCAGTGGTGGCTCAAGCGGTACTAATCCGAAGGTTAGGGGTTCAAGCCCCACCACAACCACTGTTCATCCCTTGAGCAAGGCCCTTAATCCTCTCTGCTCCTGGGGCGCTGTATCCTGGATGACCCTGGGCCCTGACCCTAGCTTCCTAACTGGGATATGTGAAAAAAAATCATTTCATTGTGCTATAAGATACATGTGACAAATTATTGAAAAAAAACCAACATATATATACTGTGTGTATATATATATATAATTTTATATATATCATATATATATATAAAATGATACACAAACAGGTGACCTGGCTAGATTTCCCAAAGCACCATGTGAAATGCATCCCTTTGCAATCACCTTTGCTATCCGCTCAGGTAAGAGATGTTGTCTGGTGTGATCAATAAAGAAGGCATAGAAAACCAAGCCAATGCAAGTAATCACATGTCACTGAGCACACTTTAATATTAGAATTCACTGAACAATCAGAATGAGAATAAGAGGTGAAACAATTTGTACTGTACTGTACATGGCTCCACAGTGAACAATCACAATTACCAATGAATTGATTGAAGTCTGCCTGCCTGTTGGATATGACCTCTGCATACAGATGCCACTTTTTCCGGTTGTACCTGTTGTCTGTACTACATTCACTGTACCAGAGTTGAGACCTGGGTGGTGATTTTGCTATTACTGGGGTGAAAAAATGGATAGGGCCACTAAGGCAGTATGTTTGGGAAAGAGTCAACCTTTTGTCCCATTTATGATTGATATTTCTGCCAGTCTTAAGGTACTGTAGCCAAAGGAGACAAAATGTGTTGTTAAAAAGAAAAGAAAAAAGAAAAGGGGTCTGTTGGACCATTGTATAGTTCATCTATCTGTTGTGTTTTGATTATAGCACCATGCTGATGGGGCACTGCTCATAAGTGAACCCATTTCATTACAAGCGTATTGCATCTTAAGCAACCTGTGCCATAACTTTGTTTTTATGTAACAAAGTTTGTTCATAACAAACGGAAATTATGGGGGGAAAAAACAACAACTCAGCTAAGATTGCCCATGTACTTCTCAACTAAAGTCAAGTGGCTGTTTACCGTCATTAAACAGCTGGTACTAAGAGGAAGAGCAGAGGGGTGATAGTCAAAAACCACTACATGTAAGCACTGATACTCACACATGGCTTGCTTTATGTCTCCTAGGTTTGCTTGAATGTAGTGCATGTTGTACTCAGGCAAAACCAAGGCCAAACTATAGAACACACACACACACACACACACACACACACACACACACACACACACACACACACACACACACAAACGCACATACAGATACACAGGATATAGAGATCATTAAAGGGAAATTCAGATTTTTCCAATTTGTTTGCATAATTTGCTTGTTGTGAAGAAAACACTTGTTCTAATTGTCTGATACATTTATTTTTTTTTACCATTCTACTGATAATACTATAGTTTTTTTTTTTTTTTTTAAAGAAAGCCTTTATGTCTTTAAAAGGCACTCCCAGCACGTTATTGCACAAAATAGTTACAAAATGCATTGTGGTTGCCTTAGAAGATATTTTATGATATAACATACAGATGTGCATCCTGGCACAGATTCTAGAAATCTCTGCAAGTGTCTTGGATAGATGAACACAATTCTTCCAACAGATATCCACTCAATGTTTTTAAGAAGTTCGTCATTCTATGTAGATACCCACTACAGTTTTTTTTTTCCTTATTAGAGACAGTTTAGGAAACCATTTTACTGTCATTTTAATGTTACTAACATTTATATCATGTGGTTTCTCCGACTGTTCGGTTAACAAACTACATATGACTGCACTCTATCATAATAGGGAAAAAAAAAAAGGCTGACTTTAAAGTTTCCTAGCACTGACCAAAACACTCATCAATTCTCCATGTTTGCTTCTGAACAAGCAAATTATGCTGTTAAATGTTGAAAAATCGATGTAATTGCCCTTTAAGTTAACAAATCAATGTTGATGTGGAGACAAATGGGCTTAACAAGCAAAAACGCGCTGAATCTCCAAAGAAGTCTTGTTTGAAAATACCTGTAGTCTGTGCCATTGACCGGTACCCATGTGTAAGTCCTCACTCCTCGGTCAATGTATCTCTGACAGCAAATAGAGGAAAAAAAACAAGAAAACAGAAATAAAAATGTACATGCGAAAATGTAAAAAAACATAGACATGCACACGATAGGGCTAAAGTTGCTGGAACAGCTGCCCATTTACCCTTTTTTTAGTTGAGCTGTTTGGAACGAATGAATAAATCTCCACATTTCCCTCTTAACAGTGCACAGCTTGTCATGTTTGAATTATGTTATGCAATAATGCCTTATATTAAGCTCTCATCACGTGCATTAGTCTTAACTAGCTAGCTGGCTAACATACAGGCAGCTATAATCCCTAATATTATAAGAAAGCTAGTGTTAGCTAAAAATGAATTAACATCTAGGTTAACCTGTGATATTGTTTAGTAGGTTGCATTTTTAGATCTGAAAAGCACCACTGCTGTTTAGTGCAACACAGCATTGTTGATTATGTTCCTACTTGGTAGCTGTCCTCTACCTTATACAACTGTATAAGGTGTTAATAAAGAATTGTTTCTTATTGCAATCAAGACATCCCTTGGCATTCATTCATGAAGATGGAAGATATAATGTATGCAATCAGATACTTGGTTCTGTAAGATACATTGAAGTACATGACATTTCCAATGAGTTAAATCTGAAAAATGTACTTTTAAATTTGAACATGATGTATAGTACCAGTTAAAAGTTTGGACACACCAAAACACATGTTTGGATTTATTTTCTAAATTTTGGAACAATACTGGATTTTTCCAGTGAATATAAAATAACACATATGGCATTAGGTAGTGGGTGGATGGATGGATGGATGGATGGATGGATGGATGGATGGATGGATGGATGGATGGATGGATGGATGGGTGGATGGATGGATCCCAAAGGAAAGTTTTAATTTAACCACAACAACAACAACAGTCAACTGTAATTTTGAAACAAGGTCAGCTGTTCTGAAACGGTTCTTGCAGGAACAGTATTGTCAAGTGCATTTGCAAAACCCATCAAGCGCCACGATTAAACTGGCTCTCATGAAGACCAAAACTTACCTCTGCTGCAGATGAGAAGTTAATTTATCAAATCTCTCCAAATACCAAACAGCACCTCAGATTAATGCCCTTATGAAGCTTTATAGAGCATACGGTACAAAGCAGACACATCTCAATATCAGCTGTCCAAAGGAGATTACTGCATCTTTTGGATGCCTTCAGCATTGAAAAGAAAAGTCCATGGAATTAGCAGGTCTGTCCAAACGTCTGACTGGTAATCTATACAATATCAATTTAGCTTTTCATAGCTTCTGGTGTCTGTAATAAGTAATTAAATGAAGGAGCTTGGTGCCATGTTGAAATGTTGTGATCACTGTTGGGGGACATTACTTTTTAATGCCAGTAATTTTGTAATGTAATTAGTTACTTTAAAAAGTAATCAGATACATTAGAGCGTTACTTTCTGATAAAAGTAACTAGTTACGAGTATTTTTCAGAAAATGAAAACTCCTTTGTGATTCCTCATTCATGTTGTTTTAATCAAGACCTTTATAATTATTCTACCATCATCACTCAGCGAAGTTTGGCCCAAAATCTGATAACTACTAATACCCCTATCTCACCTACACGGTTTCATGCGGTGGCCGAAGTACGGTTCATCATGATTCACCCTGAGTCCTCGCATAGTCAAACCGCATAGGTGAGATAGGGGTATAACAGCAGGAGGGGGGCAGGTTACCGGGGGCGGGACTTGTAGGACGCCTTTTTTATACACACACACACACACACACACACACACACACACACACACACACACACACATACATAGCACCTGCACAAATACTAACAGAACTTATCTGTCAGGATTTATTTTTACTTTTTTCAA
>JAQMYG010000037.1:9374031-9387065 GCA_030014215.1 Clariallabes teugelsi
CACACACACACACACACACACACACACACACACACACACACACACACACACACACACACACACACACACACAAAAGTCATTCCTTTAAAAATCTGATAAAACGAATCTGTATATCATTTAAACACTGAACTTGCATTGGGAACATCTAACAGCATGGAAACTATGATCCCAGTTTTACTATGTAGACACTAAAAAGTTGGACAGCTTTGAAGAGATGCCCATGCATAGTGTATAGCGAAGCGAAATGGCACCAAGAGATTGTAAGCCATTTCTATTTCATCGATATAAAATCAAAAGTGTCCCATAAAAACAGCTTTTCTCCAAACTTTCCTTAAAGTGCTGACTTCCTTGAAATTTTAGACAAATTCCTCCCCTGTGTTTTCCACTTCTGGACATGCATACAGCACTTTGAACTACTTCCAGTAAATGCATCAACCTCTGGTTGGTTGAGGCGTTTGTGCTTGCATATCCGCACTGCTCAAGGTCAAGTATAGCGTCCGTGCTTCAGAGATTCAGTCCATGCCTGTGTGTCTTACTCAATTAGTGTGCAAATGCCGCGGCCATATTGGGTCACGGCAAATCATTCGAGATCAAGCCTTCAGAACTGATCAGAGATGGCTCCTGGGAAATAAATGTAAACACTTCTGAACTCCTGGCCTGCGGCTGACATGAGACTCTGCTGGGAGTAGTTCACCTCCGTTGGACATGGTGACTTTAATAGCCTAAGTAAATGCTTACTTTAAAAGAAGTTCTGATCGAGAGCTATGCATTGGTAATAAAGGTTATTCTAAAAAGGGTACAGTATACAGTGCAGATGTATGTTGACGAAGGACGGAGAAAGGGCTTTTCCACGTCTTGGCTATTTTTGTTTAATCTACATGCTTGGGGGTATAAATTCTGCAGGACATGAAAGTCTGTCATAACACTCAATTACATTAACCGAGTCTATGTGACGCAGTTGAGTTTATTTGATTTGACTTGCTTGTGGGTTAAAGTTAATCCTCTCCATATATTTGACCTGGAGCATTGTTATTCTACTATGAATTTCACAGCAAACATCACACTTTCCTGTGCATGCTGAATTATTTTAGCACCCCTGCACCATCTGCCATGCTTTCTCTTCCACACGTGGCTTCTGGAACTGAGGAATCTTGAATGTTCCGAATTCTCTCATAGGCTTAACACACACTCTGAGCTGTGATCATGATGCAAGTTTAAAGCACTGGAAGTGTAAACTATTTTCAGATCGCTCGCCATGTGTCAGTTTTTCCTCCTTACATTGTCCTGCTTAATAATTGGGCGGCGGTTTTCAGCGATGATGTGATAAATACTCCTTTTACTACATCGGCACCGAAGATAAAAGGCTGCCCCACTTATCCTCGACATCATTCTTTCATGTATTCATGACATATGCTTCATTTCAACGTTCCTTAACACCCTGCATGTGCAGCGAAACACTACATACTGTAGCTATGGACCGATACGGACATGGCTGGGATCAATTGAGAATCATATATGCAAGTTCACTGTGAGTTTACCGTGTATTACTGCAGGCAATTGCAAACGTTGTGCACAGAAAGCATCCATCACTCAAAACATGTGCTCAGGAGCACTGATGGAGGTCTACCCAAGCCCTGATTATATATTCATGTGCTGAAAAGAAAGGGTAATACATCCCGAATTCATGGCTGGAGTCTGAGATCAATACGGCAATAAGGCTGCTCGTCATAGGCGCTGAAAACTTTTTCATTATTTACGAGTAAATGTAAAGAAATCAAATCTATTTTTTTTTTAAAAAAGGATGCAAAAAAGAAACGTCTGGGCTTTAGTGCCCTGATTTATATGGTGATATATAAGACTATTCATAAAGCTTGTTTTACATGATAAAATAATACTTAAAATATAGTGGAAATGGGGGAAAAAAATTGGAAAACAATAGAAAACAATATATAACTGTGAAAGACACAAAGAGCCCATTCAAAAATATGTTTTGCACCATAAAAAAACAAAAAGATTTGGCACTATACAATATGATGACGTGTACTGTACCTTAGGCTGGAGGTTGGGATGGAGCAGCACGTAGCCGTTGGGATCAATCGCGAAATAATATCCATTGGGGCCGATCTGAGACAGACAGAAATAAGACAGAAAGATAAATGGTGAGAAGCACGTGCACTCAGGTGACAACCATTATAATGATAGACAACCATCGTAACCCAAATCGCCGGAGTCAGGGAGATTGTTTTAAAGTATTGTTTAATCCCGCTGAGCATCGGTACTGTCCAAGATCTCGACTCGACGCAGGCCTAATCTGTCAATCACGTGTAAGCTATGTGTGCTAATCATCAGTGTCTGTTCATCTGGAAATGCTCCTCAGAGCTTAATGGAAAATCACAGCCATTTACAAATCAAGTCTTAAGTACAAGCAGATGCTTATGTAATGCATAATGTAAGCATAAAAAGCTTATGTCCTCTCCAGGGTGTGTCTGCTGAGAAAAGACAGAAGGAGGAAGGTCAGATAAGACCAGACCATAGAACAATAGACTATTCTTATGTAGTTATTTTAGTAATAAACACAGTTTATTGTTAAAGATAAGCACGCCTGCCAATATTTAATGATTTTTTTATAGGATTACATTTGTTGTACTTGACTTCAGCTTTGTAGTTTTTAACAGGCTATCTATCTATCTATCTATCTATCTATCTATCTATCTATCTATCTTTAAGAGTAATGTTTTAACGGGAAAAAAATAGTGATTTGTGTGAGTTTGGATACATGCTGCTACTTCCGATTATTATAATCCAACCTGGCACTTTCTTTCCGAACTTGAATTGTACTGTTTGTGTCTTTGGTGAGTTTCAGCACTAAATTTATCAACTTGTAACAAAGTTTCTGCTTTGCATGTTCATTATTTTTACTATGCTTGTCAAAGAGGTTAAGCAAGTAAAATGAAACACAAAGGATATTGAACAGTATTATGTATCTATCTAGCTAGCTAGTTAATTGGGTTATAATTATAAAAATCTAAAAAACAGATATCGCATACTTTCCTATCTGGATGGCTGGCTGGCTGGCTGGCGTGGGCAGTTCCAAAAAACGTGATGATCCAGACAGAGCATCTGATCTCACATGTGGAAGCTCTAAGACTAAAAGTTCATTGCCAGACAAGTTTGACTGGTGTGCCATGTGAAGCTTGTAATAAAGACAAAACTGTCTTGGTTATAAATGCAGTCAGGAAGTTGTAATTGGCTACACACGCAGACTTACTGCATGATGTCTGGCATGTACTTTGATATCAGCAAGCTTAGTGGTAAGTCTAAGAACGCTTAGAACATCTCAGTGTTGACTTAATGCTTACCGACTTAATGATGCACAAGCATTATCCAAAAAAAAATGTTTGGTGCTTGTGCATTTTTTCTTCAAAAAGAAAAATATAAATGGCAGAAGCCCATCTAAACATCAATGTTACTGTGTGAACTATGTGAAAACTGTGCTCTGTTTTTCTGGTTCAAAACACATGTACCAGTAAGGACCAGCAAATACCACAGTGTTAATTTACATCAAGGAACGTTGGGACACGAAATGGCAAGCTATGTTAAGGTGGGAGTTGGCAGATGCACATCTCCTTCCTTTTACAGTGGCCCATTTACAGGGCCAATACAATCAGTTGCACTGTTTCACAGCATAGTTATACTCGGGAGCTGGCAAAGCCGCAAGAAACCTGGATCAGATAATACGAAACATGCACAGCAGGATGGAAGTTATTCTGTTTATGTACAGACAGACAACTCACTGAGCAATGTAGTGAAGGGACTGTGCAGAAACATACACCGCTTATGCTTTCGCATTTTTGTCATTTTATTCACTGAATTCAGTAAGCGCCAAAATGTTGCTAATCGCCCCATTGAATGGTTCTACAGTATCTGTGGTTGACTTTGATGATGGACACTCCTGTGAAGTCCACTATGCATCAAACTGGACATATTGTCATGGACTGCAACATTAAGGGTGTGGCCCCTGATATGTGGAAATACTCCTCCTGTTCTGAGGAAATGATCCATGAATCCTCTAAGGGATATTCCATTCCAAAGGAAATCACTCTGTCAGCCCTCCACCCAGTAAGGTAATAAGGTAATAGCCCTTTATAAGAACAAAATATATCCGGAATTATGCTAACATCACAATCTGAGAACTGAAATATCAAATGTCTGATTCGCATGCAAAATTTTCCTTATTTAAAAAAAAATGAAGGCTCTTTAACAGATATTGAATGAATGTGGAGTTCATTCATACCCATCTGACAAGATCTAATCACATCGAAGAGGGAACAAAATACGACCGCCTGCATACGCAGTATTAAGTAGCTCAAATCACTCAAATCCTCAAAACACTTGCCCATTTTTTCTGCTTCCAACACATCAACTTTAGGAAAAAACGTTTCAATCCCTGCCTAATATATCCTTCCCACTTTTAGGTGCCACTATAATAAGATATTGTAACGGTAGCTACTGTGACAAGGACTAATATTGTGATGGCTAGATGACTGGGTCAGAGCAACTCCAAAACTCCAGCAGTTATGGGATGTTCACAGTTTGTAGTGGCCAGGACCTACAAAAGGCCTCCACTGACTACAGGGGAATGCATTGAGGAGCGAATGCTGGCACAAAATAGCTCAAATTGTAGAAAAGGTTAATGCTGGATGCAAAAGAACGGTGTCAGACCACACAGGTCATTACTGTTTTGCTGGTCCTACACCATGTTAGGTTCTACACTGATCAGATATAACATCATGCCAACCAACCTGAGTGTATGAGACAACCCTTAAGCATTCTAATTAGTCCCTTAAATTAACATTTGAATTTCTTTATACTGAGCTGATACGCTTACATGTAGAGATGTTGTTTACACTGTCAGTCACACCATTAACAACATTAACACAATAAAACTGGTTATCATTTATACATCAATAAACTGGCGAGAGGGTGCCCAAACAAGCCCCATGCCCATGGGGACCAAAGGCGAGCCTGTCTGGTCCGATCCCAGAGAAATGCCAATACAGCACACCTCACCAAAACAAAGTCAATGACGTCCACAATAGAAAGGCCCCAAAACGCCAAACTTCCTATATTCCATCAAGTCCAATCCACAAAGGGCCCCACCCTGCATCCTACAGCATCCAAAGGATCTGCTGCCAGACACCACAGCATATACCCAGAACCATGCCCTGAAGGACCAGAGCTGACCCAGTGGCACAAGGAGAACCTACACAATACTGGGCCTAGTCTTTTGCATTGTAATGTTAAGGCTTATCGGTGTGTGTGTGTGTACTGTTCAATGCACAACATATGTGCGCTTGCATTACATATGCTCACCGTAAAGCGCGGTGTTAGTCTTTTAATATCGTCCAGAGACACGTCCACTCCCATCACTCCTAGAATGAGCTGGTTCCCGTGCTAGATGAAAGAGTAAAGGAAATCATTATTCAGGGTTGCTCATGCAAATAACACACGAGTCGGGGGAGAGGGTGTTAAAGATCTTAATACCTTATTAACACAATCAGCTAGATGTCACTAATGCTTTAGTGATCGATGTTTAACATTTAAAGTAACATCCTGATGGGAACAGGGAGTGCAGCTCATGCATAAGAAGGGTAATGCCTTGTACCGTTATAGCACTCGCGAGCATATTTACCATGATCCCACTGAGAGAACACTAAGCTCCTGAGCTGAGTAGTTTACACACATGCAGTTTACTTTGACCTATAACACTTCGTTAGAACATAATATTTACTTTCCACTACTGGGAATATCTTAATATGCCTCAGCCGATTTCCTGAAAGGCTACTGTCCTGATGGTTACTATGCCTGGAGATAAAGGCATCTGCGTCACTAAGAGCAGTTATTTGTTACTAAAAGTAACAAATATCACACATTTCCAGAGACAAGGCTATTCATAGCTGTCTGGGTCAAGCGTAGCGTGCTGGTCTCTGTTTATTGATTCGAAATATCACAGAATTCGCCCCGCTTTAAGTTTTTAGGGCAGTTTCGAAAGGTCAGTGAGTTTACAGAGACCTGGATGCGTGAGCCGTTGTCTCTGGATTTGGTCTTGTTGAAGACAGGTAGAGTGCCAGTGATGACCAGACCCAACTCCTGAAGAGGTCAGAAACAACAGGTGCTGTAACATGTCTATCAAACCTTATCAATCATTCTGTTGTCAGTTTTATATTATACATAAAAGAAAAAAAATATATATATATGCACAATATAAATCAGAGTATAAAAACTGCACAATACCAAGGCGTCCAGGTAAACATTAGTCCATTGCACCTCTTTGGAATTAGCCAAGACCATGGGTCTGCCCAGGACATCCAAATACTCCTGTAAGATTCGTAACATAACATGGTGATGTCAATATGTGACAAAATGTGGACGACCGAAATCAATTATCATTAGAGAGATTCATGATGCGTGATGCACAAAACCTGTGTGTTTATGCGGATTGCTCCAATAGAAGGGATTTCATAGAAGTAACCTGAAACGAATCAGACATTAATTCAAAAATAATAATAATAATAATAATAATAATAATAATAAAAAATCCCTGAGCATGCCTTGCTTTGTATCAAACATTGTGCAGCCTTTTTCCACCACTAGAGGGAAGTAATGATTTAACTACAACATATTATCTTTAAAGGTTGGAAAATGATCCAAAATGTAATTTTGGACAGTCAGGAAGCAAACAAACAATGAAGCAGACAAACAAACAAACAAATAAATAAATGGATTTGCAGTATTAAAACAAACAAACACTATAATCACTCAGTCATTCATCTATATACCGCTTATTCTATATACAAGGTCGCAGGAAACCTGGAGCCTATCCCAGGAGACATAGGGCACGAGGTGGGGTACACCCTGAACTGGGCGCCCATCCATCAAACTGGACCAACACGCATACACTACGGGCAATTTGGGAATGCCAGTTAGCCTAATCTGCATGTCTTTGGACTGTGGGAGGAAACCGGAGCACCCGGAGGAAACCCACCAATCATGGTGAGAACATGCAAACTCCATGCATCCGAGGTGGGAATCGAACCCAGACCCTGGAGGTGCAAGGCGACAGTGCTAACCACTACACTGTAATCACAAATATCTAATTATTTTAAATCTTATTAAAATCTGTAATGTTAACACAATGAGAGAAATTTTATATGGAATTATTGTTTTGTCTTATCTTTGCTGGTTAATTTCAATGCACAATACTCAGTACTTAATGATGCCACTTCAAGATGTTTTAAAAGCTTTAAAATGTCACATTAATCCCATAAATACTGTTCCCAGTTATGTTAGCTTTTATACTATACAATACAGTATACAAAATATAACACTTAGTTTGGTGTGTGTGTATTATATTTAGCGACAGCCCACATTTAATAAAACACAATGTTTGTTTGTTTTCAACTGTTCACGTATTTACAGTAACTGCTACATACTCAAATCATGTCAAAATCTATATACTTTTCGTTTCACTCAGTTTTTCAGTTACCTTTATTATTACAAGCCATCCACTTTATAGGTCCCGTGTCGTAGTTGTGTTGGCCAACAGAGAAAGTGAAGACACGGACCTAATCAAGAATCCATTTATATATGAAGATAGATCAATAGATGGAGACAGAGAGAGACACACAGAGAGAGAGAGAGAGAGAGAGAGATGTTACATGAGGTTGATTTAGTGAGTGAGATATTAATTACGGAATAAAACGGTCTTTCTTCATACCTTCTTATCATTGTTGTGTCTAGTAAAGATCCCCTGAGCTCTCTCCTCCCCTCCGTCAGTAAAAAGCATGATGATTTTGTTGCAATTAGCTCTTCTCGTCACAAACGGCTAAAATTCGTATTGAACAGCTGCAGTTACAAAACTCCACCACCAGAGAGCAGTACACAATAATCACAAGACTCATTCATGAGACTACGCTAGACACTCTTCAATGAAATACGAGTGGTTATAGGGAAAAGGAAACATTTGCTTCATCATTGAATCAATTTTGTTCGTGAATGTGTATTAAATGTGTAAATTAAAGGAAGAGATAATAGTGATGAGAATAAAAGGAAGATCAAATACACACTCACATCATCGAGCTGTTCGAAGGCAAATTCAAAGCCCTTTGTGTAGTTGGTAATGCCTTTAGCCGTAATGTTCTGCACTGCATCCTTCAGGATTTTCTTATTGCGTACGTTGGCCTGGACCAGATGTTTGAAGCATGCCGTGTTGTTAACTTTTGTGTTAAACTGCCGAAAGAGACACAAGTCTGCATTAGTAACATTTGAAAAATATATTCACACTCATTCACACACTCAGGGCAATTTGGGAACACCAATTAGCCTTATCTGCATGTCTTTGGACTGTGGGAGGAAACCGGAGGACCCAGAGGAAACCCACCAAGCACAGGGGGAACATGCAAACTCCATGCACACAGACCCAGAGGTGGGAGTCGAACCCAGACCCTGAAAGTGCAACAGTGCTAATCACTAAGCCTACGTGTCGCCAATCCAATAACCTTTTGCCACTCATCATCAATCACTCATCATCTATGATCTTTTATCCTGTATACAGGGTCGTGTGGCCTGGAGCCTATACCAGGAGACTTAGGGCACGAGACAGAGTACAGCCTGGACAGGGTGCCAATCCATCGCAGGGCGCACACACACACACACACACACACACACACACACACTACTGTACATGCAATTTGGGAACTAGAAACTAGGTGACTAGCAATTAGATTAATCTCCATGTCTTTGAACTGTGGGAGGAAACAAGAGCACCCAGAGGAAACCCACCCAGCATGGGGAGAACATGCAAACTCCACACACACAGGGGCGGGAATCGAACCTGGCTGGCGATCAAACCCGGATGCTGGAGGTGAAAGGTGACAGCCCCTGTAACCTTTCCCAGCAAAACCCAAATGAATACGATTAAATTCTTTGAGAATATATTTTGGGTTTGAAGTGGTACAGTAAAGTCAGCATGCTTTATTGAATTAATACAGTAATGAACTCTAATTGTAGTGACATGTTGGATTAACTTAGAAATTTCATCTTGTCTTTAGAATGGATTTGTGTAAAGTGTTACTTAAGGTGAACCTTCGTGATCCTACTCCTAGAGAACGAGTGCTGAGTAATGAATTGATGGTAAAAAAAGTAACAAAAAAGGATGTGGTACACAGAAATGAGCGACAACACAATACAGTTGAAGGACAATATGAGAATATGAAATGGGATCAAAGCTCAACAGGGCCAAACTTCAGTGGAATTATAAAAAGTGAAGCATCTTCAGCAGCATCTATGGTTTATTGACACTGACTAACCTCCCATTCTGTTCCATTAACATTTAATCTGAAGTCTTCTCAGTGGTTTCCCTTTTAATGAGCAACTAACTGTTTAGCTGCAGTGATGAGTCATGGGAAAATTAGCATCTCTGGCTGAAATATTTAAGTGATGTTCAGTGTCGTCCCCATGCAGACCCTAAATGACTCAGTACTCCCGAAGGGCAGATTTTTCCAAATAAAGCTGGAGATGACGCTGAAGCATACGCACATGCACACAAACAAAAAAAAAACACACCCCTGCTCAGAAGTCATATGAGATACTGCAAGAACTAAGAGTTACAACACGAGCCATGTCCTGGAAGCAATAACTTTTAAATTGCAACCAGGCACTGCTCTTGAAAACAAAGTAAACCGGAAAAAGTATGAAGAGCCCCCCCCCCACCCCCCACACACACACCCGCCCTATATTTTCAATTTAACGTAGGTGGTGTCTGGTTCTTCCTGTCTATTGTTTTCTCGGACCTGCCTCATAACTCATACAAACACTTCAACATTCACAAAGAGTTCAATTAATGATCTATTGAACCAGTGCATTGTATGGTGGAGCGTTTGTAAACCTGAATATTTGCTTTGATGTCTGACAATTAACTGAGTCACAAAAAAGGCTTCACATAGCCCTATCTTGTTCCGTTCATTAATTAACTAAAGCATCAACTATTTGTCTGGGCTCTCATGGTTTCACACTCAGTCTAAATGTCATATTTACATGAACATGAACAGCAGACAGAAAGTAATACGCTGACAACAGTGCATCCTCAGGCAAAAAGATTCAGCGTTTGCAGATGATCATGTTTTTGAAGTATTAAGGAATGATAAAAAATCCACATAGGTCTACCCTATCATATTTTGGCTGGACTGACCTCCTGATTTTTTTGCTATTAAGCCCCTTTCGTTTCATGTCTCCTTGGCTTATGGTCAGGGGTGATAGTAGCTTTAAATTCTTGCCAGCACCATGTAGCCAAAAGGCGATGGGTACAAACCGTGGAGGTGGTGAACAGTCTTATAAATCTCATCTCCACTTATTCCTCAGTAGAACAGCCTCAGCTAACTAACTGTTCTGGGTTTGAATCCCATTTAGCATAAAATGAAAATCCCTTGTTCAGGGGTTAGAGAAGGACTTGAGATTCAGCCTTGCGTTAGAAGCTAGTTAGTGTTGTGCAGTAGCTCATATGAATGAAGAAGTGAAATGAGTCAACAGTGTTGCACTTTGGAACAACTTTGAATCAGTTACTAAGCAGACAAAGTGTTGTTTAAGATGACAATGTTAGAAGACGTGTTTTCTTGTTGAAGTCGCTTCTGTGACTGGTTTTGAATGTGTGTTTTGGAAGTCGGCTGCCCTCTCCTCTTTCCAGTACATCTTTTTCATGGTATGCAGTACCAGTTGGAAGGGCTAGACTGTTTACTTTCATCCATGCTCATGTGTAGTCTGCAAATTCATTTTTTAAAGCAAAAAGAAGAAGAACATTAACATATAAGTCGCAACATTTAGAAAAGGGTTTCAACATCTCTTTTTCTGGATCCCCTAGTCATTTTTTTCTTTAATGTAACTTCGAACTTTTCAACTCAGTCACACATAACACATTGACAGGATGTCAAGAAAAAAAATAATAAGATGCAAAGTTGAGATGCAAAGAATTGTGGTGCCTAATGATGTGAAACAGGAAAAGACCAAAGACTAATCTCTAAAGAACACCATGGGAAAAGGGAAAAGGGGAAGTTGGGAGGGTTAGACTGTTTACTTTTCAAGAAGATAAACAATATCTTTTTAAATTAGAAGACGACCTGTGTGATATTGCAATCATAAAAGAGGTTGCAATTATAATGAATAAATTTGCATGGAAATTTTTGGTGCAAATAAATTTGCACCAAAAATTATATTTTGGGTGCTTTACAAATGATTGATCATCTATCAAGCATAATTATATACAGAACACTAACATTAAGAATCTACAGTATAATACTAACGTAACTCTATGATATAAGATATCTATTAAAATATTTATTTTGTATCTGTGTTATTATAAAAATTAAGTTTGCAAATGCAAGTTATTCTATTTATTTGTTCTATTTAAGTCTATTAATTGTGTTCAACATAATCAAACCATTATTTCGAATGATTTATTACTGTTCAACGCACATGTTTTACTTGCATGGAAATTCTGAGCTTAATTTAAGTATGTAGATATATGAATCTTTTTTTTTTTTTCATGATACTGTATGTGGTTCAACAGGTCATAGTAGCAAGAAAATAAAATATTCCCTCCAAATATAGTTGGCTAAGTCCTGCGCTCAGACACACGCTTGACAACACTGACGCTCCGCCAAATTCAGGACAGATGTGTGCTCTGTGTACATGCCAAGTTATAATGCAGCAGTCGCTGACATCCAGGCTCCCTGTTCTAGCTTGATAGCAGCTGTTCTTCTGATTGGTCAAATTGCTCCACTGACGATTCATATGCTTGTTTTAAGGTGGCACTATTCTATTATTATTTTAATTTTTTTCCAAAATCATACAACTCAATTGTAGTTTCCTTATAAAATTGTATAACTTAATGCATTATCTGTATTACGTGAGAGAACACACATCCTCAGCCGACTCCATACACATTAGGGATAATGTGTTCCCCCGATCAATTGTGGCCTTGTGTGATGGATGGATAATTGAGGGAGGCCTTAAGGCCACTGAGGCTTCCAGACTGACATTTTGTCATCAGGCTGCCCCTTCACTGATGGCTAATGCTGTGAGTGATGAAATCTTCTGCAACAACACCAACATCCTGCACCATATATCATTGTTAAAGACCTAAACCTAACATCAGAACCCAACATGTTACACCAGAGCCCAATATCCTTTACTATCGCCTTGCAGGCAGTGCCGTACATCCTTAAAAACAGGCCAACAACCTTCACTGGAGCTCTACAAGTTTCACACCCCAAGACTGCTATAGCCATCTATTCATTAAGAAAACTGTGAGAAAAAAGCAAGCATCTGTGTAGTTTTTAGTCTGGCCTTAAGGGGCAACCTGTGGTTCTGAAAAATGAGTCCAGCATGGAAGTGCCAAAATGTGAAATTTGTGAATTTCCACTGGGTGGCAGGATCCAAAAGTGAGTCAACTATCATAGACCAGCCTTAATGTTAAAATGCCCAAACTTACAACAGAAATAAAATGGTTTTGGTCTCCATAGTATCAAATCAAATACAAAGTCATATTAGCATAAGGCTAAGCTAGATAGCTTGTGGGAACTGAAGTAAATAGGCATGTGTCAACTCCAAAGTGTGGAACCAGCCCATTTATGGATTAACCAGAGTTATGGACCATTTAGGTGGAGTTAGCTCCAGCCAAGATGGCGACAACCAGCGCAACCACAGTTGAGATTCAAACCGCTCTTCAGAAAACCCTATGCGTGACATCACGGAGGGTTTGTCCAGTTCCTTGTACTGTATACAGGCTATGGTCTACCTGTGACCTCCTCCCACCCCACTACTACTCCCCAGCAACAGTACACACCACCAGTTCCTCTAGCACTAAGTAAGTACAATTAACAGAAATTGTCTGAATTTAGACACATACAGTAGTCACTAAATCCGAATGGACACATCGCCGCGCATACCGCCGTTTAAAGGCGGTGGCGGGCAAAATAAAT
>JAQMYG010000037.1:9396116-9409259 GCA_030014215.1 Clariallabes teugelsi
AGCACCTGCGAGGACTTTAGGAAACACAAGGAGCACCCTCACTCTCACTAGTTAAGTTAAGGTGGACTGAAAGAGCTATTCACTGTGTCAATAAAGTCTTATCGTATATTGAGAATACCTGCATTTGTGTCTGCTTCCTAACCCGCACGTTACAGTGTAGGGGATGGATTACGGAGTTCGGAGTTGACATGGGATCACGTGTAGGGTACGGATTACGGAAGACGGAGTTCAGTCAAATATAAAATATACATTAACGTTAGTCGCTAAAGCTAAGCTAGCTAGCTTGTGGTAACTGAGGGTTTGTCCAATTTTTCTACAGCATGTACTCGTCCCATTTTACGGGATCTAGCATGATGTCTTGATGCAGTTGTAATAATTTTTAAGGTCAGAAAAATGCTAAATAAAAAAAATGTAAAAATTTTTTTTTTGAAAAGATCATAAATCATCAATCTCAATGAAAATTAGTTAAATGTTAAAATAACCATGTTGTGGGCACACACATTTTGAGGACATAATATTACAACACTTGAACATTATTTTACATATCACTACAGTATGTAATAACATTAAGTTATTACATAGTGAAATTAAAATTTACTAATTTAATAAAAATACTCATTAATTCGGCATCAAATTCTCTCTGAGAAGGATGGACAAAAAATAACAACGTAATGGTAATCTCAGGGAGCGCAAAAGGTGGGGTACACCCTGCGTAGGGTGCCAAACCATCTCACGGCACACACACACTTACACATCCAATTACACACTAAAGCCAATTTGGAAACACCAATCAACCTACTGTTTTTCTTTAAACTGTTGAGGAAAACCCACCAAGCACAGGGAGAATATCCAAACTCCATGCACACAGGTTCAAAGATGTCATTCGAACCCCAACCATGGAAATGTGGGGAGACCTTGCTAACCCCTAAGCCACCATACCACATAAAATATCAACATGAAAATATAAATAGTATTTACTGAATTTTGTTCTGATCATTGTGGGTCTAACAAACACTTTCTCGAAGACAGCAGAGGAAAAACCTGCCACTGATTCGACTTTTACTGCTCTGGATGCTTCATTATTCAACACGAGAAGCAACTGTTTCATCCCTTTTCTTTTTTTTTTCACTAAAATGGCCTCCAAAGTCTCCAGAAAGACTGTTTATCTCCGAATGACTCAGTGAATGAGTGAAAGAGGGACAAAGATAGCGAGGTGTAAGTTACACTGGAGTGTGAGTGTGTGAGTGTGAACAGGATAATTCCGCATTATCCGCACATTATCTGGTGGCGCAAACTCGCTGATTGACTTTATTGAATCACCAGCGCGGGAACCATGGAAACCTATAATCATCTTATCAAATCTCTCATCTCTCTGAAAAGGCCATGCTCTGACAGGCCTGCTGGAAGCGCTGCTAAAGAATATACTCATTGGAGGAGGAAAATGGCCCATGTGTCAACATTAAATCTAATGAACCATACAAAATTCAGTGTTGCAGTCGCAATAACAATTTATTTTCATTGACTGGCCGAGGATGTGAAGGATATGAGCGGGCTTCGATGTGATGTATGCATCTTCCTGGCTTTTAAGCACCAGGGAAACTTGATCATAGAGCAAATATGTTGGATAAATCAGCTCAGAAATGAGGTTGTGTGGCATATATGGTGTGTACTTGAAATGAAAAGTGTGTTTAACTTTCATCTGCACAAACAACAATCATCAACATTGGAACACGGACAGAATCTCCACCAAAATTACCAAGAGTTGAATTGCAGTATAATGCAAAAGGAAGGTTTTTTATTGTACACTGTCACCACTCTAAACTCATTTT
Organism: Clariallabes teugelsi; assembly: GCA_030014215.1. Taxonomy (NCBI): domain Eukaryota; kingdom Metazoa; phylum Chordata; class Actinopteri; order Siluriformes; family Clariidae; genus Clariallabes; species Clariallabes teugelsi. The sequence goes on from JAQMYG010000037.1 coordinate 9,397,946, forward strand.
ATACCCATTAAACTTCCTTTCCCTTATTGCTCTTTGCCCTCCTAGAGGAAACCATTTCCTGTGGCTGCTTCATTCAGTGTTGTCTCTCTTAATGACGGGAAGATTTTGCTGCTTCTTTAGACCGCGGCACTGCTAGCCCACACACTCCTTCTGTCCCCTAAACGATGAGCCACTTTATCCTAGAAAATCCAATTTTCTCCCCTGCGGGAGCCGTAGGCCCGAGCTATTTCACTATGCGTGGGTGTGTGTGTAACAGGGGTCGATGTATGCACTCCGCATTGGATGGTTGTAGATTAGAATCACTATCCTCTCAGGCTCTGATTGACGTCTGGGAACATCCATTAAAACCCATGCGACCAGTATACACATACACACACACGCACACTTTTAAAGACAATTAACTTAACCCTCATACTTGAATGTTTGCCACATCGCCTCCCATTTCCTCTCTGAAAAAGCAAAGCATAATACACGCCTCACTCATGCTGCACACACCTCTTCCTGACCCAAGACCAAACTGTTGCCAACACTGGCACAATTGCACCTCGCACGCCTACACGTTTGCTTTCTCACACTTCATATTCTTTATATAACTTGTTGAGTCTATTTTATTCGCGGTCCTGGCAGTGTTATTATTTGTGCATTCGTCTATGTGTGAGCCGGGGAGGTGGAATCGCATATGCTCTGGGACAAATGAGGCAGCAGACAACCATGTCGGTAAATAATTAGACTTGGCTGATGATTAATGGTTTACAATAGTTCGTGCAATAGTTCTAACCATTGCATACGTGCTGAAAATTAAGTCATAAAGCATTAAAATAGGATTAAAAATAATCTATTGCTCAGGGTATTGTCCTTTGCTCTTTCCATTCCTCCATTAGAGCTCTCAGATGAAAAACAAGTAGTTCTTTAATGACCTTAATTTCAGTATTTTATGGCAATTTACTTATTTAGAATTGAGTGGTTTTGGCCTCTAAAAGCAACTTTATAGAATCACCCCAGTTATGTTGTGCATTATCTACTTAACCCAAGAAATGTAATGTAACTCAACTTGATAATTTTCCTAAGCTTCAATTTTATATCTATTTTTCTTCCCTAGTTTAATTAGATTGCTTTATTTGCTTAAATAGTTCTATTTTGTTTTGGTAAAATAAATACTAAGCATTAAAGTGGCTTAGTGGTTAGCATTGTCACCTCCCTCTGGAGTCTGGAGTTTGCATGTTCTCCCCCATGCTTGGTGGGTTTTACAGACTCCTACAGCTCTTACAACTAATGGTCTTGGTTGATTGCCATTTCCAGATTCTTGTGTGCTTGTGCCTTGTGAGGGGTTGGTACAGTACCTCATTCAATGTGTATCCTGCTTTGTGCCCTAAGTTCCCTTAAATAGGCTCGAGGCCCCATGCAAACCTTATAATGCATTATAGATAATGCATTCAAAGAAGACAAAAACTATAGGTGTCTTTAAGATCTATGTGCAAGTCACAATGATGTAGATGATTGTTTTGCAAGCGAAATGTCTTCCATAATAAAGTGAACAGAAAATAGTTCATATTGTAGGTCTGAAAAAGCATCAGATTAAAACCCATTCATCTTATGTAAGAGAGTAATTAGCATTCGCAGAACTGCCATTTAGCTTTTTTATTCAATTTATTTATTGATTGATTTCAGTTGCCTTTATCTGAAAGGTTATAGTGTCTTTTAGGATGTGAATGGGGTTCAGGATTGATCAGAATTGGGCTTTGAAGTCTTTGTACATGGAGTTTGCATGTTCTCCCCATGCTTGGTGGGTTTCCTCCGGGTACTCCGGTTTCCTCCCGCAATCCAAAAGACATGCATATTAGGCCAATTGGCGTTACCAAATTGCCCCGTAGTGTGTTAATGACAATCGGGCATCAAACTGGCAACCAGTCATCGTAAGTAACCGCCACAGGAATGACGGATATGTACCCAGGACGGGGAGTATCTGTTGCCGTTACCAAAAAAAAATAAAAAATTCTTACATGCTATATAATACTAACTATTGTTGAAAACATTGTCATTTTAAAACGTGGTCGGTTCAGAATGAATTCATTAAAATATGACCACATACTGTCTAAACAAGACGGCTAAAGCATGCCTTGCGGCATTTCCTAATTTCTGATGTGTTGATAATGGTTTTCAGTTTTTATGATCATATGTACAACTACTGCAACCTGCTGCGATGTCATCAAAAGGCTGCTCTTCTGGTCGCACAGTGGAGCCAGAAGCGGTTGGACACGAGTTTGTGTATACTCTATTTGGATTTTTTCCATTAGTCACTTTTAACTCCACCTAACAGATTCATAAATCTACCAGACACTGGAACCATGTACAATCCTAAAGTTAGAACCGAACAAACAGATGAACAGGGACAAACAAGATAAGATAAATGACTTGGTAATGAAATATAAACAAGAAGCTCATGACTCACAAATCTGAAGCAGACTAAATAAGGAATAAAACATGACTGGTGCAGCTGCATCGCATCACCGTCATGGATTCCTTCCCCATAAGAACGCATGCTCAAGTGTTTTTTCTTCTTCTCACTCTCTTACACCACAGCAATGTGTCAACTATCTAGTTTTTAAATTCAAAATATAAATTACTAGAATGACACGAGTTTTTTATTGATTTATAATGATATCCGTAATGTTGTGAAACATCAATAACACATGTTAGTTATTATCACTTATGTTACAAGACATATACACACACTCAATTCTTTACCAGCTACTTTTTTCTCTCCCTTACTCTTAAGGTAGTAAAAAAAAAAAAATCTCCTCTCCAAACTCCTCTGCCATGAACATATGGTGGAAAATGTACTGCTTGTTACAAAACACTGACAATGAAGTGTCCTTCTGTACATTTTAAATGGTCATATTCTTACAGAAACCTTCCATACAACAATGTTTAGATTTTTTTCCATTATTTTCTGTTTATTAATATTAATAGTGATAATTATGTGGATGTTCACTACCTTGTTCTGGTGAATTTGCAAATTCTATAGAAATTAGTTTATTAAATTTAAACTGCTCAAAAGTTTCTGACCAATCAGATTTTAGAAGGTTGCATTAATAGAATTACTGTATCAAAAGCACTAATTTTAAATCCATAAACTTTAAACTCCATTTTCCTTCCTTTATCTCACACTGACTCTAAAAAGTCCCAGAATCTTTGTCATCAGATTTCATTTAGAGGCTTAGTCCAGTATACTCTGTAAAAATCGAATGGTTTACACCAGCACTGCCTTTTAATTAAGCACTAAAAATTAACTAATGTCTAATAAGGTCAAGTAATTATCTGAAGTCATGTCTCCCATAGGTCTTTGGGTATGTGTGTGTGAGAGAGTGCATTGACATTTGCAGGTGCAGGTGCAGGGCAAGGTCAGTATGGAAGAGGTGCCTTTTGCTGCAGCGCCAGACGCTATCCCAGCAGGCAAAGTGAGCTGAAATAGTGCTTTCATGGTCTGGCCAACGTAATAGCTTTGGCTCAACCTAATGGCATATCCCATGAACTCCGAAACACCACAAACACATCCAAAAATCTAAATGCACACAGACAGATACAACTCAGGCAAAGGCAAATATAGCTGGCTCATTTAAACTACGTATAGACACAATTTATAAATTGAAAACTGTCTATACACGTTTTAAATTAGTGCTGAAATAAAAAAAAGTGCTGGGAATGATATAATAATAGGTCTCATCTAAAGCAAATACTTACAAAGTATAACACGTTTAAAGATAGTACTGTATGTGCTACTTTATTTACTGCTGATGCTGTGAGAAGCCAAGTTGATTTGACAAGACTTGCTGAACATAAAGGAATTTGGAGTTGCTGAAACCCCCGTAAAGTTCCAAAGTAGGAGTACTGAGTTTGGGGGGAAGGGGGGTGCAGCAGGCTAGCAGGAGACATCAATTTTTATGATATTTTCACTGCAAGACTTAAAAAAATAAATCTGAGCTGTTTACAGTGCTCGAGTTCTATAATACAGTATGAACACCAGGTTTTATATAACAATAAGGCATTACATCTCCTCCACTGACCTTTCATGCACCTTTGCATAAGACTCAACACAGGGCATAATGTCACAATTCAAACAATCACCTTATTGACATGCATTGGCTAGCTTGATGCCGACCTCGCAGGATTCAGTGAAGGCAAGGCACAAACCACTGTTTCCAAGAATTCCAGCTATTCAAGAATTCCAGCCATCTGTTGCCGGGATTTGAAAACGTTTCACCCTCCACCGAACATAGTCAACTTTCAGGGCAGGTGGTCATGGTCAACTCGCAAAATACCAGTCATCCTAAACCCTTCTGCTTTCCAGACCTGCCTGGTCCATCCTGATGACAGCCACATACAGTACAGTACAGTCTGCTTACAGATACATGTGACTTCTGCGGACGTTTTCAATTAGAAACCATGGAGATCGCTTTGAAATGTATGTTATACAAGTAAGTTTGATATGAAGGCTTATGACTGCAAAAAAAACTTTTTTTTTATATAAATATTTTTTTTATTCTCCATTAGTGAAACGCTGTTAACCTGAGCAAAGTAAACCTCATGAATTTCCTTTTATACAAGTTGCACATTTGGCCACGTAGCACACTTTTACAAAATGGATTCATTTATGGTTGCACAATCTGGTATCACCCAAATGGGGATGGGTTTCCTTTTCATTCTGCTTTCATTCAAGGTTTCTTTCTCGTATCAGGAATTTTTTTTTCTTGCGAATATCACTGCTTTCCGACAATGTCCGCTATTGAAAACCTTATACGAATGAAATCGCATTCACTTTAAGTATGAAAACATTCTTAATTGTAATACTTATCTTAGAAAGAAAGTCATAATTTTTCTCAGTTTCATTTTATAAAATTACTGAAAACAAGATTTAATGTGAAAACATGCCAAGTTGAAAGATTGCTATTCACTGGAAATTCTTGATAAATATTAAAGCAATACAAAACATGAGGAAGTTCCCAGCATTATGGATGTGCCATTTGGGTGCGCCATCATATCAGAAAAAAAAAACCTCAGAGCTTTGACGAGTGCTTTATCAGTGAATTCAATCATAACTTTTACTGTAATCTCTTCAGCTAAGAACAAGACAATCCTCAATATTCACATAATAATTTACATCTTGAAAATATTCAAGATTTTATCAGTTTTATTGATGTGCCATTAAACAGACAAACTTTTACAGTATGAGAGAGAACATTTTTTCGACAAACTGTGTACAAATTGTATAGTACTAAAAACCATGTAGATTTGTAAATGGTTGTCATTTTTAGAATAAACCATTTTGAATAGACTGGTGTTATAAATGTGACATTTTCATGTGATGGATATGATGTGTCTGAATCTATCTAATATATATAAAACAGGCTTAAATAATGAATTTAACGATCAAACATTTAAAATTTGAAGTGTGAAAAAAATTAACTATAAAATCCCTTTTCTGTTTTTCTTTGCAATTTTCATAATTTTGTACCTCTTTGTGGTTTTGATGCTCAGGACAGGACTTTATTGTTTAAGTTACATCTAAAGTAAATTAAGTCAGTATAAGCATTTATAGCATTTTAGTGTATTTTTATGGTTTGACAGGAACCATATGCATTATGCCTACTTTTTTCCATAGTAAGGTCGACCTTTTTTTGTGTCAGACCTTTTACGTGCATAGCATTTGTGGAAGATTTAAACATTTTAGTACTCACAGCCATCATATATGTCTGTAGGGATGTGCACAGCTGTGTGGTTGTACGAGATGAGACGGTTTTTAAAAGACGGATCTTCTTTAAATTTCGGTCGGATCCGGTTTTTCTTTCCTTCGGTTTCGTTGACTTCAAGCTGGAAGGTGAGATATTTCGGTGAAATCATGGCATATTATCAGGATGTCACAAACTCACATCAGCACCAATAAATCATACAGATAATACATGGCATTGTGGTGAAGGGGGAAAAAAAATCATATGACACTAATAAGCTGGTCTGTGCCAGGGAATCTGCTGGACACTCATTAACTACTCAGAATAGCACTAACACCCTCTAAGTAGACAGTCCACCTGTGCATCGTTCAAGCACTTTTTATTGCGTCTAATTCTGCGTCAGCTCTCCACATGTAGCTTCTCAGTTGCAATGCTAATTGGCAGGTGTGATATACGACATCTCAAGAGGTTGTATTGTCTAGAATGATGGTCAGAGTGGAAGATATGATGTAGGATTTATAATTTTTTATTTTTTTTACTCGTACATTTATCCATTTCCAGGGAAGTATGTAGAGGGAGCTAATATGTTCAAAATATTCAGTTTAGCTTTTCTAATTAATATCTATTGGTGCAGGTTTTTTGTTTACATAGAGCAAGCAGCTTATGAGTAGCCTATTTTAAGTAGATTATTAAATCCGGTTCATAACTGTTCATAACATCACTTTTACTCAACATTTTTATTTCACTTATGGTGCACGTACAGTAAGTACTGCAAAAGTTTCAATAAATTCCGCCCAGAGGGTCAGCGATCTGAGATGTATCCACAGTTGCGCAGTACAAGTCAAAACTTCTGGTTTGTAATCTGGCACATAACGGCTCATAACTTCACCTCTACGTTCTGATTTAATTTATGGTACAGGTTTAACTCCAGGCAAATACCAAAGTACTGCCGAATGTCATTAAATTCTGTTCAGCCAGTTTAGTATGATGCTGTGACAAAATCTGGCCATAAAGCCATAAAGACAGACATACAGACAGAAAGACAGACAGAAACTTTTCTGAGATAGGTTTCAGTCCACCACTGTATATCCAATGTCCAGACAAAACCTTTTCATTTATTTGTATAGATATGAATGGTAAGTGAGACTTGTGTTACATGCAATACACTGAAAAACTAATGAGTACTTACGTTGTCCTTAGCGTTATAATAGACTATGTCATTCTCCTGCATGGGAAAGAAACACACAAGCGTTTAATAAGCAATTTAACTACATATTAACTCTCTCACACACAAAGTTAAATAGTCCATGACCTATAGAGAACATTATCTCCCTATCAAACTACACTACTGTAAGTAATGGAATTGATTTTAATGACTACAGGTTGACTTTTTTGATGACTTTTTTTTTAAATGGAGAAATATCTCCAAGGGTAAACTTTTATATGCTTTATTGTATCTTAGAAAATGGGAATTATGGGATTGAACAGGAGGTAGGGTTGCCAGATTAAACTCACTCACTCACTCTCCATACCGCATATCCTGTACATGGTCACGGGAAGCCTGGAGCACATCCCAGGGCACTTGGGGAAACATGATACACCCTGCTGGACGTGGTGCCAATCCTTCACATGGCACAAGTACACACACTCACCACAGGCACTTTGGAAATGCCAGTTAGCATACCCTGCCATGGGTACCGTGGGAGAAAATCAGAGTACTCAAAGAAAAGCCATAAAGTACGGGGAGCGTCAAGGACTCGAGGTCCTTGGAGTTTGCAAGTGCGAGGCCACAGCGCTCAGCACTATGGGACAGATTATATTCAAGGGAATTTTGGACAAGCCAAGCATGTATTTAAAGAGAGGGTGTGAATTGGGGTAAGGGTGTTCTGTAATCACCTCATACTGTATGTCACCCCCTCCCTTGAATTCTATTTAATTTACATAACATGCTTAACATTAGACATTTATTTTCATTGACAAGTAAAGATAAATTTAACTAAAAACGGATAAATATGTGAGTTTTTCCAGGGCCTCAAGATGTTTAGAACCAACTTTGGCTGCGTTTACATCTGCAAGTTGTCTGTGATATGACTCTGTCTGTTTTGCACATACGGATTCTGATTTTCTCTGTCCATTTTTCTTGGCAAAACTGCACAAGGTTTTGTCAGGTTAAGTGAACTGCCTACTAATGCAAGTGCAGTGGGTAAATAGTTATGCAAAGCAGAGTATGGTAGGAGTCTGCATATTTTGAGGCCACTCTTTCCTTACCAAGTCACTACATAGCCCCATTCTGTTTATTGTGAAATGGGATTTGATACTTGTCTTAGAGGTTGTCGCACAAAAATCAAACCTTATATTTATTCAGGCATTTTGTAACACAAATACAACCCTGAGAAACAACCTAAAGTACATTGCCTGGCCAAAACAACAAACCTTGCAAATTGAAAAAGTCTGAGCATAGAAATTGAGCATAAAAAGCATAAAGATTTGACTTTGGGCAATGGAAAAAAGTCATTTGGTCTGATGGCTCCAGACTGATTCTATTCCAGTGCAATGAGCATGTCAGGGTAAAACAGGAACTGCTGGATGATGGAAGGGAAAATCATGTATAATGCCCATTGTACAAGTCTCTGGAAGAAATGTTATGATCTGGTGTTGCTTCTAGTCTATGCTCACCACCACCATTACCTGAATATACTGAATGACCAGGTATATAACTGATATATTTATGTATGCTCCAGGACGTCCTGTCAGGGAGTACACTTTTGTTGGAGCTGTAAGTCGTGCATGTGCATTGTCATGTTATCATTCAGTAAGTTCATCACGTTTTTCTCATCAGGCACATGATTCAGATTCAGAGGTTCCTCAAAGTACTCCTTTCAACAATGTCGCAGGTCATGGTCACAGTTTCACCACTCTTGCTGAACACAGCTTGGGCAATGTCTCTCTTTCCCCTCTTGAGCTGCCAAACCGATTTCCTGAACCTCTACATGGCCTCTCCAAACCTTCCCCATGCCATAAATTTTATTTCTGGAACTTCTGCTGCTGTGGCTTTTTTGCCAGCTGTTATCCGTCTGCTGAAGCTGGAGTTACTCAAGCCAGCCAGGCTGGAAATGCCTCCTTCTTTAACCTGACGCCATCCCTCACCTCTGGTGTCCACCAGCGAGTCCTCAGATTACAGTACCTTTACTGCACCAAGCACCAACAAGCTTTTGACCACAGTTATGTGCAGACGCTTATACAGTACAATGGAGGTCTTGAAGAGGATCCATTCAGATTCCATGTTCCCTACCTCATGTGAGATGCTGGAAAAGCTCTGTCAGAGGTGGAACTTCAGATCATTTCGGACAGTCTTCTACCAGCCACTCATAGCAAATTTGGCCTACTTGTTTGAGTCTGGCAGATTTCTCTAACTGTCTCCTGGCCATCTGATCCAACTCACCATCAGATAAGTTAAGCCTTTATTCGTCACATTACTGCACAGTGAAATTCTTTCTTCTCATATCTCAGCTTGGGGGCTGGGGTCAGGGCACAGGGTCAGCCATGATACAGACAGAGTTAAGGGCCTTTCTCAAGAGCACACAATGGTAGCCTAATTGCAGGTTGTGGGCCCAAATGACCCTTCCAGAATGACATTTTGGCCTGAGCCCCCCCAGCCACTAGGTGCTCACTGGCAATCTCTGTCCAGGCCTGGCCCAAGGGGCAGGTCCCAGTTTCCCTGATTTGGACAAGGTAACAGGTATTGTGTCACACTAATTCATAGGTGTTTTAACCTGTAACTCTGATGCTTACTATCTGCGTGTGTAAACCACAAAAGTACAGTAACATACAGTAACAGTTGAATAAGACACAGAATATAAAAAGATTAAACAACAACATTATAAACCAGGTTTTAAACTCTGTAGACTGGTATCTGGGTGGTGAAGTCCAACATGAGATTATTAGGTATAAATTTCATGCATAAAACATGGATTATGCACATAATAGCCTTACAAAGTCTAATTTTATTGTCAGAATCTTGTGAAAAAGACCTAGAACTTAGTTATAATGCCAAAGGACATTCAAGGCCTCAATGGCAGTGCTTATAAAGCAGTAAGCAACATCAAAAGAAGCTACTTTTATATCTTATGGTGCTGCTCTGATGTTTGGCCATGATCACCAGGGAGACAAGCAACATCACAGCTAAATTAAGGCATCAATTGTTCATGCACACGGATGAGCACTGATGCATAGAGATGAAGAAAAATACCAGACGTTGTAGAGAACACTATAAAAGATAAACTGTCACATTTCAGGGGTCCTGTGAGAAAAGAAGGAGGTCTCCTGCAGAATCTCATTGAGATTGGGAACAAGCGCTGTGTTTGCTATTGAGGATGCTGTGGCTGACATGATGCCAAATGTGTTTTATTTGTTGTTTCTTAGCTGCCCATGTTGGAGAAAATAAAATGACCAAAGGACAGCAAAGACAAAGTGAACTTTTTAATATGGCCTCCAATAATTGAAGTGCATTATGGATGAGATTGCTTGAGTGAGGTTGTCAGGCAAACCAGAGTAATAATACATCGAAGATCAAACAATAATTTTGACCTATGATTTTTTAAATAAAAAAGCAAACAACTTAAATGTGTTATTTAATTATTTATCTCCAAAATCTAAAATTGTGGAGCTAAGAAACTCTAGCATTAAATTCTGCTTTGGGACTTTATTATTATTATTAGATGGTCTGTATACTTGCAAAGATATTATATTAAAACTTGTATCAAAATCAACGACCGTTTAAAATTAAACCAAAGTATGTATACATGTATTCATTACCACGGACAAGACGGTGACCGTTATAAAGCGAAGAATAAAGTGTGTTTATTTGGAGCCTTTTCATTAATAATGCAACATGATCAATTACTTACGTCAAACTCGTCCTTCCACTGATGCTCCATCTGTAGGTTTTCTGCAGCACGTGCCAAAGCCTAAAAAACATAAATCATACATTGCTTCAGTGGGATTAATTAAGAACGAGATTAGACTACTGAAGGCAGTTATATATGCTGGTCTTATTAACAAAGATTAAAAGTATAAGAAATTCTGTGTGGACTGTGCAAACCACTTGATCAACAATCTGGAAGGAAGGATTGTACAAGGATCAATGACAGCACCAGTAAAAATCTGTGCAGATAGAAAACTGAGAGAACATAAATGGTAGTTTATGCCGATTGATGCACAGCACACTTTACATATGCTTTGGAAAGACAATAAACTGCATTTTCAATATTACAAGAGCTACAGTTGCTCACACAAGAAAAGTAGAGTATGGATTAAATTAACCACATTTTCACAACAAAACAGTCTATGCAACACAGCACAGACCCCTCTATGGATATCTGCCATCACTCTATTTATTTGTTCTGACATGGAGTCATTTAAATAAAATAATAAATCTAAGAAGAAATGCCACTCATACACATTTATTTTTTAAAATTCAAAGTTTCTTTGTCCTGTGAAGGGCTGTCCAGGGTGTTGGGGGGGGGGGGGGGGGGGGGGGGGGGGGGGGGGGGGGGGGGGGGGGGGGGGGGGGGGGGGGGGGGGGGGGG
>JAQMYG010000037.1:9428698-9439499 GCA_030014215.1 Clariallabes teugelsi
GCTAAAACCCTGGCTAAATTCAGATTAGCGTACTAGCATACTACTCTCGCTATTTCTGCCATATATTTATATGAAATTTCAGTGCAGAGTCGAACGTAATCAGTGATGTTGTAAGGAAAAATAAAGAACTGTTTTTTAAAATAAGTACAGGGTTTCTTTACTCAAGAAATACTACAGTATGTCTATAAAGGTTAATATTTTATGTATTTGAGGTTTGAGACGTGGAAACAGTGAAGAAAGAGAAAGGACAAACCAGAAGGCAGTTTACTCTCGCGATCGACTGGAAAGCAGTTTGCGATCGACTGGTCGACCGCGATCGACTGGTTGGGCACCCCTGGTCTAGAGTTTAAACAGAATGACGCCAAAATAGAAGAAGCATCAGGGTTGTTAATGAGAGAGATCAGATGCTAATGAGCAGACTGGCCTAAGCTGCCAGGGAGTATATACTAATTCAAGTAATCACACTTTACAACTGTAGGGAGTGGAAAAGCATCTTGGAATGCACAACACATCAAACCTTGAGGTGAATTGTCTACAGCACCCGACGACAACATCATGTTGTACACCTGTACACCAAGATCCAGGATCAAAAATTATCATAGACATACACTCACAGAAACTGGTGAGTGAAGCCGGAAAAAAAACATAAAAATTTTTTTTTCCCCAAATCTTTAACTGTCCAGTTTGATTAAGCCTATGCCCAGGATGGCCTCATATTGCTTTTCTTAGCTGACAGGAGTGAAATGCAATGTGAACTTTGTCTGTTGTAGCACATCCAATGGTTGTATAGAGTGATTATACACTGCCTGGCCCAAAAAAAAAGTATCAGAAGGGTCAAATTATTGCATCAAGTAAAGAAAACAACTAAGAAAATGTGAAATTACTGGAACTGGTTAACAACACATTATTATCCATATTATCCATATCCATTATCCATTATACACCCAGAGTGTGATGAGAACTCACAGGACTGGCCATAGGAAAATCACTCGTTAGTGAGACTAATCAGAAAAAAAAGTCTTGGATTTGTGAGGGAGTGAAAAGATTGGACTTTAGAGCAATGTTCAGAATGTCCCTATTCCAGACTGATGGGTGTGTCAGGGTAATAAGGGAAGTGAATGAAGTGATGCACCCATCATGCATATTGCATATATTCAATTCAATTCAGTTTTATTTGTATAGCATTTTTAACAACTGACCTTGTCGCAAAGCAGCTTTACACAATCAAAAGAATTATTTATGTTTGTATGAAATGTGAATGTATATGAATCAAAATGATAAGATTATCCCTAATGAGCAAACCGAGGACGACGGCGACGGTGGCAAGGAAAAACTCCCTGGGATGGCACTAAGAAGAAACCTGGAGAGGAACCAGACTCAACAGGGAACACATCCTCATTTGGATGAAACAGATAGCAGGGATTGATCTTAATCATACTGTGTGAGACTGAAAGTTTAACAGGAGATGTGTTTAAGTTGTTATATATATATACTGTATTGTTATGATCTGGGGTTGCTTCAGTTTGTCTGGTCTAGGATCAGCAACATTATATGGCAATATAATGGGAAGTTTTTCTTCCCTCATACTGTAGCATAGGACTCAAATTGAGGAAAAGTGGTTCTGGGAGCATGAGGTATCATTTTTACACATGAACTGGCAACCACATTGTGTGCTGTAGTCAATCGAATCAAAAGTGATTGAATAAAAAAGTGTGGGACTGCATTTTTTTTTTTTTTTTTTTTTTTTTTGGCCAGGCAGTGTATTATGTATTATATCCTTCCTGGCCGCTCAAACCAATCTGTGTCAATCACCATTCTGTGTAAGCTGTAGAGACTGCTCTGTGTTCCCAGATGGAATTTTTTCTGAAATATTCAAACCAGTCTATCTATTGCCAACCACCCTGCCACGGTTAAAGTCATGAAAATATATATATTTTTTCCACATTCTGTTGTTTGATATGAAATTAACTGAAGCTCTTGACCTGTATCTAAACGATTTTCATGCATTGTGAGTCTGCCACATGGTTGGTTTAGATAACTGCATTAGGGTCACGCTAAATTACCCATTGGTGCGAATGTGTGATGCACTGTTATGACAGATTTTTCCAGCCTGGCTGTATCCTAACTTGGCACCAGTGTCCTAAGGAAAGGTTCCAGATACAACAGAGCCCTGGCTAGGATTACCAGAAATAAATGAATGTATCACAAATTGAAATTCTTATCTATATCATTTGACCCTAGCGACAAGCAATCTCGAATTCCCTTCTGCAGTGTTTCAGGATTATCAGTTACATGGGTAAGGAGTACAAAGAAAACAGCATGGGGGAGAATAACAGAATAATGAGAATATCATGCAGCTGTCACATGGGTCCCAGCGGTCTAATTAACAGTCCTCTGTGCACAGCTTGGCTTAATGTAAGAGAGTTAAGCTGAAGCACAGAAAACAGCCTGAGATAATAATAACACGTGTCTGTCCTTCTGTCACAACTCATATTGCTTGCGAGCAATACCAATGGAGAAGTGTCATTAATTCTATATTTCCACACGAGCTTTCGACCATTGAATCATTAGTGCCAGGGGCACATGTATCGCTTCGTGGCTGTGCCTTATTCTACAAAGCGCGGGTCCTTGATCATGCGTCCGTTTGGATTTTCTTGGAACAAAGACGTAAGACTCAATTATTAAATCTTACTGTACCTCCATCAGTTATGAGTAAAGCTAGGAGACAGTTTAACCTTTGCAAGAGATACAAAAGCGCAGCTCCAGATTTTGGAAATATACAGCAACCTTTTCTCTATTCTACACTCGCTTGTGGCTGCTGATGAATATGTGTGTTGTGTGAGGAAGCTTTCGTCTGCGTTGCCGTTTGATGTGTGGGATATTCACAGGATGGACGAGCAGCAGCATCTGCTACAGACGCACAGACTCTCTAATCAATCCGCCTCATCTCTCACACCGCCTGACAACATGCATACACATGCACGCACACACACCTGCAGAAATAAAGCTGCGTAGCTCGCTCAGACCACTTAGAAAAAAATAGATAATGATATCAAATAAATAGCCGAAGAGTTCGGTCAGTTAGGAGCACATGGCTTCAAGGCGGAAATTTGACAAATGAGTTCTGGCCTGTTTCCTGGCTAACAGGGGAAGCTTCAGATGGGCAAGATTATCGCCCACTTGTTTTTGGACTACATGGCTACTTCTAATAAAATCCTGTACTTCTGATTCAATCCAGGGCTCTGATTATCATTTATTCTTGGAAGCAAATTTCCAAGTTGGGAGTTCATTCTGAATTGAGTGACAACACAAATAATCTTCTCGTGAGAGATAATAAACAAGTTCTAAATCTGTCTCCAGACTGATTGCAAGTCTTGTAATAACAATAGACCAAAATGAAGAGTCTTGTTGCCTAAGATCCCCAGTGATAGCTAATAACAGAAGGAAGACTATTAAAAAAATGATGCCCATTTCATAACAGCATCTTTATCCATAGCTTGGCTATGTTCACATTGCAAGCCACATTGCTCAGTCCAGATTTTTTTAAGCAGATCGGATTTGCCTGTCACGAAGGATCACATTCATGATTACAAGTGACTTTTATCCGACTGTAATGTGGACGCGTCTGTCCTTTTAAAGCCGCACGCATGCACGCATCGATACGTCTGTACTCGCGCCATCTGGGTTAAAATGTGTCAAGGGTTTGTGCGACCATTCATTTATTTTATACAATGATGTTATTCCAGTAAAAATATGCTTGGGGTTTTGCTCTGGAAGACGGCAAGCAGTTAGTCGGCTGTATTTATTGTGGTCCAGAATAAGGAAGAAAGCCAGAACCCTTGGTTTAGCTATTGTATGATCTCTTGCTACATAGCATTACCATAAAATCCCCATGCTGTCGGTGCTAATTGACGTCAACGAGACGCTCTATGCATGCGTAGAAGCAAAAAGTCACATGCATTCCTAATCCATGAAATTAATTTATGGTTAGGGTAAAAAAAAATCAGAATCGAGGCACTTCAGGCTGGTAATGTAAGCTTAGCTGTTTCCATCTTTTTATTATGCACCTGCATTTAATAGTACTGTATGCACCATAACTCACTCACTATCCTGTGTACAGGGTCTCGGGGGGTCTGGAGCCTATCCCAGGAGACTTAGGGCACGAGGTGGAGTACACCCTGGATGGGGTACCAATCTATCACAGGGCACACACATACCCTCACACACTCATTCGCACACTACGGGACGCCAATAAGTCTAATCTTCATGTCTTTGGACTGAGGGAGGAAACCGGAGTACCCGGAGGAAACCCACCAATCATGGGGAGAACATGCAAACTCTGACACCGAGGTGGGAATCGAACCCGGACCCTAGAGGTGGAAGGTGACAGTGCATAAAGATAAAAAAAAATTAAAAAATCAAGGCTACAATTTATTACAGGTGATATACAGCATGTACTGTATACATGTCAAATTAATCACATGATTTTTTTTTTTCTAAATCATGTAGCCTGAGCATAAACTTACAGCAATAGACAAAAAATAAATAAAAGGCCTTCAGCGATGTAATCCCAGGTGATTCATTTTCACTACTGTATGTCCGCTACAAAAAGAGTTCAATGCCTTCATTCAGTCAAGCAGCCACACATCTGATTCCAGATCAAGATACACGTAGGAATGCCTACGCTGACAGATTTTTCTTTTTTTTTTTTTTTGTTCAAAATTTATGAGATGTTCAGCTTCTTGGGTGGATCAAAAGCCTGCAGCCTCAAAGGCATCCATGCAAGCTATATCTGGGTACAAAGCTACACGCGATCAGCGTTGCTCTTTCAGGAATGCATCAATAGCAGTATTGGTCTAATATCATTCTTATTTACTTGTAGAAATGCTCTGGGACCAACGTCCAATGATTCTACGTCACATAAGCCTGGTGTACGCTGTCACTAATGAACAGAGACACAGTACAGCAATCTGGATGTATTACACAATCAATGATTGCAATCAAAGCAAAGCCAACTGCAAACTGCGCGGCGTGAAAATATCAAGACGATGACCTGCAGTGTCTTCCTACAAGTAACCTGATTAAACATCGTTTGACATTTAAATAGTGTCTTTAATAAAAGTGCAAGGATTGGCAACCTGAGCACACCGAGCAGTAACACGAGGTGGAGTTATTACCCCCAAACTCTAAAAAGAATTCCAGTAAATATTGTGCAAATTAAAGGGTTAAAATAAGAACAATATTCCATAAACTGCATGCATGCGAAATTATTTGAATGAGAGGATTGGAGCATTCAAGTGAGCACAGAAACTCGCTCATGATAGAACGTCAGTTCTGCAAACACCAAACCCGGAGAGGCATGCACTTCGGGTGTACACTTTGGCACAGAGTCAAAGTGCAAGTCACAGCATTTTTAATGGCCACTCTCTCTAATAATGGTCTGCAAGTATTACGCAAGTCATCCGATCCCATGCTCTCTATTAAAGATACTGCTTAAATGCCATTATATGAACATAAAACTCTTCTTAGAGCAGGCACTGATTACCTTCCGCAGAAAAGAACACCGTTCAAAACAGAGTGCACAGAATATTAACCTATATTTACTTTCATAATCCCTTTTGGTTTTTTTTCTTTACACTTTTCATTTTCTTAGACAGTGAACCTGGAAAAGCACTTCTTTGATTCCATGAGACATTCGCAAACTTAACATGACTTTTCTATCAAGCACTTGACAGAAGGTCAAGGTGTCCACTTCCTTAAAAAGAAATATCTTGTCTGCCTCACACATCTTGAACAGAACAATACAAAATTCCATCTGCTGTTTACTGAGTGGTGCAGTTGATCCAGGACTACTGACTGGGCGAGGTTTTACATGTTCACTGCATGTCTGTTCGGGTTTCCTCTGGCTTCTCCAGTACCTCCCACTTCCCAAGACTTGCCAGTAGGTGGACTGGTGACCCTAAATTGACGCTGGGTATCAGTCAATCAATAGGGTGTCGTTGTGTTGAGAGTCTGAGATAATTAAGCAATATCACACTGTGCTGTTATAATTAGTATCATTATGGCTGTTATTGGAAGCTCAGTGGTTAAGATGTTGGGCTACTGATCAGAAGGTCCCAGGTTCAAACCACAGCACCACCAAGTTGCCAGCATGGGGCTTTAAGCAAGTGCTCATATCCGTTATGTGATAAATGTAAGTCACTCTGGATAAGGGTCTCTTCCAATATTGCAATTTTCCAATGCAATAAATGATACAGCCAAAAGCATGAGGGCTCAGCATACTCATTCCGCTACCAGCTACCTTCCAGGGTTTCAGGGTTGCTTCCTAAATAGTGCAAAATGGAAATGAATTGCACTATGTACAGTAAGAGGCAATTTGGAACAACTTAGAAGCAATTATTAAGGTAACAAAAGTTGTTTAAGATGACAATGTTATCAGATGTGTTTTCTTGCTGAAAACGTTTCTGCGATTGGTTTTTGACCCGCAGCTGCCCTCCCCTCAGTCCTGCAGACCGTACCGCCTTTACTTTAACCATGCTGGTGACCGACAATTAATTCTTTTTAGATTCTTTACAATCGGAATTAACGATCGTAGAACATCAGTGACACAGAGTGAAGCAGATAGTTAAACATCCCAGTGCTGTTATGCTCAATTATCACCACTAGTGGAATGCCTCTCATCCAATCAGATGAAGGATATTCCTTGATTGTGGCAGTGTAGTGGTTAGCACTGTGGCCTCGTAACATAAAATCCAGGGCTCGCCTCCTGCCAAGGACATTCAGATTAGCCTAACTGGCATCTACAAATTGCCCATAGAGTGTGAATTAGGGGTATGAGCTTGTGTGCCCTCGATGGATTGGCATACAGTCCTGGGTGTACCCCGCTTAGTGCCCCTGGGACATGCTCCAGGCCTCCAACAACCCTGAACTGGATAAGCGATATAGAGAATGAGTGAAAGAGAACATTCATGCATTGTGCTCCATGCATGGCCATTACCTAAATAAAGTGATTTCAGAAAAGGATGGAACAAATGAATTAATGATTAGATATAATTGTTTGGTCTATTCAGATAGTTTGGCTGAAATTTCCTCTAAAAGCACTTACATCTGCTTCACATTTCTCTAATCTATCCATATTCTCACTCCGTAGACAGAAACGTGTCAGCACACTGACACAACAAAATATAAGAGAAAATGAATTATTCATAAATGCATATAACAATCACAAGGCAGCTAAAAAGGGCAATGCCACTAATTCATTTGCTCTCTAAGGTTCTATATAGACACACTTTTTTTTTTCTTTCACATACACGCTAATGACTTTTCCTAAATAATTAATCAGCTTGTTGTCTCAAAAAAGGTACAAAACAACATCAATAATTCAGGATTTAATTAGACTACACACATCATTGGTGAAAATGCACAGGCTAGCAGAACAAAAAGGAAAATATTTCTTTCTATAATACAATTATATTCTAATTTTTAAAACCTAAAGATGTAACATACATCTGATGATGTCAATGTCCGTCTTCAGCTAATATAATAGAGAAATAATTTCATATATTAATAATTTTGCACAATACTTTCCATTGCTCAGAATAGAGGCTGGATATCAAAGTAAAGCTGCAAGACAAACAGGATTTATTGGATGAAAGTGTTGCACTCCTCTCTCATACCCATAGCCAAATATAACACAGCCATCTCCCTTGTACAAGGAGATAAAGTTAATACCAATTCCCAAACAAGCGGTTCACATTTATTATTAATAATAACATGCCGTGAATAATTCATCACATTTTTGTGTTGATAGCAGACAAAACACACTATTTTATCTGCCAGAATAATTCAGCATTAACCAATATGCAAACTCTAAAAATGATTGTCATATTACTACAGTACATGCAGGGTTTAATAACAATATGTTTTGTAAACTGATGTCTTTAGATGTTGTCCAAAAGAATACAGTTGAAGAAGAGTAATCATTTATAATCTGAACTATCAAATGACCCAGGACAGGATGGGCTCATATTGTATTTACATTTGGTAAATACAATATGCTTGCTTATTAAGGATCTAAGAGTGGTTTGACACCTTTTTAAAGATCTGCTTCAGATCACTTGTGGAGTTCCTTCAAATACAGGAAGAAGAACCAATGCAAGTGGGTCTTTACACTGGTGATTGTTTATTACACTGCTTGCATTTACCACTTTAGGGAAATTATGCAGATTGGATACATGTTGGTACATTGGGTCCACCGAAGGTACATATCGAGACAATACAGGAGGTAGCATGGATTAATCCGGCTGAACTGTGAGATGCTCATCAGCTGAAGATATTTCCGTCAGGTATGTACATTGGTCTTGTTTTGGTACAGTTTTCTTTCTCAACATAAGGACCACACCAGAGCTTGACAGATGATTTGGATCGAAACCACCTCTTATGTGGTTCATCAGTGCCAAAACGACTACTAACTGTTTTGCTGACCATGATATTGTTGTGCGTGATTGGCCCGCCCACTCACATGACCTGAGACTCATAGAGAATCTATGGGCTATTGTCAGGAGAAAGATGAGAACCAAACGAGTCATCAATGCAGATCCGATGTCATACTGATGCATTCATTTATGCTAAAGGAGCCTTGATCAAGTAGAGTGCATAAATGAATATAATTTTTTTGAATCTCGGAAGGGTGGCACAGTGGTGTAGTGGTTATCACTGTTGCCTTGCACCTCCAGTGTATGGGTTCGATTCCCAGCCAGACTCGATTAGTTAGCTTTATAAGCTGTAAGCCATAATCATTGAAATAAAAAAAGGCTTGAAATATTTTACATGTAATGAATCTAGAATATAACTATACTTTTTATATTATATTAAATGAATCAAGAAAATGACCTTTTTCGCAATATTTTAATTATTCAAGGTGCACTGTACAATGGAAAAATAGGATGTACTGTATTTGTGACACACCCGAATGATTTTCAGACTGCAATAAAAATTGCATTGTAGAAGGAAAGTTAATCTCTATATCTGTTTTGCACCTTTGTGTAACTCTCCTAAAATCCATATCTATTCCAGGAAACAAACATATCAAACAACATACGGTATGTTGCTTATTTGATTGACAATCCTCTGTCAGTAAAAGTGTTTGCACTATTCTTCAGGTGTTAGCAGCTTTTGCATGTTGATGCATTAGCAGATGATCCGTAAATCAGAGCTAGTACACTATTCATATATAGGTTGCTAAAAAAAAACACATAATAAATAATGGATACAATTATTTTCTACCATTTATATTTAAAAAAGCTAATATCCAATTAGTGTAATGAATCTGTGCTATAGCAGTAGTCCCCTGACAATATCCAGACTATTGTACTGTAACATATTATGTTATGATATTGATTTTGTCTAAGCATTTCTCCCACCCCTATTCTTAGTCAGTTCCCAGTTTGTAAACGCTTTGCTCCACATGTCGTAACTACAGGCTATTGTGCAATATTTTCGGCTCAGCATGCTCTGTGAATTGTGAATGCTATGCTGAAATTAGACTCCCCATTTGCCATAATCCTAACCAATTTAATTAATTCAGGTACGATGGACTGAGTCATAAAGTTCCAGATCAGCGCTGCTGCCAGCAAGCCCTCAGGCACTGTAGACAGCCAACACAACAAATGCATCTGCTACCAGGAGAGAGCCAGAGTCAAGTGCCCTCGGCTGCCCGATGATAATGACGTTAAGCCTCCCTGGCTGGAACTGTGAGCTGGGAGGAATAAATGACCAGCAGTGAGAGGCAATGTCAGAGGCAATGTGTCTGCTTAGTGTTCCAGCCCTGCACTCACTCTCTCTCTCTCTCTCTCTCTCTATCTCTCGCCCCTTGATTGCAGTGAAGTATGCAAATAAGAAAAATAGAGTACGCTGTACGTAAACACTACTGTATACAGAAAAATATATAATAACAAAACAATGAGAAGATACATAACAGAGAGCACCTGACTCTTATGCCATGAGAATCCAGGCAGGAATTATGTCTTTTGAGATTCCCATTCATAAAGTCGCTTATATACGGCTTGTTAAACAAGCAAAACTGTAGAAAAAAACAAAAGAGAGAGACTGGGGATGAAACTGCACTTGATGAAAGCAAAGAATCTGAACACAATCAAAACTGTTAACAGACACCAAGCACAAGTTTAATTAAACCAGGAGAGTTGTGTCATGGGAAATTAGAAGGACCTTGCTTGTGAAGGAGATGTAAGATTTATAGGCTGATGTAATTAATTAAAATAAAGACAGTTTAATCAAATATAGCTAAACCAATACACTCATGGATTGATAGTATAAAAACCCACATATACACATATAACTGATCATAAATACAGAGAAAAAAAAAAGTGCACAAGCATATACTCATTTTCACTTTAGGACGTTGGGTTCCATGTTTTTTGGCCTTTTCATGTTCTTGTTAATCATACAGTAATACTGTATATTACAAATTGTATCTATGTAAAACTGAAGGTGAAAACATTTTGCATTTATACAGGGGTACAATGTTAGCATTTAATATTAACACTTTGTTAAAATTTTTATATTTTATTGTTTACACATATTCACAATAATACCTAATCCATGCTGAAAGAGCTCTGATTATTGGTAATTCAATTCCGATGCACATGAAATTAGCTAGGGTTTAAGGTAGGGATGCACCGATACCGATATCGGGTATCGGCCTGGATACCACATTTTTTAAAGTACTCGTACTCGTTAAAAGTCCCCCGATACCGGGGACCGATACCCGGTCTGAGAAATG
>JAQMYG010000037.1:9454606-9465945 GCA_030014215.1 Clariallabes teugelsi
CATTATAAGATGACAAGTGTGAATCATAACAAAATGTGAAAGATTTTACATTTTAAAAATGTAAACTGTAATTAAAAAAGTTTTTCTGTGCTTAAAATATTTTCAAATAAAGAAACTATAAATTTTTTGTATGAAGAAATTATTTTAGGTTACCTACATAACTTTTTATATATTCGTGCCAATTTTATATACTGTATATATCGCTGTGAAGCATGGAAAAATATACAGTATATATATATATACTGTATATTTTTCCATGCTTGGCTCGTTGCCAGAATTCAGCCACAGCGACATGTGGCCAGTATTTCCCAGGCCACTACAAAAATATGCACTCTCCTAAAAATAAAAAATAAAAATAATTTAAAAATCCCCAGGCTTCTTCTCTCTTGCATGGGAAGGGGTGAACTAGGACCCGAGTCCCAGACGTTTATTCCTTGTCTTTATTTTGCACTGAAATCAGGACTAAATGCAGAATGTTGTCTTTTAGCTAAGTATTACTCCATAGCTTTATAAAATGGTGAGCAAAGAGTCTTGTATCCATCTCTTTTATACGTGCGCGCACACACACACAGTGCATATTGGTTTATGGATTAGTACTGATGGCCTGAAAGGCTCTTCTTTACACCAAAGTTCCAGGGAGGCAAAAGTTCAGCAGACCCATTTAAACCCATCTGATTGGCTCTGGCAATGTCTGTGGAGGCCAAGACCTCCGTCTGCACAGCAGAATAGGGAACACGCACATGGATTGTGCTCAAAATACCAATAAAGCAATGTCTCTAAATTAAATTCTGGATGCCAGCATAGATTATTGAATCCATTTAATTTAAACTGAGCACATTTATTGGTTTTGGCTGCCATCATGCTGTTGTTTTTGCCTTCTATTGTTCCCAGTATATTGCAAATACACTCAAATTATATGAATAATTTTAATATGTGGAAAGTTTTATAGACTCCATACAATATAAGGCCTCTATAATAAAAGCTTCATTTCTTTATGCAAACAGAGCTTCATTGCAAGTGCTTTTGACCTTAAACACACAGTATCTAGTGGGGCCATAGAATATGAAAAATTGTAAATGCAAGCATAATGAGAAATTATGTTGTGATTTTAAAACTGGCTTGTGATAAAAAAAAATTTTAAAAAAACATTAGTAATTATCAGTAAGTGGTACTGTGTTATCGTAGTCAGGGGGTATACTAGGACCACTGGATGGAAATCTAATTTTAATCTGTAATATAAATTGCTTTTTCTTTCCTATTAATTTAAACTCAGCTGTTTATACCTGCTAACACAGACTTACACAGGCATCTCTCAAATGTTCAAAAACATTACAGGAGGCTGCATGTAGTGGTGTAGAAGACAGTCCCAATGCCTTTCAGCACCAGGGTCACAAGTTCAATCCTGCACTTAAAGTATTACCTGTTTTAAGTTTCACATGTATCGGTTTCCAGTTTCTACTTAATATCTTTGTTTTCTAAACATTGCATACAAAACACAGGAATAAATCATGTCTTCCATGCATTACAATGCATCACACCACCTCCGTCACATCAGGATTACTTTCCAACAAATGCACAACTGTTTAAAAGGTACTACTTTTTTTGCTTGGGGGTCATACTCGCATTTCCACATTACCCATAGAGACACTAACCAATCACGGGCATCTGTGAGCTCTCACATGTGGAAGAGGTGGATAGCACTTTCTTCCGAGAGTGTTATGCCTCTCCTTAACTGGGTCATCACGTGTCTTAGCTGTTGGAACTACTAAATTAGTGAGAAAATTAGGGAAAAGATGTCAGGGTTAACCCCTATGATGGCGCTCTGCACCCATTAGACTACTTTGTGTTTTTGTGTGTTTTTGGGAGCTTGTTTCTGGACTCTAGCAAGCTTTTGTCATCTCATTTGCGGTGACTTGAATCTAGTTTAGTATGCTTAGTTTGTGCATGAATAGGCTTGGTCTTGGGACTTGTCTTTGTCTGGAATCTGTGTATTTCCACAGTTTATTTCCGTTTCGGTTCACTTTAGTTTAGTGTATCCCTGTTCTGTTTCTGATCTGGTCAATGTTGTAGTTTATGTTGTTGTTTTTTTTTATTCTCTGTTAAAAGTCTTCACATCTGCAATTATGCCATGACTGAAGTATGCTTTACCTGACAATAGTAAATAAGAAGAAGAAGAGGAAGATGAGGAAGAAGAAAAATACAAGATACAATATTTATTATTGTAATATTAAATTATTATGAAACTAATGATTATTTGAAATGCCTATAATACAGTATGTTTAATCATTGATGTTAAATATTAAATTTTAATTAATTATAACAGTTTTATACTACATGATAATACGAACATATGGATTAATTATCAATTATTTATTTGTAACACATTATTATACGAGTTTATAAAATGCTTGCTAGTGATCATAAATACCTTACAAAGATATACACATAGTTGTAGTAACTTATGGACACAGACTTTATATAAAAGGCAGTTTTGTGTCACCAGTCGACCTATAACCGTTATTCTGAAAAACACTGGAAACCAGACAACCCAGACCATACCCAGAGATGGGTGGAAAAATGTGAAACAAAGAGTCATCCAAGTTCAGGTCAAACCACAGACCATGAATCTACCCAGTACACCACTATAAACAAAAAGTTTAACTAAAGTGAAAAGGGTTTTGTTGTTGTTGTTGTTAGATAAAGTCTTGATGACGCTCGCGGCACACAATCAAAGACGTGATTTTTTTTAAAGGATTAATCATTTTGCCTTCAATATCGATATCACACAAGCCAAAATTCTGATAAACAAATAATATGTTTAGCAGCATTCAAATCTACAAGTAAAATATTTCATTAAAAAACAAAGCCTTTCACCACGAGATAATGGCATCCCTTCAGTGCTCCACGGAATACCAATCAGGAGTGCGACAAATAGTGAGGTTTCAAAAGAAATGTGCAAATGCTTCCTCTGTGGTGGAGCACACTCAGCTTTTCCCATCATCTCCTCACCAGTCCTCAGAAAGCACCAAAGCACCACAACAAACAAAGTTAGAGAGGCTCTGTTGTGATCGAATTGTGCCCGCATGCATTGTGGGAAGAGTATATTTAACATCAAGCATCTGTAGCTCTGCATACAGTACAATGCTTCTATTTAGAATGCAAATTTGATGAGTAAACAGAATTATGCCACTCATTATACCATAATGCATTGCAAGTGCTAAATATTTTTGGAGGTCTTGGTATTTTTGTAATCTGGTTTCCTAGACAGTTTTGTCTTTCCCTACACCATCTTGATCCAATTAGTATCAATTACTTGCTGGAACACAGTGCCTGCATTTTTCCAGACTATTTTAGGAGCCACCAACAATCCATTTCCCTTCTTAGTCCCGTTTATTAGCAAAGGAGGAGTGTTTCCTGTTGTTCTGACTAAAATGCTTTTGTTTCAGGGTGAAGAAAATGAAAACACGACTGACTGGCACACAAACTTCTTACAAGCCCCTTTTAGACCCTCTTACTGCCTACCTAAAGCCAAAACACACAAATCTTTATTGGTGTTGTGGTGTTGTTGTTTTTTCTTGAACCAGTCTTGTAATACAGTGCTTCATCACAAAAAATGGCTGCAGGCATTTTGAGGAAAGTTTTTTTTTTTTTTTTAATCCAGTGAACATAAGTTTTCACTCATACACGCACACGTCATAGTCCATTCAGCATTGTGTATTTCTCTGAGCTCCTCTATAATAAACTATTTAATCTTTTTCACAACTTGAGAATTACATCTCAGGTTAGGGAAGGAAATTGACTCTAGGACTTTTTTATATTATTATTATTATTATTATTAATAATAATATTCATACCTGAATTATTCATAATAATTTTTTAAAGATTTTCTATACTGCTTAACCTGTACTGGGTCGTGCGAAACTTGAGCCTATCCCAGGACACTTCCGGCACGAGGTAGGGTACAACCTGAACAGGTGCACTCACACTACTGCCAATTCTGAAACTCTATTTATCCTAGTCTGCATGTCTTTAGACTGTGGGAGGAAACCGGAGTACACAAAGGAAACCCACCAAGCATGGGGAAAACATGCAAACTAAACAACCACAGACCCAAGATAGGAATAGAACCCTTGACCGTGTAGGTGCAAGACCACTATTTATATTACTATTATTATTATCATTATTACAATCATGGAGCAGCTACTGGCCATGCAATGAAAATTCTTTTCAAATTCTGTTGAAAATTGACAATGAATTTCCACTGTAAACAAGTTCATACATACGTACTGTATTCTGGAGCATTTCCAAATAAATCTGTTAGAAAATAGGACCAAAAGCATCACTGTATATAGGGATAAATAAAAGAAGACACCCAGACAGACAAAAATACAAAAACAAATAACACACAAACACACACACACATGCACGCACACACACGCATGCACACACACACACATACACCCACACACACTTATAATGCCTCCAGGAAAGAAGAATGACAGAACCCACCTACATCTGTCTAAAGCTATCAGCCAAATCCATCAATCAGAGGAGCTCACTGTTCTGTTTAAAGCATATGCATAGTGGATTGGGAAAACCCATCTGTTTCTGCTGCAACTGAATTCTAGAAAAATGTTTAATCAAGTTTAGTTTTTACATTCAATTATCCACTCTGACCTGTGCACTTTAAGAAATAAAAATATTTCACTAAAATGACATGAACATTATAGCTTATATTGCCTTTGCTGTCATAATGATATGATGTTTTGATCAAGCTGTGGAATAGTTACATGACACAGTCTACTTTATAGTCAGATGGTGACTGTCAAAACGTCCACAAAATGTCCTGTGCTGTCATGTCGTCATCAAGACAGAGAGCAGCACTTACACAATCTGTACATATGACAAGTCATGTCACGCCGTCACTACAGTGAGTTATAAATGGTGATGTAGAAAGGGAATTTTTCCATGAAAACAAAATTCCATCTTTAAAATAAATTTCAACTCGTTTTACTTTTGGGTTTGACCAGATTTGAAAAAAGCATTTCCTTATTGACCAGATTGAGGGTTGGGACTAAACAGCTGTGTGGCCAATCAGAAAAAAGGCTTCTATTTGCTAGTGTCATAAAGACTGGACTTTGGAGCGATGGAAAAAGGTCATGTAATCTGATGAGTTCAGCTTGACCCTGTTTCAGAGTGTCAGGGTAAGAAGGGAAGCTCATTAAGCCATGCACCCATCATGCATAATGCCTACAGTAACAAGCCTCTGGAGGTGCTGCTATGATCTGGGGTTGCTTCAGTTGGTCAGGTCTCGACTCAACAACATTATTTGGCAATAAAAATGAAGTCAGCTGACGACCTGAATATACTGAATGACCAGGTTATTGATGGCACAGGCATATTCCAGGATAACAATGACCAACATGAGGTTTACATTGTAAAATAGTGGTTCTGAGAGCATGAGGAACCATTTTTGTACATAATTTGGCCATCACAGTCTTGACCATAGCCAATGAATGTCCTTGGGATGTGCTGGAGAAGACTTAAGTTTTTTAAGTCTACTGTCATCAATACATTCCAGCCAAAAATTAAATGCAACTCTGGTTGCACAATGCAATGGTGAATGCATGCCATAAACAATGTTGAAGGTGTTCCAACAAAATATTAGAGTATTATTAGGCAGTGTGCTTTAGTTTTAAAACTGTATATACTATGCAAATGGATTCTTTTGTTCACACTTTGCTTCTAGTAAGCTAAATTTTCTTGTATTTTTTAATGCAGCATTGAGCAGATGTCACAACCCCAGCTTCAGAGAATAAAAAGTCCTGCCACATATTTGTTCCATCCATTAACTAAAACAGCTGATTCTAATTAGCACAACTCTTCAGCCAGATAGGCTTGAACTAATTAGTGAAATTGCCTGTTTGTTGGTTTAGTTAATGGATATAAATATATCTATATACTGTATATACACATATATATATATATATATATATATATATATATATATATATATAGCAGGATCTTTACTTTCTGAAGCTGGGGTTGCCTCCTCTGGTTTTGAGAAATCGTTATCCAGCCTTCATGATTGACTTGTTAGGGTCTCATTTTTGGCAAGTTTTTGCTCTCATTTTCACTTCAGTAAATGTACCAAACCAGTTTTAGATGAGTATTTACTGTTTGTTAAGCCACACAGTGACATACTGTATGAATCATTCAAGAATAAAAAAAAAATATATCTAAATTAATGCATAAACTAATAAGAAACAGGAGCAGATCATGAGAGATGATGAGGCTGGTGATTAGTGTATTGGTGATGCTAAATGTTTGAACAGACGAGAGGGGAAATGAGATTGCCGCTGAGGTTGTTACATAAAGAACCAATTTTTTAATTGGATCTTTAGGCAGTATACAGTCTGTTAAAGTAAAACATTTCTTTTTTTTTTTACTATTAAATTGAATAAGATAAAAATGAGGGGTGGCTAAAAACCATACAGTATACAGTACCGTATATAGTAGAATATGTCAAGACCTGATCATGTACATGGTTTTCCCAGGCCCCCATGCATATACCTTAAGCTCTTTCCCCTTACACATATGGCCCTTTAGTTAGCCTGGCCACCAACATCTGTGTCTCTTTCTGTGTGTGTGGTATGCGTGTGCGCGTGTGTGTTGTCCTTAACCAGCTGGGATGGAGAACTGTGGGACTGAATTCCCTGGCAGTTTATCAGGGGAATAATTACCTGCACCAGCCTGGGCATCCCTGAGGACTTCCTCTCTCATTGCACCTCAATAATAGATCATTACAGAGCAGGAGTCAGAACTAACATCAGTACCTGCAACAAGCAAGACTAACAACGTACTGTACAGTCAAAACCCGGGAAACACAGCAAGCCAAAGGCATATAAAAGACCATGTTTATTAATGACCCCTAGTCTCAGCCATCTCAGGAGGGCTCACAGAGGCAGACTGAATGCAGCTTTGCCCTTTTATTTTTCTCGCCTTTCCTATGCATTGTGTTCTTTCCTAAGTTGCAGCCTAAGACACAAAATTAAAGACACCATCACATTGACAAAATACAGGCAGCTATTGATCTGAGCCATCAGTGATGCTATCACACATATTATTCTCATTCATCAAGTCTCTCTCTCTCTCTCTCTCTCTCTCTCTATCTCTGTCTCTGACACTCGTTCTTTATTTATAGATCATGAATGATAGAACATTTGGGCATGCAGTGAAAACACATGTAGGAAAAAACAAAGAACATTTTTTATTTGTATTATCTTATCTTTATATTTAAAACCTGCATTTATAAGAAGTTTGATCTAATCATATCATAGCTCCTCCTTTGGGAATAAACAGAGTTGCTAAAATTCGTAGATATGGTGGACAAATTGGCAATACAGTATAATGCAAAATAGAAAGTAGGACTGAGAAATATAATCCTTATATTGTAATATCTGTTGCCTATATATGTATATACCCCCCCCCAATATTCTGCCGGTACTGTTAGTGTTTTTAAAAGTTTATATTTTAAAGAAATAGCATTTTTAAGGATTGAACATGAAATAAAAATCTAAATGACCAATTGGAATGCAACACAACACATCTAATTAAATGCAAGTAGGACTGAGTATATACACATGGTGACTACCATTGTATTTATTCTCATTTTTACGACCTACTGCCAAACTGGGAAGGCCAAATAACATAATCTGCATGTCTTTGGACTGTGGGAGGAAACCGGTGCACCCAGTAGAAACCCACTAAGCAAAGAGAAAACATGCAAACTCACTTCTAAATGCACGCAGACCCCAAGGTGGGAATCAAACCAGTAAGGCACTGTGTACAGTGTATATATACACTGTTTACATAGATAAATTAAGTGGAGCTTTGGGGATTTCTTTAATGGATTTTTGTAGAACATGAGATGAAAATGTAACCGACCGATCACAATGCAGTCATCTAATTATTTTGCAAGTAGGACCGGACGGTATGACGATATAACACAGATAACCATGATAAACATTGTCGCGATACTGTTTTCACAATATCGCAGCTATGTTTTTTCTTATATTTTATATTTTCTTAGATTTTAATCTAAAATATATACATAGAAAACTCAGGTTTCTACACCTGCCTAGTCGGTATACATGCATAGAGATGCAACAAATATTATGGGATAGTTTTCTCTTATCAGACACTGCTGATTTAGAAATAGATTTTTATGAATTGAGATGATTTATTAGGTATGCTGGATGCACATATGCTCGATGATATTCCTAATGCATGGAGTAGTGTATCAGCATGAGGATTTGTTGTTCTGGAGAAGGGCGTCTACTAAATGCTGTAAATGTGAATGATTGATATAGAGTATAGAGTTTGGCACCTTCATTTTTTTTAAAGGATGTACTACAGGGGTTGTAGCACTACTTTTAAAATGATGTTTATGATATAGTGGAACACTTTCGATTAAAATTGTCAATAATAATAATAATAATAATAACAATAATAATAATAATAATGGAGTAGTCTACGCATTACGCACTTGAGAATGCCAATCAACAGTTTGACCAAAGCACTTTCCCCCAGGTGTGAACAGCGCGAGCACGGCGCCGTGTCCGGGTACTCACATGAGCGACGTGGGGAACTGCGAGGCGCGCGAGCCGTGAAGCGCTGAGCACGCGAGCACAATGAGCAGCGGCGTAAGGGGCGATCCCGGGCTCGTCGCGCGCGCCATGTCGCTCCGCTCCTCATCCAGCGCTGCACTCCTCTCCGCGAATAACACGCTCCTCCCTGCTGGGTAATCGGATTAGCCGGGCATCAGATTGTGTGTGTGTGTGTGTGTGTGTGTCCGGTTCTAAGCGCTCATGATGTTGAATGGCCCGCCGGTTACCGGGAGTGCGCGCGCAAGCTGTGTCGTTTCGTCACGCGCAACGAACGGTCATTCGTCTGCCCTCGTCTGAGACCTGAGGAGCAAAAACTCTTGAAGCACGAGTCTGGCGGGAAAAGTGATCGATAGCATGGACGAATCGTGTGTGAGAGAGTGTGTGTGTGTTTCTCTTATCGGAGTATCGGAGCCTCATCTCTATTCTAGTGATAGAGCCTCCAACCTATTGGCTGGCATCTCTCTCTCTCTTTTACTCCCTCTCTCGACCCGATTGATGCCATCAGATTACCACACACCCGTAAACAATTACGCTTGTGCTCCAGCCTTTAGTGTACAACATGGATAAGGTTCCAAGATCTAAGTGCTGCCACTAGTTTACTGCTGAGACTTCAAGCCCTTAAGCAGAAAATTATTTCTCATATTACCTAGACTAGAAAACAACACACAAAGTTTGCCCTAAATTTTAAGCTTTGATATATATAAACTGTGCATTTAGTTTAGTTTAGTTTATGCTATTAAATTATCAATGGACAGAGTGCGAATCAAACACAGGACACACACACATAATCACACTCTCATTCACACACTTTTGGGAACACCAGTTTGAGAACACCAACTAGCCTAATCTGCATGTCTTTGGACTGTGGGAGGAAACTGGAGTACTCTGTGGAAACCCACCAAGCGCGGGGAGAACGTGCAAACTCCATGCACACAAGGTGGAAATCTAACCTGAACCCTAAGGTGACAGTGATAATCATTAAGCCCCTGTGCCGCCCAACATTAGCTGTAATCCAGATAAATATAATAATATGCTTATTCTAATCTATTATCATTTATCAGAGCTGACGGCACGGTGGTTAACAGTGTGGCCTCGCACCTCCAGGGTCGAGGGTTTGATTCTCACTTCGGGTCTGTGTGTATGGAGTTTGCATGTTCTCCCTATGCTTGTGGGTTTCCTTTGTGTATTCTGGTTTCCTCCCACAGTCCAGAGACTTGCCCAAAAACTGCCCGTTGTTTGTGTGCCCTGCAATTAATTTGCACCCTTTCCAGGCTGTACCACGCCTCGTGCCCTGAGTCTTCTGGGACAGACTCCGTCAGGTATAGGAGATGAATATATGAATGAATGAATTGATGAATTTACAGAGGTGCTGTTAGTCAAAAGAGAAGGCAGGCAACTGCTTGCAGCCCAAGGCCAGTAGGGGGCCCAGAGGGCTGACAACATTATTTATTGTTTTTAAGATAATGGTGATGAATGCTGGTTGAAGAAGCACCGTGAAAATGTTTTGACTAGGGACCCAGCAGACTCTAGAATCACCTCTGATCATTTATGGAAAGAGAATTAGGCATCACCTGTTTGTGGTACTTTTCTTCCATCACATTTGCGTTTTAAGAAACAGGTTTTTGATTGTTTGCTTGTTTGTTTGATTGTGTGGTTTCTTTTTTTTTTTTTTTTATAACTTTAACCTGTGTACACGGTCACAGGGGGCCTAAAGCCTAATCCAGGAGACATAGCGCACAAGGCGGGGTACAACACACACACACACACACACACACACATACAGTACATATGCATTAACCGAATCTGCATGCCTCTGGAGAGAACATGCAAACTCCACTCACACTTGAACTGAATTGAACCCTCCACCTTGGATGTGCAAGGCAACAGGCTAAGGTTATAACGTAATAAACGATAACAGAAACTAATTTATTTTGCAGATGCTCCATATCATAAAATCTATAAAGAGGCTTATAAAAAAACAAGTTATTTATTACTTTAGGAAAAAATCATATTAGCAAACTGTTGCAGTACAAGACAAACAGAAACCTTTTCAATGCAGTTATTGGAAAATAATCAAATTCGGCATAGAAAAATTAACTTTGCTTTGAGCCAGGTCAAGCCATCACACCACCGTGTTGTTGTTTACCCTCCTATAACAGCATGCCCCCTCATGGTTTATTCCTTTTTTATATTATTTTCACAGAACTACTGGGATGGGCTCTGGATCCACCACAGTCTTGACAAGGAATAAGTGCTGTCTGAAGATCAGTGATTAAAAGCATAGGAAGCCACCAGTAAAGCATATAATTTGCATATTACAAATGCAGTCTATGTGCAGAGAATGAATAAATAAGGGTTAGAAAAACAAAATCGGAATAATAGCAGTGCCAGAGAGATGATTCAAACAAAATACACAACAGTTTACAGCAAATGTACTTTATACAGGATTGAAAAGGCTCTATATAGCTTCAGGCAGTGGAATAATACTGGATCTTTCCCCCCTCATTTTGCCCCACACCTGCAGGTAGCTTTGGGTTTGTTAGCAGTTTTAGTCTGCTCTGGCACCCTACCTGACTCAAGAGAAACAGTGAGGGTGTCACGAACGTGCTCTCTAGTGAAATAGACACAGATGCAGGCGGGCTCAGAAAGAACAGAGTTTATTAGTACCAG
>JAQMYG010000037.1:9469409-9491514 GCA_030014215.1 Clariallabes teugelsi
CATTTGTATCATGTGCTTTTTCTGGATTTTTGGTTGATATTCTGTCTCAATCCTTTACCATAAACCTATGATAAAAACTATACACCCTTCATTTCTTTGTAAGTGGGCAAACTTAGAAAATCTGTATATATAGAATTATTTTTTTCCTTTTCTTTTTTGTGTACCATCAGATTGGTGTTCTACGTGCTCTTCTCACAACTAGCTGCATTATCATGTGCTGTATATTTTCACAAGTGCTACTGGGGGATTTCATTACATATTCATGTGGTGTGACACGTATAGACAAGTTCTCATGTTTATGGCACACAGAGCAGCACATCTGGAGGACGATCACATATAGAGGGACTGTGCTTGATGGAAAGCTTTTTAAGGGGAAAAAAAAACATAAAGGATTTGAGACCTTGGTTCTATATATTACCAGGTCAATGTTTATTTTATTGGGTGATGTTCACTGAACATCTCTTCATGTGTGTTCATAAAACAGCAGTGATGTGAAGCTAAGGTTTAAGATTAAATAATTCAAGCAGTCTATTTGTAATCCTCCTAGTGAACTCCACATATTCCTGCTCTGAGCATCAGCACATTAGTACGTATTCCTGTTCAGAGCATCATTTAATGAGCAGCCCCCAGTTTTGCCCACTCCCTTAAAATGCATTTGAAAGGTCTTTGTGTTGTGTTTGCTCTTAGAGATAGACACTTTCCTTGTGAAGAGATAAAAGTTAATCAGGGAGTAGGCGTGGAGGCAGGTCGGGGCAGAGGGAACAAGCTGCCAAGGGATTTCGGCTTTCATCCGTTACCTAGCAACCGTTCTCTGGCTTGACGACGGCTATGGCAAAGAGGTTGTGCAGAAGAAAAAGAGAGCGAGAGAGAGAGAGAGAGAGAGAGAGAGACATAAAGAGGAAGAGTGGGTGAGAATGGGGGGTAGTAGTGTAAAATAAATGAGCAAGGCCATAACATAGGGATGAATGAGGTGTTTTCTGTTCCTCCATGGAGGGAACTGAATTGGACTAATGGCTAAAGCACAAGAAAATCTCTTATTTTTCTGTTACATTGTTCCATCTTTGTGCTATTCAATTAGTACTGTCCCATCGACCAGCTCTCAAAAAGAGCCAAGGATTTCTGAGATACAAAAGAGGATCGGCTGCTTTTCTAAGTAAGAGACACTGCATGACCCAACAGTGGTTAAGTGAAAACAACAATATCAGTATGTGATAAAAGCTCAAGGCCAGCATGCAGCTAAATAAAAAGAACTTTGCGGGGAGAAAAAAACTCATCCAAAAAAAAAGCACTATCAAAACATAATTTTATACTCCTATTAAAATTCCCCTTAGATGTTCAGTGAAGACTGATGTAGTGTCCTGTTTTTTTCTTTATTTTTAGTTTTTATTTTCTTTTTTCCACATAGAGAACTCAAGCTTCAGGCACTGATTAAAGCTTAGTGAAAACCAAAGTTCATGCGCACTCAAAAAAAAACAAAAAAACAAAACAAAAAAACCCCCAAGAAGATGGGTCTAATGTGTATCCCCACTATCTGTTCAGTGTGTTCTCAAGGACCTAGGCTCAGATCCTGGATAAATATAAATGTAGAAGTCTAAAATGTCAGACACACATTAAAAGTTTGTTAAAAAGTATGATGGGGCAGAGCTAGAAAAGTGGAAAAGGATAGAATAAACATGCCATGATAAGCATGGGATGACAAGGCTGGGTATCATTTATGGATACTTAAGTCTATGGCAATATGTTTTTATTTAAATCCATAATTCACAGATACATTACTATTTCTGAAAGAATAGAGAGCGTTAGACCAAAGCCAGGGGTGACTATATGGCATGTAATATCAATACTAATTCTCCCCCTCCTCCTCCTCCTATGACTACTGCTACTACTACAAATAGCAACAACAACAACAACAACAACAACCACAGCATAATAAATGAATAAATAAATTTATAATAATAATAATAATAATAATAATAATAATTTTATATAATATTATCATCACACCACCATAATAAACATCATTATATTTATTACCTTGTTATTGGGAAAATAAATCTCTATTTACACTGTAATAAATATATTTCATGTTCTAAACATCACATAAATCAAAGCACAGTTGTGTTCTGTAGAACTAACCTGGACGAATATTATATATGCACACACACACACGCACACACACACACACACACACACACACACACACACTACACTACAATACACTAGTCCCATGGGCCCTACTACCCTTCTACACTGCATCTCCATGGCAACATACCCTGCCTGCATTAACCAGGAAAAGCGTGTCGGTGTTATCAGTTTTATCTCACAGTGTCTTGTTACAATCTTGGTAATTGCTGCTTTGGGCCGTCTCACTCCTCTATTGTTTGGTGTTTAGTAGTGTTTAGTGCTGAGGGTGTGTTGGTCAGATTTTGTATCAGTTCTGTACACTATAGATTAGATTGAGGTTTATGTGTCTTCAAATTTACTTGAATGCTAAGTATGATAGATGAGTGGAATTTTTTGACTCTTTGGTCTGATTTATTCATTGATTTATCTACTGAACCTTCATTACATCCTGAAAATGCTTTATAATGTTTTAATGTGAGATGATTTTCTATATTTGAGCTCATTATCAGTGCCAGTGTCAGAGCTACGGTCGACAAATTTGTTCATGCAGTTAATGATGTTTATTTATCAACTATGATTAATCATCTTTGTTTTTCTTTCATCCAACTGTATGAGATGAATCCCTAACGTTTCAAAGATAAGCATCACCTTCACAGAATAGTTAATGATTACATGGCGCCCTCTGTTGAATAATCTCTAAAAATACAACTTTCTGCGCAACACACTTATTTAATTTAAATTAAATACATTTTATTATGCACAATTTACTAATGAATTAAATTTAATTTGTTCAATTATTTATGTAAATAAAAAGTTTAATGTAAAAGGTTAAAGGTATGTAAAAAAAATAACAAACACAAAGTTTTTATGTGTGTTTAATTCTGAAAATTTTTGGGAAAAAAAAATAGTTTTAATTTAATTGTATTTATTTATTTTAAATTTAATTATTTATTAATTTTTTAGGGGTGTTTTTTTTTCTTTTCTTCCATGCACAACACGTACAGAAAACGCACATATTGTATAATTTTAAATGCAAATTTAAGAAATTATCATTGATAGTATTAATTAAGAAAAGTTTACAAATATAATATCATAGAAAAAACACTAGAACAAAAATAGAATTCAAGTCTGAGGAAAACAGCTATTCAGTCATATACAGTATTCATATTCCTTTTTGAACTTTTTTACATTTTGTGTAATTACAACCACAAACGTAAATGTATTTTATTGGGATTTTATGTGATAGACCAACACAAAATGGCACATAATTGTGAAGTAGAAGGAAAATTATAAAAGAAAAAAAAAATTAATATCTTAAATTTCTAAAAACTGTGGCGTACACTTCTTGATGCTGTTTGTTCACTAATGTTTGCTAACAAACCTCTAAAGGGCTTCACAAAACAGATGTATTTATACTGAGATTAAATTACACACAGGTGGACTCTATTTACTGATTAGGTGACTTCTGAAGAAAATGGGTTCCACTGGGTTTTAGTTAGAGGTATCAGAGTAAATAGGGATAAATGCAAATGCATGTCACATTTTTAAAATTTAATTTGTAAAAAAATTTTTTAAAAACATTTATAATTTTCCTTCCACTTCACAATTATGTGCCACTTTGTGTTGGTCTGCACATAAATTCCCAATAAAATACATTTACTGTTGTGGTTGTAACTTGACAAAAAGGGGAAAAGTTCAAGGGGTATGAATACTTTTGCAAGGCACTTTAGTGTATTCTTCCTTTAAGTTCACCATGTGTAACATTTCCCCATCAATAGCATAGACAAATAAATAGTGATGGTGATTTTAACAACCAGTACAGAGCAATGGCCATATAGTTGTGTCCTCACCAGTACGTTGCCAAATAGCATCAATTTCAAACAAGCAGAGAATTGTTTTAAAATTGCTCGCAAAGCAAGTAACAGCCTCTACAATTTCATTTCATGTGCTTTATGGAACATTATTTTTTACCAAAAAGGGCATGTCTAAAGCAGATGGTTAATTATTTTTTATGCAGACTATGCAGGGAAATGGATTCCTGTGAATCTTGCAGATGACTAAATAGCTTCAGACCACACTGGATTCAAACATGAAACAATGCAAACACTGCACAAACCCTCACAGACATAGTCCACCAGTATAACAAGAAAATAATAAGGAATTTGATACTGTAGTTCTGTGTTTGGTTCCACTGTACATCTCAGTATATGTACTGTATGATGATAATATAATTAAATTGAAAGTTTTCCTCCTCTGTGTGTGTGTATGTGTGTATGAGTACGTGTGTGTGTTATTAAAACCACTGACAGGTGACATGAATAATGCTGATTATCTTGTTAATGTGGCACATGTCCAGGAGGGGATATTGTGGATATTGTGGTTTATGTACCAAAAGTCGTGTAAAAAATGATAACCAGTGACATACCGACAGGTTCACAGGCATGGGAATCTCCCTGATCCATGTGAGGAGCAACGGCTAGTCCATACAGTACAATCCCATTAAAAGAGCATGCACGCACAAACACCTACACACACCCTATATTGCCAAAATATTCCCTCATCTGCCTTTGCATGCATATGGACTTGAGTAACATCCAATTCTTAATCCATATGTTATAGTATGATGTTGGCCCACCCTTTGCAGCCATAACTGCTTCAACTCTTTTGGGAAGGCTTTCCACAACGTTTAGGAGTGTGTTTATGGCTTTTTCTTTGACTATTTTTCCAGGCACTGATGTTGGACGAAAAGGCCTGGCTTGCAGTCTCTGTTCATCCCAAAGGGGTTTTATCGGGTTGAGATCAGGACTCATGCCAGTCAAGTTCTTCCACACCGAACTCACTTATCCATGTGTTTATGGACCTTGGTTTGTGCACTGGAGTGTAGTCATGTTGGGAACATAAAATTGTCCAAAATGTCTTGGTATGTTGAAGCATTAAGAGTTCCTTTAACTGGAACCACATCATAATCCCCCCTTCACTAAATTTTACACTTGGCACAATGCAGTCAGACAAGTGCTGTGCCATTCTCCTAACAATTGCCAAATCCAGACTCGTACATTGGATTGCCATACAGAGAAGCGTGATTTGTCACTCCAGAGAACACATCTCCACTGCTCTAGAGTCCAGTGGCGGCGTGCTTTACACCACTGTATCTGCTGGCTTGCATTGCACTTGGTGATGTAAGACTTGGATGCAGCTGCTTGGCCATGGAAACCCATTCCATGAAGCTCTCTACGCACTATTCGTGAGCTAATCTGAAGGCCACATGAAGTTTGGAGGACTGTATTAAAGTTTGGTGACCTCTGTGCACTATGCATCTCAACATCTACTGACCCCCCTCTTTGATTTTACGTGGCCTACCACTCCATGTGTGAGTTTCTGTCGTTCCCAATCGCTTCCACTTTGTTACAATACAACTAAAATTTGATTGTGGAATGTTTAGTAGTGAGGAAACTACGCTGGAATTCACTGAGATCCTGTGAGTGCCCCATTCTTTCCCAAATGTTTGTAGAAGCGGTCTGCATGCCTAGGTGCTTGATATTACACACCTGTAACCATGGACCTTTTTTGGATTATGTTTAATAAATTTGTTGTAAACTTGTTTGCTACTTTTATTTAAAAGCACTGTTAGCTATGCATGCATCTGTCTACTCACAATATACTGTAGGTGATAAATTACTTACCCACACATTGAATTTCAGCAAGAAATAAAGGGTGTCACCCCAGAAGCATCATGCTGGTGGTTGATACAATTTATTTCCCAAGACTGATTTCCATTGACAGCTCGGGTCCCAACATTGAATTTCTGCCAGATGGACCTCTATTACATTGTCAATTGAACCAGCAATTCTTGGAGCCTAAGGAAGGGAAGGATAGATTTCGCACTGTTTCAGCTTATGGGTCCTGCATGCAGATGAATGAAGATCCTGATCTTAGACGGTCACCAAAGCCTAGAAAACTTTAAGGAGTTGATGGAGTACATGAGACAGCAGTTCCCCGTCCAATGGTATGAGCCCCTCTTAGACCTTTCATTGGGGCAGGATATAGCCAGTGAGGTATAGCTGAAGCAGCAACCTCCAGGTTAAAGAAACACCCCACACCAAGCTCCAAGATGGGGCTGACAGCACACATTTCCAGGACGAAACTGATGGCAAAGACATTCAGGGTGAAACCCCTGCGCTGGGTTCCAGAAGGAAGCTAATAGCATTTATCTCCAGTCAAAAGGCTGACACTGCTCTGGACACCATGGAGGTCAGTCTGGCGATATCCACAGACTGGCTTAAAACACAAATTCCTTCTTATAACTTAGTGGAGCTCAACCTGTCTCCACAACCACACTCCCAGTTCTCCACACCTCATCACCCTCCAGAGTTTTATGAGAACTCTGAGTTCTCCCATGGCAGGCTTCAGCTCTTTTTCAGTAGCAGTCAATGAGTTGGCTACCCACCTTATATACTGTATAAATCTTGCCCTTTTCTGCTTGAATCATGCTATGCGCTGCCCAATATATACCTTGTTTTGCCTGATGTCTGCACAAGTCTGCAATGACTCCTAGATTCAAAGACACCCTATTTCCACTACCTGCCAGTTTTGAAAACAAAGTGCTTCTTCTGCCACCAGACTTTGAGGATGTAGTGATGGCACCACCCACTGGCATTGTGGATGCCATGCTGGTTCCACCACCTGCATTGGAGCTTGTGCCACTGCTAGGATTTGAGGAAGTCATACTGACACAATCACCTGGTTTCTAGGATCTCATGCTGGTGCCTCTGCCTGAATACTAGAGCTAATGCTGGCACTACCACCAAGCTTCATGAGTTGGAAGTCCCACCTGCACCTCCCCGCCCCAGGTTTTGAGAATGGCATGTTTGCTCTGAAACCTAACTTAGATGATGTCAGATTTGCTTCTTATGCTATGTTCAATGACATCACATTTGCTATGCACCCCAGCTTCAATGATGTCATGCTGATGTAGTTTAGAGTTTAAGGCTATGGATACACCTGCCTGTCCATTCAACCTAAAAGCAAGCTTGAAATAAACCTGTTTAAATCCAGCTTTATAAATGACTTATTAACAGAAAGGAAAACCGTCCACTTTGACAGGCATTTTATCTGTTAGCCATTTCAGTTAAATTAATTCATAGTACAAAGTGTAAAATTGTATATGCCACAGTAGGTCATATTAGTTAATCATAATTCCAGTCTTAAGACATGCAAATTAACTCTAATTGAAAGAAGGCTGGAACTCACTTGTTTTCTCTAAATGTCTGTTTCTACAGCAAGATATATAGAAATTTATGTTGCATAACAAAGAAAACTTTATCTGCTCTCTGTCTAAAACTTAATGAGAAAATAGAGACACATTTTTACATTTATAATAGAATCTCTAATATTTATTAGATTTAGGGAACATTTCATTCATATATTTCTTTTCTTTTTTTTCTACAGCACAATTTGCATAATTTCATGACATCCTATGGACAACCATAAAACCATGACATTAAATTTCTCATTTTTACAAGTTTAAAAAACAAAAAAACAAAATAAAACAAGACTCAATGTACAAGCATTTTACAGTCAGCATACATTTTTTGTTTTCGGATAAAGGTACTCATTTTTTCCATTTTTTTACACAGAATCTGTAGGCAAAAATATCAACAGACACTAGCTGAACATGCAACATCCATGTAAAACAATAGAAATTCATTGACGATTTTGTGTATTTTTTTTCATATACTTCAGTATTTTCATTGTGTGAGATTTCACAGAATTTATTTGACAGATTGATGTGGATTGATTGACATCATCCAGATAATCACATGGATCACTTGCTCACATATTTCGACAAATACATATGTACAGACAGGACTTTGACCTTGAGTTCACACGCACATGCTCAGTGTCGGACCAAATAAATATTCAAACCTCTTCTTATAGAAAATATCTTATGTATTTACATAATCAAAAAATAATCAAATCACAGTCACACTATTTACTGCAACTGAATACATCAGACTCATCATGTTATTTCCCAGGGATACAGCATAACAAACCAGGCAGACATTACACTGACACAACAGATAGAAGACAACAGCCATATTTTAGTCATTATTTAAAGGGGACACAGCTTTTGATTGGAATCCAGATACACAGCACTATTCGAGGTGGAATGCTATAGGCATAGAAATCATGGTGTTTAATTGGCTGTTGAAAATGGGTTCTTGTATTTTGTAGAGCACCAACAAGGCTAAAATATTTTTGAAGATTTTTTTTTTTTTTTTAAGATTACAATAAAGTAGGTGCAATAACTTTATATAGTTGTAATGGAAAGTCCAACACATACTGGAACAGAAACTAAAGTGCATATTTTAAAATGTGTGATTATATATATATATATATATAATTTCAAAACTCTGCATCCAGCCATCATTTATGTTGCATAGAAATACTCAAACTGAAGCTGTGGATTTGGTTAGGTTGGCACATAGTTGATTTCATTGTGACAGCAACCCAGTCACCACATTAACATTTCTTTTATTCAAGCACAGGTAGCCATATCTGTACACTATTCTTACAATATGTACTTGATATGATTATTAAAGAATCCTTAAATATCCTTTATTTCTATGTGCAATAAAACAAACAAACAAAAAAACATCCACATACCTCCATATGGAAACAATGATTGCTTTTGTTGAGGACATCTGTGGGTTTTCATTCCTTCATCCTCATTTTCGATAAAGTACTTCATTAATCCCAATGGGAAATTGTAACAGTTTTAGAAAGTACACTAATGGTCACTGTCTGGTGTTTTAGCAACAACCCACTACAATTGTACTTTTACACTTTATCTTTTTACACTGATATGGTGCAGACAGTGAATATGTTTCATTCTCTGCTACTAAAACTGAGATGAGCAGCATTTTTTTTTTTCATTCCAAAAAACAAAAGAAAAAAACTGCACCACGGGGACACTCATTTACACACACTTTGCACCATTTGAAATGAACACAAACAATGACGAGATTTCAGTTGAGCCAATTTAGAAATCCGCGTCTACATTTTTTGTCCATTTTTCATTGCATATTTGTTTGAACACAGAACAGTACAAAACAGGAATCACTGTTGACATCAGAACAATTACATGACAATTACTTTCAGATGCTTTCAAAAAATCATGGACACGCATACAATCATTCTTTGCCGTTGATTCAATGTAGTTGTCATGATGACTTTTCAGAGAACTTAAAGCTCTTTCAAGAACATAGTTCAAGG
Source organism: Clariallabes teugelsi (assembly GCA_030014215.1). Taxonomy (NCBI): domain Eukaryota; kingdom Metazoa; phylum Chordata; class Actinopteri; order Siluriformes; family Clariidae; genus Clariallabes; species Clariallabes teugelsi. The sequence continues at coordinate 9,478,809 of JAQMYG010000037.1, forward strand.
TATACATCTGTGTTCAGAATATAAAATAAAACTAGCTTTTTTTTTTTTCATTCCACTGCAAGTCCAATGATACAACCTCGGACACTATGTATTTCCATAGACAAAATGAAATACTGCAAAAAAGTCTATGATTTAGATGAACAAGATGCCAAAATGTTGATGTGACAATAATAAGCTGTGCTAAAAGATCATACTGTATTTATCACATAAAAAAAATCTGAAGTAATTTTTCATTATATTTTCTCAGTATGTACATAACATAATCTGATATGATAAATGTAATCATATAAACTATACAGTGGACTGAGGGGGAAGGAGATGGTTATATTTTCATTCTGAAAAATTCAGAAATGTTGCTACTGATTTCTTGATATATGATCAATTCGATTTAATTCACTTACATATAAACACTCTGTACAATAATTGTGACAGCTGAGAAAGTTTTTAAACCCACTGACTGAGGGTCTGAATTTCAATAAAATTCACTATGAACGTTTGACAACGACACGATTATCATTTAACTGTTGTTGTCCTCCTTTTATTATTCATGGTCACTTATTTCTTAACTGGCTAGTACGGATCAGGGCTGTGTGTGAGGAGAACTGGCCGCTAATTTGTGCCAGCTCACCGCTCGCTTCCGCATGTCCACTTTGTCCAACCAGATGTACGCTTCACCAATTAATGTCTTCTTCACAAACTTCCCTCCGTTAGACACAAGGAACAGCTGTTTCAAGGACAAGAGGTAAGAGAGCACAGAACATTTCGCAACATTAGCAAGGTGTCTTACAAATCAAAGTCCATAATGATGTTAGATCCATAATGAAGAGCACTAATTTGTATACTAAGTATTCCTGATAGCAGCATTTGAATCTTTCAGGCTTTCAGGGACTTTCAGAAAAATAACGGAATGAGTACTGAGGTAATTCGATCTCCAGTATAATCATATTTGAAGGAAAATCAAAATGCAACATAATCTCAGAATTACTTTTGAAGCCAATGCTCATGTGCAGAATGCAAGATCTGTTTGACAGGTTTAGGCTGGAGCGCTCCAGTGTTCTTCACAGAGCCCTGACCTCATCCGGGTTTGACAGCCTTGGCGTGAATAAGAATGCTGACAGTGTTCCCATCAGAGATGGAAGGTAACGGAGTACATCTACTTCATAACTGCACGTAAGTACATATTCAATGTATCATAAGCATTGGCTTCAAAGTATTTCTGAGATTATGTTGCATTTCCTTTAAATATGATTATACTTATATTTCATGTATCTGTACTTTACTTGACAATTGTTATTAGGGGCTATTTGTACTACTGATCAGCCATTAGATTATGACAACCTGGTTAATATTGAGTAAGTCCCCCCTTTCTTCCAACAGTGGAAATGCACTGTGTGTTCTGACAGCTTTCTATCACATCCAGTATTAACCTTTTCATTCATTTGATCTACAATAGCTCTTCCACTGGATAGGACAACATCAGCCAGCCTTCGCTCCCCATGTGCATAAGTGAGCCTTGGCCACCCATGACCCTGTCCCAAGTTCACCGGTTTGAAAAGTGACTTTGGAACATTTTTGGAATGTCTCGACCACAGCAGACAGGGAACATCAGTTTTGGAGTTGCTCTGACCCAGTCCTCTAGCCTAACAATTTGGCCCTTGTCAAAGTCACTTAATTCCTTAAATTCTTTTCTGCTTCCAACACATGGACTTCTGGAAAAATGTTCACTTCTGCCTAAGATATTCCACCCACTTCCAACCCCTCATTGTAACAAGAAAGCGATGGCTTACATATTGTAATGGCTGGACAACTGGGTCAGATCAACTCCAAAACTGCAGCTCTTGTGGGAGGTTCCAGGTTCCAGTGGATCAGGACATACCAAAAGTGATCCAAGGAAGGAAATCCAGTGAACTGGTGACAGGTGTCATGGGTGGCCAAGGCTCACTGATGCACATGTGGAGTGAACGCTGTCCCGTGTAGTCCGATCCAATAGAAGAGCTATTATTGGTTCCAATAGAAAGGTGTCAGAACACAAAGGTCATTACTGTTTTAGTGGCAAATGGGACGGATCTACTCAGTATTAGGCGGATGGTCATAATGTTATGGTTGATCAGTGAATGTAAATTGTACTTGACATTTCTGCTCGGCATTGCATTAAATAACTGTGGTGGTGTGTAGTTTTTGAAGCAGTAATATCGCCACCTGCTGTCTATTGTGCACAACTGCTTTTCCTATTTCATGTATCTGGTGTTTCAAATCAGAAGTAGAGACAGTTGCTGTGATGAAACAGCACACACAGAGAGAGAATTATTATGCCTTAAGGCTGCTGTGATCTAATACAAGCTCAGTACTTTTGATACTAAAGTAAATTTATGTGTGAGTACTTTTGTACTTTTAATCAAGTAGAATAATAAATGGAGTAATACTACTTTTGCTTAAGTAATATTTTGTGTATCGGGTCTCTACTTTCACTCAAGTACAGGATTTGTGTACTTTTTCCACCTCTGGTTCCAGCCTTGCCTGACATGACTGATCACTATATATTTTTTTAAAGCTGATTGTCCAAATCCTCAAAGCTATGCTCAAGAACCTATTGGAAATATTTCTTAGCAGAGTGATATTTACTGTAAAATAAGAATGACTAAATCTGGAATGGTGCTTTAAGGTGACTACATTCTCTTATAATGTAAAAGTAAAAATCCTTTTTACAGAGCATTGTAAATGCTATTGGAACTTGATGTGTTCCTTATTCCATAAAGTTCATCATTACTTAAAAAAAAAAAAACAGAAACAGGTTCACAAACTTAATATATGTCCTTCATTTACATCCTGAAACAACGTTCTGTTTAGTCAATAACAAATTTGTAAAAATTTGCATGAGACCCATACACAAATATAGTGAATAAATAGATGTGAATTACTAAACTACTTGTATTTGCTTGTGATTCAGTTTTAATTTATGCATTATAGTTTGTTTTCTTACCTGAATTGAGTGACCAGCCGGGTTGAGACTGAAGCGGAAAGTCTCATTGAAAGAAGGCTCTCTGTCATGGCGGCACACTCTTGTCTTTTTCTTAATGATCCGCTTTTGTGTAGCCACGTTAACCACATAAAGCTTCACATACAAATCTTAAAGAAAAAAAAATGGCTTAATAACGGTCTCATTTTTGTCTTATTTTTTAAGTATCACACTAATTAATTTCAATCATGTTCTCCTAAAAGACCAAACCAAACTGCTTAACGTACATACTGTACATACATACATACATACATACATACATACATACATACATACATATGCTTACCAACCAATTTATCTACCACCCATACTGTACATACGGGCATGCACATATCAATCATTCGGTTAGTCCAATAATTCATTTATGAACCAATCCATCAATCCATTCAAACATCAATCAATTAATCAATCAATTGATCAATCAATCAATCAAGAAAATTAGTCATCCACTCATCCACTCATCCATCCATCCATCCATCTATTCATTCAGCCTTCTACCCATCCATCTATCCATCCATTCACTCATCCATTCATCAAAATGTCACTAGTAATTGTCTGCTTCTGAGGAGGATGGTGGATCCACACACTATTAAGGAACATTTGTCATGAGGCAATAATTTGCATGCACACACATTCACCAGATTCACGCCATTTGAGAATTTAGCATAGCTAATCAACCCACTTTCAATTTATTTAATTATTTTGTGTGTGTGAGGAGGGAAATAACCCAGAAATACCCTACATGGACACAGGTAGAACATGCCAAACTCCACCCAGACCCGATCTCATGATCAAACCAGGAATACAGTACAAGCTGTGGGAAAGCATCACTATGCAGTGCATGCTGGAAAAGCTGCCACTAATTTTAAGTTCTGAACAACACTACCCCTTGAAAAACATCAGTTAGAATCTCTGTTATAATTTAGAGTGTATTCCTGGTACTGACACTGATTCAGCCATTTCTGCTTAGGATAATAATGTTACGCTTTATGGGTCCTGTGACAGAGATGTGGGATGTAATCAAACCTCCATTACCAGGCAGATGATCTGGAGATTTGAATTTGTATGTAATGTTCCTGCATTGTAGAATCTCAAGAACAAGCTGTTCTCCTTCAGTCTTCATCTCTTTCTTCAGTGCCACCTTGATCTCACCAATCATATGGTTCTTACCTACATCCATTAAATAAAACCATAAAGCAATCAGTATCAGTAACACAATGTACATGATTGAGAATTCATATTATTCAACATATTTTATTATTAATTCAACCACGTAAAACTTTTTTATGAGTCCAATTCTTAATTAACACAACTGCATATTGTGAGCCTAATACTGAACAGTGTATTTGAGAAATACAAATATTAAGTGAGTTTTAGTGGAGATTATTTGGATATTTGCTTTTAACTAAATGAACCATGTATACATAAAAACAGAAGGTTATAGAAGGTTATAAATGAAGTAACAGTACATATATAGTAAGACTACATGACAAGCTGAATACTGCAAATAAAAAGCTTATTCTTAAGTCAAGATTAAAATCTTTGAAAAAAAAAAAACCTTTCTCTTACAGTATGCATTCAAGGGATTTCATTTATTGATTTTAAAGTAAGGTTACAGACTACTTCCTGCCAGACTGGAGACCATCTCCAGTCTCTCTCTCTCTCTCTCTCTCTCTCTCTCTCACACACATAGTTCTCTGATGAATTATTCAGAAGAGTAGAGATGTGACTCAGTAGAACGGCTATAACAGACTACTGTATCTGTTCACCCAACAGGATCGTAACCTCATAAACATATTTTCAGCATGCTGATACTATTAATAACCCTCATATGGTGCCCATTTATCCTTGTATATAATATGCATGTATAACATTCAGGTTAAACCTGATTAGAGATGAGACTATAAATGTTTTATTATTGTGATCTTCTGAGAAGTCTTTCAGTTACCCTAACTCCCCCTGGGTGAGGAATCTCTCTTTGTTGGACTCAAATATTTTGATTCTTGGACTAGGTTATACTTTTCTCACTTTACTATTAATGCCTTAAAATAGCATTAAAAAGACTAAAAGGTATCATGAGACAGTAGGCGGTGTCAATTTTACATAAAATACTTTACTTTAATATACAATACAAGTGTCCATTATTTCTTAATGACAGATAACATTAAACTTACTTTCAGAGTCATGCAGATTCTTCAGAGAGTCTGCACCTCTCAAATCCAAGCCATTAGGAATCGTCTTCCTGATAGACAAAGAAACATCAATCTATTAATATAATTAACTGGTTTATTCTCTTTTTTTTCTATTGAGGCTTAGCATTTCTAGGGAATGCCATTATAAACACAATTGAGTGTTTCCTGCCCATGTTAAAGAGAGACATACTGTATAACCACCATGAGGTTTTCCCATTACCCATACAATATACTGTATACATTTAATGAATAATATGTAAATAACAGACCCTAGTATAGGCCCCTTTCAAACGGTTGAGATATATCAATATATTCACTATCACCAAAAAAAAAAAACAGTCACAGCATGTACAAATATTTTGCGTGATGTTTTTGGGTGTTAGGACCACTTTATTTCTTGTGGTATGCTAGAAAGCAATTAATCATGCATACTATACTCAACCAAGTGGTATTGATGACTCAATCTGTTTTAATTCAACACACTTCAATATGAAATAGTGACTCAAGACCAAAATTTGAGCAGAACATTAAATGGTTAGTTAGGTGTGTACCCATACACTATTTGGCTAATCTACTAGATTTATTATGTAAAAAGGCAATGTGATGCATTCTTATAAAGAGCATGAATTAATGAGATATTCAAATATAAAACACACAGTTAACACCACTGCCATCAGAAATAAACTGTACTAAATCAAAAAGTGCAAGAGTGGTAGCACAGACAAGCCAGAGACAAGCTGATCTGCTGAAAAAATCCTTGCATAGTCCAAGACATGGATCAAATCTACCTTAGCCTCAAACTACAGTGAATGTATACTGTAAGTCTATAGGTTGTTGGACATTCGGCTGCTCCCACCAAGGGGTTATCCACACACAGCTTGGCACAGGTTTTACAGTGGATGCCCTTCCTGACACAAACTCCCATTTTATCCAGGCTTGGGACCGGCACTGTGGGAACTGGGTGGGAATCCTATAGTGCCTACCATGGTAATGTCTGAAGTACCACAGTAACAGTATGCTATACTGTGTATAGTAAACTACAGTATAATAAACTACTGTATATTAAATACCATAATTTTACAAAACATTAATTTTATTCCTTACAAGCTATTTTTGTTTACTTGGACTTGTGCTTCAAGTTGTTGTGCTGAAAGGTGATTATTTTTTCCTTCATCTTTGGAACAGGAGGACTGCAGGTTGGATTGGTTTTTGGCACCATCCATGATTCTGTCTAACTTGATTAAAGTACTTGAAAAGAAGAAGCCCCACAGCACCTTGCTGTCATCACTATGCTTCTGTTGTTTTTTTGTGCCATACATACTGTATCATGCCCAAAACGTACCATATTGGTTTTATCAAACCATAAAACACTTTGCAATTAAGATGATTTTGTCATGAGAAAGGACTTGTATTTAACCATCCCAACCTACAGTATAGCCTAAGAGAGATTGTTGTCACATGCAGTTCTGACCACCACTGGAAGGATGTTCTGCTGCTGCAGGTCTATTGGCAGCCTGCCTTGTAAGTTTTGTTTATGTTGATTATATTCTTAAGTTAAATTTGTAGGGATCTTTGAGTTTGTTTGCCGGCCATGGCTTCATCAGTCAGACGGAACTAAGAAAATGTCAAGAAAAATCTATAGAAACAACTGAAGTTTTTAGGGGGTTAATCATAATCATGTCAATTGATATTTACTATTAAACACAAATGTAAATGTGATTGGTCACATGTTCCATTAAAAAGGGGAAAATACTGCATACCTTTGAGGTAAAAATAGTTTATTTATGTATTTACTATATTTTTTAAAGGCCAGGGTCAAGGATAACTCAGTGGTTAAGTCATTGGACTACAGTTCGGAAAGTCCCAGGTTCAAACCTGGTTGCCACTGTTGGGCCCTTGAGCAAGGCCCTTAACCCTCAACTGCTTAAATGTCTAATGAGATAAAAATGTAAGTTGCTCTGGATAGGGGCATCTGCCAAATGCCTTAATGTAAATGTAATAGGCACATTAATTACCATTCACTAAACCCAGACAAATCTTTTTTTAAACCTAGAGCTAATTCTGAATGTAGATATTACAAATGCATAATGAACTGGACAAGAACATGTTATAAAAGTGCACTTACAGCTGAGGCACCTGAAAGATAGCACTGTCCACTGTATTAGTGCCTGTACCATCCTCACTGTCCAGGGTGTACTCATCTCCATCATTCATTATTTGTCCTACTCTATCTGCAAATTTGAAGCAAAAGGAAAAGATGGAGGTACAAGTATTAAGGCAGAGAAACACAAAGAAATATCAATTATCAAGACTCTCTGTGTAAGTAATAGATTAATTTAGTTCAAAGCAATGCTACGGGACGAATGAAGGAAGGGTTGTTTTTTTTCCCTTAAATAAAATAGCATTTAAATGACTGGGTTATGAACCAAAGTACAACAATACGACCAGTGCCACATTGGGTTTTAAAAACATGTAATTATTTGTTTTATCACTGATTTTTATATATTTTAAGAGTTCTACATGGATACTTAATTTAATAGTTTTACTATGTCTTGTAGAGTTTTTGTGGGCTACAGAGGAGTCATTTGCCTCACCTCCCTTGATGATCAGCTGATTTGACACATGAGCACTCATTGGCTGGTGGAGTTGGACTTTTCCACTCTCACATGTAACCAGCTTATGACTTTTGCACACCACAATCATGATAACACAAATATGGGTCAAGGTGTTATTGGCTTAATATATTTAGGAAGAGAGGAACTTGCATGCTCTGCCACAAAACTGTACATAAAGTTTCGATAGCAAACTAAATGTAGGATTTATTGCAAATGGTTATGTTGGAATATTGGTGATTATTATTATTATGATTATATTAAGTGACTGAATGTATCTAGATATAATACTACAGTTAAGGAATGCTTAAAAGTCTCCAATCCGTATTTAATTCATTATCTGTACATCTGATTATCTGGGGAGTTCATCCTCATCTGGAAAGTAAAGACTTTTATGGTTGATAGGTGGTAAGTTGGGAATTTAATGGAAAGTTTTATTTAAAAGACTGAAAAGTAAACGAACTTTAGTTTTAGAGCAGTTCAAAGATAAAGAATAGCGAATAAAATAAAAACTTGCTCATTTGAGATATACTGTTTTTTTTATTTATGTCCATACGCAACAATTTACATTTGCAACAATGCCCACTGTTAAAGTTTGTGCTACAAAAATAAAATGGAAAAAAACTTTATAGAACTGAATGATGCTTCTTTTTTTTTCTTTTTTTATGTATTTTTTTTTTCAAGCCCAGTCTTGCGCAAGTTTTCACACACCTGGAGGGTTTAGAACTTTTAATGCTCACTCATCGTCTACACTGCTTTATCCTGTATACAGGGTGGTGGAGGGCCTGGAGTCTATCCCAGGATATGGGTACTAGGCGGGGAACTCCCTGGCTGGAGTGGCAATCCATGTTTGGGCACACACTCACATGGTCTTTCACTCACTACGGGGAATTTGGGAATGCCAATAAACCTAATCTGCATGTCTTTGGACTGTGGGAGGAAACCCACCAAGCACGAGGAGAACATGCCAACTTTGTGCACACTTCCTGGAGGACTTAGGTGATGGTCCTAACTAGTAAGCCACTTTTAATGCTATGATTTGTAAATAAAATGGACTTATTACAGTAGCAATGTTTTTTATTTGAATGTTCAAAAACTTTGGATAGAATTACATTAAGTAAGTATTTACCCCCCACCTAGATCAATGCCCAGTAATCGCCTCCTTTAGAAAAAGTTGTCCTTATTCCAAATGAATTAAATTTTTGTTTTAAAAAATGGATTTACTGATGCTTTGAGGGATGTTTAAAGTTTGGGTGATATTTTAACCAAACTCTAATATGTTTTCTTGGTCTTCATGATGCAGTTTGTTAAGTTACTGTATGTTCGCGTTTGGTCCTTTCAAAACCAGGTTAATAATATTATATTATTCATGTGATGCACTGGTGGACACCATATAGCAAATTATTTGATTTACTGTATAATGCCAAGTAATTGCACATGAACTAATCGTAACAGTAGTGTGAAACATTATGCAACTTACATTTTTTTATCACTTAAAGCTAATTTTTAAAACTAAATAGATATTTCACGTTATTAATAAAGCATTTGTTGCAGCTATTTCAGTCGGGTTCAAGGGGTGAATACTTATGCAAGGCACTGTTTCCTCTTTTACTATTCAACCCAGGAGTTTTATAAAGGCTAGGAGTTTTAAAGAATGAAAAAGAGTCAACAATAAAAACGAAAATGATTATACATTTAGGTAGATACATGAGGGACAGAGACAGAAAGACAGGGAGGTTGAGAGAACATAAGGAAAGACACAGAGATAAGCTGTGCACTCATGTGTGAAGGGAAAGGTTACTTGGCTGGAGACGGGCTTGATGCACTGCGGCCTCGGCAGCAGCAATGGCGTTCCCAGCATCCTCCAGGTGAGCCTGAGTGACACTGCTCTTGCTCTGACTGCGAGAGGGGCCATGTGAACGCAGATGACTCTCAGATGAAGATTTTGAGCTGCCTGGGCTACTATGGGATTTCTCAATAGTGGGGACCTGAGTATCTAAAGGCATGAATATTTTATTTTGTAATTGCTTATTCAATAAAGTAGATTCAGTTATAGAGTGTTAGATTATAAGTAGACTACCTTTAGCAGGGTCGGGGAAGATGCCATGACTTCTGCTTTTGATCACAGAGGTTTTGGGGGATTGTTCGCTGCTCGGTTGCCCTCCCGTGCCCCCAGGTCCACCTGATCCTCCAGGGCCTCCGTGTCCTGCTTGGCCTCCTTGGCCACCCGATCCTCCGCCTCCTCCTTGTGGTGGATGTCCTCTACTATGGATGCTTTCACTTTGTTCCTTTAGGGGGTGCCAGCGAGGCATGTTGTCCAACTGAGCAGTGTTAGACAAATCTATAAGCACCTGCAAAACATATGGTACAGTTTATTAGCATATAGTTAGCACTGCTTATATTGCCCTATTATTATTATTATTATTATTATTATTATTATTAAAAAACTATTATTATTGATATAAATTATAATAAAAAATATATTTATTGCCATTTTCCACACACATACTATTTATGCCATGATCTGAAGCTATGACTTTTAAAAACTGTTTCTAGAGAAATGTGCAAATGTTTAATTCTCACACTGCCAAAAGTGTTCTGACACATCAATTCAGGATGTTAACAAGCAACACTCACTTCTCCCAAGAAGTCATTGGAGGAATATTTGGCATAGTCCCATACCGTCACCTCAAGGGTTTTTCTCTTCAGCTGAAAGTTAAACAGATCACACATTAAATTAGTCACAAGGCATACTGTACCCTCCCCAGCCACCTTGCTCACGTCAATGCCTTGTTGCAATCTTTAAAAATACAATTGGACAGCAAAACTCAGCCCATGTAGGAGCAAAAATATTGTGAATAAATTTATCAGACACATCAGTGTTCTCACATTCTTCGATCTGTTTTCCTAAAATTTTTGTCTTTGGGATGAACCCTTTCTGTCTACACTGTGCATTTTTTTCCCAGAACTTTTTAATGGATTTTGTGCTTTGAGGCGGCACAGTGGCTTAGTGTTTAGCACTGTTGCCTTGCACCTCCATGTTCCGGGTTTGATTCCCGCCTTGGTCTGTGTGCATGGAGTTTACATGTTTTCCCCATACTTGGTGGGTTTCTTCCGGGTACTCCGATTTCCTCCCACAGTGCAAAGATATGCAGATTAGACTAATTGGCCTATTTGGTTCCCAAAGTGCGAGTAGTGCATAAATGAGCAAGAGGGTGTGTGTATGTGTGTATGCCCTGCTGTTGACTGTTTCCTGGGATAGCTGCAGGCCCCCTGTATACAGGATGAAGTGGTATAGACAATGAGTGAGTGAGTCCTTTGTGAATGAGTGAATGAGTACAGTAAGTCCTTTGACCTCCTTTTAAAATCTTAAACAAAGATGAAAGACCAATCCCCCCCCCCCCCCCCCAATTACACAAATATATATACACACACAAACATACACACAGTGAAAAAAAAAACAAACTAACAAACAAACCTATCAAACAATCTTTGACTGAGTGTACATTAGTTAGTAACCTAGCAACCAGCGTTAGGATCTATCCAATTACGGATACTTCAAAGCACTTTGTAAGTCGTTCTGAATAAGAGCATCCGCCATGTAAATTTAAATGATCTATAATAAATGATCCATTAACCTGGGTCCCTGTCACTCACATCTTTTTGTCAAGTCTGACAAATGTACGCCTGCAGTGTTTTCAACCATCATGCGTTACTAAATAAAACTAAATAAAGCTTCCCTGTCAAACATGTCAGCTCTCAGCAACACTGTGATAGTGTGTGATTTTTGGATCTGAGTCATTCTCATCATAATTATCGTGATGGAAAATGTTCTCAGGAATCCCACTCCCAAGAGTAAATAAACAAAAAAAAAAAAAAAAAAAGGAAAGGAAACTCTGCTATACGACCTATATACTGTAAGTACGAGACCTGACAAGAGTGTGTTCAGAATCGAAGTTCTCCAAGAAACGGTGTCTATATTTACCTGCTCAAGGTGAATGTTTTTATAGATGACAGTCTGGTTCCATTCAGGGTTCTGGGTCTTCTGCACATACTTAGTTCTTCTCTTGTTTTCAGCACTGTTGTATTGTTATAAATGTCAGAAAGACATGATATTAGACAAACAAGACAACTAAACAAATATAATGAAAAACTAGACAATTACAATGTTATTAACCATTATGATATCAATGGCATAGATAGTTTTTTTTAATTATATTTATATTTCATATAATTATGGTTAACCAATACCTGAAACAGTTTCTAGAGATTGTCCACATTTAAACATTGTAATCAATGCAAATTAAGAACGATTTATAATTCAAAAGAAACCATACTGACTGATTTACTATATGGGTTGCAGATGATGATGACTAGCTCACAAAGTCATACATGGAATTATGCTTGCACATGCATGTAGAACTTTTGAATCATCGACACTGCAAACTTACATAAAGTAGAAATGAAAATGGCCATTTAAATTCTATTATAAGGAACTATGATGGAATGTAATGTTTTACACATTAAGGTTTCCTTAACTGATATTATTTCAATTCAATTCAATTTTATTTGTATAGCGCTTTTAACAATGGTCATTGTCAGTCAATAGTCATTATTTAACACACTAGTTAACATGAACAAACCATGAACTTCAATGTCAATACACACGAGCCAGCATTAGAAATGTTATTTAAATTTGTTTTATTTTATGTACAGTACAGGCCAAAAGTGTGGACACACCTTCACTCATTCAATGTGTTTTCTTTATTTTCATGACCATTTACATGGTAGATTCTCACTGAAGGCATCAAAACTATGAATGAACACATGTGGAGTTATGTACTTAACAAAAAAAAGTGAAATAACTGAAAACATGTTTTATATTC
>JAQMYG010000037.1:9503471-9521039 GCA_030014215.1 Clariallabes teugelsi
GGTGTTTAATATAAAATTTTGTACATTTGAAAAAAAATCCACTCTGTCATAGTAATTATATTATCATATTATTATTATTATTATAATTATTATTGCAGCACGGTGGTGTAGTGGTTATCACTGTCGCCTTGCACCTCCAGGGTCCGGGTTCGAATTTGCATGTTCTCCTTTGTGCTTGGTGGGTTTCCTCCGGGTACTCCGGTTTCCTCCCACAGTCCAAACACATGTAGGTTAAGGTTGATTGGCATTCCCATATTGCCCATAGTGTGTGAATGGGTGTGTGAGTGTATGTGTGTGTGCCCTGCGATGGATTGGCACCCTGTCCAGCGTGTACCCCACCTCGTGCCCTAAGCCTCCTGAGATAGGCTCCAGGTCCCCACGACCCTGAATACAGGATAAAGCGGTATAGATGATGAGTGAGTGAGTATTATTATTATTATTATTTATTCATCCATTATTCATGCTCCTTATCCTGTGTAGGATTTTTGCTCCCTAAATAGGCGTTCCCATCACAGGGCACAAGCACACATTCACACACACACACACACACACACTTAGACACTCAATCATACATTATAATGAATTAATATTATTATAATTTTCACATATTATATTATAATCTGTTCTCAGGGGGCACTGTTAGCTCAGTGGTAGGTTTCCCATGGGGAAGGCCCGGGTTCAATTCCAACCCAATGTACAAAACCCCAACCACTGGATACAGTATCCCGGATAAAATTGGAGGGTTGCATCAGGAACGGCATCCAGCACAAAACCTGTGCCAAGTTGTGTGATGATGGTCCGCTGTGGCAACCCCTCGACGGGAGCAGCCAGAAACTAACAATACTAAATAATCACCTTTTCCTCAAGCCACAAAATTTTTAATTGTAGGCAAGCAGACTTCTTTATAATTATATTGATTTCATGTGAAAGGTCTCTAGACAAAAAGAGCAGATGATGAAGTCCATCACAGTAAGTAATAAGTAATATGTAGATCAGCAATGCAATATGAATCAGATAAAACAGGCTTAATGTCTTCATAATGGAATTACCCGGGCTATTTTGTAGAGAAGACTGACTGTTGTTTGTGGTGTTTATAGGCATGAGCAAAAATAAAATAAAAATCAATTCTTAGTAATTCTATCTTTCTACTCTTTGTTATTTCCTATTTATTGCACCACTTATGTTAAGTGTTAAGTATTTCCATAGACATTTTATTTAATTTCTACCATATTCTTATTAGTATTATATCACTTGCGACTTTTTTACAGTACAGTACATTTGTATTTGTAGATTTCTAATATGGTTTAATGTCTACTACCATGAGTAGCAAATTACATCAACCATTTGTTCAGTCTTTCACTTTGTGAGGATGCATTGATTATGGCATGAAATTATGACCTTTTAATGGACTGAACTGAGACCTCAACACACAGAGAGATCTAGCATTCCAACATGCCATTGCCATGGCAGAACACGTATGTAAACATACTGACATGTATGTGTCTGTATTGATGTGAGAGGCTAATGTCAGTATTGCCTAGTGCAGTATATGAACATGGATACCAGGATGGGGCTGAGGTGCACCACAAAGATATGCCCATTATCCAAGACTATGACACACATGAAAAGAGTTGATTTATGCTTAATGGGGTTTTGAATGTCATTGTGCAATAACTCTCACCTTCCACTTTCCAGCTAGGACCTCCTGCTGTGACACAAGCATTGCAATTCAGTTGACTTACAGAAATAAAAAGAAAATACTAGACAAAAGCTTTCAGAAAAAAAAACCTACTTATGCATACCTATGTATAAACACCTAACCTGGATAAACTACAGTATAAACATAGAACAATTTGAGATTTACTCTTTCGGTGATGTGTTATTATAAATGCCTCCAATGCTGTCAATTAGCCTCTAAAACTCCAAAATTAGTGATTGTAAAGATCTACAAGTCACTACTGTCTTTGTTATAATGAGGAAACCTCATACTGCGTGTAATGTTAGGTTCTAGTGTCTGATACAAGATCATAGGAAATTTATTACTGAGAACTGTAATAAAAGTGAATAATACAACTCACTGACTGCTGCTGCTTTGTTTTATATTGCTATGAAAAAAAATCCAAGAGATGTGGTTTGGTAATATGAAACCAAGTCTATTATTGTCTTAGCTTTTATTTATAGATGTCACCTTTATATTTGATGGTAAGAAAAAAAAACATGCGGTATGACAACCCATCTGTCTTCTTGTGCATTTTATTAGTGTCTGGTAGATTTTTTCTCATATGGTTATGATAGATAGGTTGAGTTGACATTTTATTGAGCTTACAATTTCTATAATATTCTCTAGCAACTTTAGTTACCACGACTAGGTTTTTTTTGTTTTTATTATGAATACAAAAACAAACAGTCAATATTCAGTTATTGTATTTAGCTAGTAGTTGGGAAAAGTCATTACATTGAGAGAAGCACATACAATCATGGATTTTGATTCATCATTTGTTGGATTTATGCAAATAAGAATGACAAAGGTGATAATAATAATTAATAAAATTTGAAATTGTCAGTCAAGGTAATTGTTAAATGTTGTCTGTATTCTGTATATACTGTACAATTGATAAGTAAATTGTATGACCATAAAAAAAAAAAATCAAACAAATACCTAAATAAAACATAAAATGTATACTCATTTTAAGCTATTGTGACGGTTTTGTTTTATTTATTTATTTTTTTAATGTGCTGTCTGTACATTGTTGGTAACTATGCTGGCATGCCTTACTTTGGTTTTATGCCAATCGGTTTTACAATTTATTAATGAAAATCCACAGCCTCTACCACTTCAGTTCCACTTTAATCCTTGGAATGTACAGTACAGTAGTTTATTATTATTATAATAGGCTCCAAAACTCGACAAAACTAAGTAAAATAATAACAATAATAATAATAATAATAATAAGTTATTACAAATATTTAGTGTTAACTTTAATGCATTGCTTTAAGAAAAAAAAATTGGCACCTGTGCTAAAACTGGGTTTATACTTAACAGTATCCAAGCAATGCCTTGAGGTTCCTTATCATTAGTTTAAATTATTGCATAATTGGAATATTACTATAGATGGAATATAATAATGTACATGGAAAAATCTGATTCAGAAATACAGTGAAACAAAAAAATAAAAATAAATACATTAGTAAATGAACATTGGGTTTCAACCATCATATTGGAAACATCTTCAATGCATATTCTTCCAAAGAAATTCCAAATATTATTGGAATCAATATATTATAATGTTTAGAAGATTTATTATACAGTAAATTATTTGTTAAACACATAAGACTGTGTTTAATGATGCTCTCCTAGGGCCTGTTTTAGAGAGATCAAAGAAGTAAGCAAATAAAACATTTAAAAGACTGGAATTGGGTTTTGTGTAAAAACGTTTAATAAACCCTTAATAATGTGATAAGAACTCACACACCATAAGAAAATTACTTGTTAGCAAAACTAAACAGAAAAAGGCAATGGAAAAGGTCATGTAGTCTGATGAGTTCAGATTGACCATATTCCAGAGCGATTGGTGCATCAGGGTAAAACGGGAAGTGCATGAAGCATGCATGGTGCCCACTTCAGTAGATCAGGTCTAGGCTCAGCAAACTTATGAGGCATTAAAATGAAGTTAGGTGACTGAGTATACAAAATCTTTTCCTTGATGGGATGGGTATAATTTCATAAGAAATTGGCAAAAACTGTTGGGAGCATAAGGAATGATTTTCACACATGAATTAGCCATCACCTTGAAGCAGGTGTACCAATAATAGCGGTCATATGAAATATTACTGTGTGTGCATTTAATAATGCATTCCCCATATTTCCACTAAATAATAAATTTTTTAAAAAGTTGCATATCACATATTTTACATATCACATACTTTGATTAAGCCAGATATCCCAAATGTTATGTGTCTGGCCAAACTAATATGTTTATATTTAAATTACAGTAATATTGTGAAGGTAAATTATATGTACTATTTTGTACTATTTATGCTTTTGAATCTCACAAATTCATGATTTTTGGAGGCACCTGGTCTACAGTCAAAGAGAATGATGTATGAATGTAATTTTTATATATAGTGTTCGATAAAAGAAGAAAAAGAAAGTGATCATGCAAATGAACTGGACCAATAATAGAGCATTCAAATGCAATAGTAATTTTTTTATGTTAATATATTATTTATTTATTTATAATTTAAAAAAAAAACAGAAAAGGTATGTCATCCGAATGTAGAGAATGTAGTAAATATATAGCACAAAATTATGTCAGAAATATGAAGTTATAAAGCAAAATTAGAACATAGGTAAAAACTTTTTTAGCCATGCACATAACATATTGATCAAGGCATTAAAAGAAATTTACCTTCACTGTCTGACATAGCTCCCTGTAGATCATCCATAATGAAGGCAATATCCCTATCATAGCCACGTGTTCTTGATTCTTCTCTCATATGTTGCTGTACCTCTGGCAAAGAGTGACTGGAACCAAACTGGTCCCGAGAATCAGCAGAGATCGGTGGTAATGGTCCTGCAGATGCCCTTGCCATACCCATGGGTTGCCCAACTGGGCTCAGCGGGCTCTCTTCTTCTGAGTTTTGTGCCACAATTGGAATGCGACCCCTGCTTTGGCTGATGGGTAAGCTTGTTGGTTTTACCCTTGCTATTCCAAATTGGGAATCTACGCCTTCACCCTCCGACTTTAACCTCAACGAAGAGCTGGAAAGGTCTCTTTTGATAGATAAGTCAAGTCCATATATAGAGGAAGGTCTGGAAGAAGGTCTAGACCGGGTGCCACTAGGATAAGTGCCATCGTCTGGGAGAGATGATCTCAAGTTTGGGCCAAGGTTTAGAGAGTGACCAAGATTAAGCGTTGAGCCCAGATATTTCTGCTGCTCAGCTAGGTTCTTCCTCAGGCCAAAAGTGATCTCATCCTGTAGCAGCCGTGCTCTGCTAGACAGTCCCCCGATGGCTGAGCCAGTAGAAGATAAAAAACTGCTGTAATCAGGTTCCAGGTCTCGGCTCTCTTGTATAGGGGAAAACTTTGTAATTTTAGGGTCAATTAGTGTTCTTTTATTCTTTAATTGTTTCTGGTAAAGGACTGAGGCTGAGAGCTGCTTAGCAGCTTGCTTTTCTAGTGTAAGTCTTCCGATGCTATATTTTTCAGATTTAGGAAAATGTCTAAAACTGTCAGTGTTTAGGTAGTGTGAAAGACCTGTGAGTTGTTCTAGAGTATCTGAGCCCCTCCGGAACTCTTGCTTGATTTGCTGTTTTAGTAGCTTTAACTCATATGGTTCCTCCATTGCGTCCTCTTCTGGCTTACCATAATGTAATCTTGAGGTGGTTTGTAGAGGTCCAATAAAGTCAGTCACATCTGGTGTGCGACGAACGTCAGCGACACGAAGTAGCCGATCACTTTTGCTGATATCCTTATCAGGAACGTTGAAGCTTGACCCCAAGCCTCTAGATCCCTTGGTGAGCTCACCTATGTCGTCGATCATAACATAGTTTCTGACATTGTGGTGGTCAATGTCTGCATAGAAGGACTCTGCTGAAATGCTGGACATTGGACTGCTGGCCATACTACCTCTTTCCTCAAGCCCGATTCTCAGGTCTAGGTTGTTGTATTTACTTGCAAGATGTGAGACTCCATATGCGTTCTCTGTAGATGTGGGGACAATTAGAAGAGGCTGATTCCGTATAACCTCATAATTAGTGGTTATCTTTTGCTCCAAATCGGACAATGTAGTTTGCCGGCTTTTCTGTTGCATTAGAAGCAGCTGGGAGGCATGGTCATAACCTGTTTGTTGTGATTGCTGGCTATGGGCTGGTACTGAAGAGTACATTGACTGGGTCTGATAGGGAGACACCTGTTGGTGATAAAGTGAAGGCTGTTGGTACAGAGTTTGCTGGGAATAGTGATTTGGGGAATCACTTTGGGAGGTATACTGATAATGAGAGTATGCAAGTTGTGCATACTGAGACTCAGCTTCAGTCTGCGGTGGAATGAATTGGTCAAATTCTGACTGAGGGGCAGTCCTTGGTCGTTCCATTCCATGACCACTACCCCGTGTCTCTCTGTTGTTGCTAATCTCGCTATCAGACATATAGTCACGGTCTTCTGCCACACCTTGCAAATATGCCCTCTCTCTCTTCTCTCTTTCCTTTAATAAAGCCTCCTTCCTTCGATTAATGCCCATTTCCAGATACCTTAGCTTGGCATCTATCTCTTTCTCTTCCTCATCCAGTTCTGCTTGCTTCTTGCGGAGTTTGGAAGACTCTCTCTCAACCAAATCCAACTCTATGTCAATATCTTGGAGGATTTTTGCTCTAGCCATGGTGGTATTTCTACACATTCTTCTTCTGGATGAACCGGTACTGTATCCCAAGGGGCCAACACCAATGTCCTCGTCTGGTGGCGGATGAGGAAGTGTGCGCTTTATTTTCTTATGGGAGCTCACTGGAGTAGTGCTCTGTGAACCTTTGCTCTGGGAATTGAAACACAAGTTATATTTTTATTTATAAGGTTAAATATATTTTAATGTTTATTCTTCATTGGTGAAAGAGTACTTAAACATATGTGGAATGATCTATTGTTACACATTCCATTTACACAGAAACATGACAGCTGTATAAATAATGAAAAATATATTACATACAGTGTATGTACAGTATGTAGATTTTTGTAATCGAAGAAACAGCTTAAAGTAACAACATTTATTATGTCAGATCTTATAGCAACCAAATAAAATTTGGTAGCTATAAAACTTTACGTGTTAAAAGAAATATATAAAACCAATAAAAATATAAACCAATATAAAAATATATATTTAAAAATATATTATGAACATAAAACAAATATATAAAACTTGGTGAATAAGTGTGCACCCAATCTTATATATTTGTTACATGACAATGCTCATAATTATTCACATTCAAACTGTTTTAAATGTCTAACTAAATAATTATCTGATTAAGTAATCATACAATTATGATCAATTTAACAATTGTAGTTAATATTAAATTAAGAGTAAGACAAATGAAGACTGTTTCTTAACACTATATGCAAGTATTGAAGCCATACTCTGCAAAATACTGTAGCTTATAGGATCTCATTGTCAAAAAGTTTTGAGGAGGAGAAGGTCCAAAACTTTAGCAAGTACAGTACTGGTCACTTCTCACATGTGACAACTATATCTTGTATTTTCTACATGTCCAGGCTATACAGTACAGTGCAATTCCCAGTGATTATTTAACTCATTCAGAGATTATTTGGGTCCAACTAAACAGTCTCAGGGAATAAAGTATGTATAAATTACCCCAAACTATTAGGAAAAAATTATTATGGTATGATGAGGCATTGGCTGGACACTTATCACCCAAAGAATATCATACGTAGGGCAAAATGTGATGGCATCATCATGTTATATGGCTCAAGATAGTCAAGATAGAGGAAATCATGGATAGCGCCAAACACTAATCTATTGTATTTTGTCACAAACCTGCACCATTACCAACCACAGGAGGGACATGCAAATACATGTACGTGTGCAGACCCAAGGCAGGAATTGAACCCAGACCATGGAAGTGCGAGGTAACAGTGCTAACCATGCTGCACGGTCTAAATCTTTTAGAAAACTTGCATAGAAAATGAGCTGTGCATATGAAGTTTCCTCCAATTTAACAGTCTTTGAGCATTTTTGCAAGGAAGAGTTGGATAAAATGGTCAATTCAAAAGCAGTAAATTGTTAGACTCATCTACACATTTAACAATACTTACGGAACAGCCATCTGTGTACTGGTACATGATTCTGTCATCAGTTGTTGGACTTAGAGACTTGGGATCAGACAGAGATCGCTGGGATGCCTTCAGTGATCTTGGACTACTTGGGTGTCTTGGTGGTTCAGCTGTTAGCATTTTTTGAGTGCCCTTACCAGGAGACACAGGTGAGACTGGGAAGTACAACACCTTTGGAGATTTGGGTACTGAAGCGGTGTTAATACTGTCTGCTTTTAGAGTGTTGACAGCTGAATGTTTCTTATCTTTGTCAGACATAAAGTCTGAGTCACTCTCTATTTCTCCTCCTCTGTGCAGGTCAAATGTAGTATCGACTTGAGCTCGAATTGGCGACCTCTTTAGAGTTCCAGAATGATCTGTCTGAACTGAGATCTCAGCCACTGTTTGGATTGCAATGCTGGACACTTTGGAGCCTTTAAGCTTTTCTCCATCTGCACATCTGCTGGAGCGAGACCTGCGCCTGTTTCGAACAGGGACATCCCATTCATCCTGATCTTCATCATCAGTTTGCACACAGCTATCTACACTTTTTCTACTTCTCCTCTTCCTCCCAGGATAAAGCCTTTCCAGTCCTTCCTCCTCATCTGTCTGAACACAATTGCTACTTATTTTTTTACTACTTAATCCTATATTTTGCCCAGTGTCTTGCTTGGTTATGTCAGGCAGATTCTCTGCATCCTGTCTTTGTTTCTCGATTTCTTGAATAAGGTCATTTTCTGATTTAGGTCTGTTCAAACTATGCTGCAAATCACCAGTTTGTTTGTTGTCATCCTTCACTGGCCAGTATTGCCCATTATCTCCTCTGCAGTACTGGGAATCCAAAACAACACCTGAGCTAGTGCTATGAGATATTCCATCAAAGCTATATGGATATATGTTCTGTTCTTGCAACTGCTGTTGTAGTTGGTGCTGTAGCAGCTGGATTTGCTCAAGCTGTAGTTGCTGCTGGGCAAAGGTCTCTTGTTGAATAATAAAATGCGCCTTACGTTCTTCTTCTTGCTGCATTAGGAGCTGTTGTTTTATGCTCTGCAGTTCCTCTAATTCTTTTTGAACAATAATCTGTTCCTGCTCACGATAACGTTGTATCTCCTGTCTCTCCCATTCAAGCTCCTCAGCCAGACACAACTGCTTCAGTTTCTCTAATTGCAAAAATTCATGTTCAGCTTGATACTGCTGACTCTTGCTGTCATCAAATGCAGGGAAATTTGGGGAGATAAGAGCATCCAGAGAGGCTGCAATGACCTCAAGAGTAGCATCAGCGTATAGCTCTGGAAAAGCTGATATTGAGGGAAGAAGGCTGGCAAGGGCTGAAGGCAAAATATCCTTTGATGAATCAGTTTCTCTGTATATTGATTCAGAGGAACTGATTATATTATATGGTGAAGTCTGGATCTGTGTTGAAAATGGTTGTGTCATTGTGGTGAGACTGTTACATGTTGTACTGAATATTGAGCCTGGCTGAGTCGTAATTGCACAAGTAGATGGAATGGGTGGAGCAACAGAAGAATAGACAACTGTATTCGAAGGGCTTTGTCCACTACTATTTCCAGAGGATATTCCTTGGGAAGAGCGACTTGTGGTTATCCCAAACAATGACATCTCTTTCTTTGAGTAGTCCAGGGCTTTATCTGTAGTGATTGGAAATGTACACTTTAGTTCAAGAAATCAACCAGTCTCACATAGACCATATACTGAGGCCATGCTGTTTCTGTGAAAATGACTACAAAGAGGAAACCCGAGAGCATGCATAAATCACTCTTGTCATACTAGCATGATGCAAAGCCAAAACACTGAGGGAGAACACGAAGGCACATGCATGCATCTGTATAAAAAAAGAAAAGGAACAAATGAATGAAAATAATTAGAGCCTGTTCACATATATAAAAAATAAGCAAGAAAAAATAGGTAAAATGACACAAAATAATGAAAAAGCCAAAATGCACATGCACTGCAATACTAACCTCTTGACATTTTTGAAGATGTTAAATCGATTGCTCCGTCTAGTGCATCATTTTGGCCGACAGACCCAGTTTTTGCAACCAAATCAGTTTGTGTGACATACCCTACTGTTTTTAGACTACTGAGATCCTCAAGTCCAAGGGTTGTGGCAATATGTTGATCATTTCTTTGGTCAAACTGCTTATCGGGTGAAGGCTGTGTTCTGCAGCTTCCTGTAAATGGAAGTCTATAGAGGATGTCACAGCACACTGTTCGCCTCCCTGCTGTTAGATCTACAGGTGCCATATCTTCTTCGACAATACTTGTAACAACCCCAGTAGATGACGTAATAGCCAACATAGTTTTCTTTGGCTTTGATATTGTGAGATCAATAGCTGCAGGAGGTTCATTATGAATGGATACAGGGGAAGGCGTGCAGATTACTGGGGTCATTGTGATAGGCAAAGATAAAGATGCTGTGGTTCCAGCAGGTCCACGTGTTAGGTTAATGGGGATCTCGGTATCGGCTGTTGGTTTTGGTTGTGAATTCACTGGTCTGTAAATAATTTGTGCCAGCGGTTCAAATGGTTTATGTGTTTTAAGTGGCAGAGGTGATGAAGTAACACTTTGTAAACTGGATGATGTGTCAACTGTAATGCTTTTGTTGTATGCGATTGTTGCAGTACAGGTAACAACAGTGATACTGTCTGTCACAATAGATAATGTTGTAGCAGGAGCTATCTCAGCAGTTAAATTGACAATTTCTGGCTGCACTGCAGTTATCTGTCGACTACTTGAATCATTGAAGAAACTCTGCATGTTTGACTCAGGGGCTGTCAGGTCCATTCCTTTGTCAGTCATTGAAACATTGAGCTTTAATGTTGTGAGATCTATAACATCATCAATGCAATGAGTCTTTCCACTTTGTTTAGGTGCTGCTTGTCTGTATGTAGGATCTGAAATACGTTCTAATGGTATGCATTCTTGAACGACTGATACTGTAGTAGTTCTCTGGACTTCAGTAGTGACAACTTGTGCCAAAATATTAGGTAATGTATACTGGTGCTGTTCGGTTGCATCAATTGTAGAGTACAGGTGACTCATGGTAGGCAAGACTTTATCAGTTCCTCTTATTTCTTGACTCTCAACTGATTTTTGGATTTGACAAAATGTTCCTGGTGCAGTTGGGGTATATGTTAAATCAGACACTGATGGCACCATTTGTTGTGATTCAAGAAATATTTGGTGCTGTTGAATCTGGTCAAAGGGTGGACCTTTTGTGGATTTCACATCTTCTTCCATTTCTAAAATTTGTTCTGTTAGTTTATCTGTTGATAATGGGAGCTTGGTCATTGTTACTGGAGCAGGATAAACTGTGTGAATCAATTGCACCTCACGCCCTTGCTTGACATCATATGAAACCAAAGGTTCCCTTGATAAAGCTGGAGTGATATCTACTGCAACAGTTGCTGGTTTTACCTCTACAGGTATTTCTTGGATTTGTCGTGATGCAGGTACCACTGGCTGGGGATAGGTTTGTGGGGCTGAAATATGAGCGGTGCACTCTTCAGTACCCGAGATCACTGTTGACATATTATTTATTTTTGATTCTTTGGTCATGGCTGGAATCTCAGTCATAACTGAGACTACATGGAATGTATCTGGTGATGTTACAGGAACCACTGTTGCTGTAGGATATGCTGCTGTGCTCACAGGTGATGCAGAGTAAACAGATTCACTTTTAATTGGTACTATTGCATCCGTCTCTATTTGTGGCACAAATGCAGGGCATGGTGCTACTAAATGTGGTACTGAAATCACTGTAGACATAGTACTTATTTTTGGTTGCACAGTCACGTCAGTCACAATTGATGATGTTACAGTAGGCATGGACACCACTGCCTGTGCAGGATATATTGTTGCAGTCACGGGTGATACAGAGCAAATTGCTTTTTCCTCAAAAGTTTCCTTTTTGATGGGTTGTATGACAGGATCTACTTGGTGCGCATAAGGAAAAGCAAAGCTTGTTGCTATAGAATGTGGCACTGAGACAGTATTTATTTTGGGTTCTATAGTCATGTCTGGAATTTCATCCAGAAATGGTGATGGTATAGTGGGTATGGAAACCACTGTTGGTGCAGAATATACTGTTGTGGTCAAGGGTGGTGCAGAGTAAATAGGTTTTTCCTCATACATTTTTAGTGGTAGTACACCAGTTTGGGGTACAAAAACTGGGCTTGGAGTTATTGAATGTTGTACTAAAACTGCACTCGATGCAGGAACAACTGTCAAATCTCTCGTTGAAATCATTGCAGATGCATTATGTATTGCTGTCTTAAATGGAACATTTGGTGCAGAATCCACTGTTTGTACTGGAATAGATGGTGGTGTCAAAACAGGAGCAGCTACTACTCTTGGTGGGGTAGCTAATTCAGGATGTGAAAACACGGTCACAGGTGGAGTAAATGTTGTTGATACACTAGCAAGACACTGCTGCTTAAGAGTTGGTAGAGATGGTCTATGTATTGGAGCTTGGGTTGTAACTCCTTCCACTGGTGATCCTGGTTCTGATGGCAATGTTATAACTACATATGTCTCAAGAGTTTTAGCGAATCTAGGTGACAAGGGAGATTTTGGAGATGAAATACTATGTTTGATATCAGTGGGGGTGACCAAAGATAATGTAAGGGCCTTGGGCGGTTCTTTCGTTCTTGGAAAAGTTGAAGCATAGCCAACTTGGGCAACTGCAGATTCAGAAATCACTGATGGTTTAATGCCTTCTTTTGATTTGTGACAAAATGGCTTAGGTGGGACTGGAGGAGGTGACTTGTGGTGTATGGTGGTTGTAACTTCTTTCACTGATGCCCCAGGTGACTGCCTAGCCATACTTTTTACAGACTCATTAGTAGTTGGTACCATTGACTGTTGGTTGAATGGCACATTAGGTAACCTTTCAGGTGGTAGGGCTGGTGGTGAAGCTGCAGGTGGTGGTGGAAATTCAATGACTGGCTTATTTGCTCTAGAGAAAGATGCCATTTGAAGTTCAAGTTGTGTGGTCACAAAAGTTAGGTCACTGGGCAAGCAAGGTTTTTGTCCTATAAGAGGAGAATCATCTGAACTGATAACAGGGGACACACTTACAACAGCTGGACTTCTAAATTGTTGATCTGAGGTTGCTATAGTGTTAGTAATGATATCCAGTGATTCTTGTTTTATCGTAGGTTTATTTTGAACACTTGGCATAACGATAGCAGTAGCTTGTCCTGTCTGCAGAGCAGGAGTTATAATCTGAGAGCCATCTAGTGCAGGTTGAACATTGTCTGTCTTTGGTTTTGTGTCCAATACAATTGAGTGTGTTGGTTGAAAAGACAAGGTTTCAAAGGCTGCACTCGTATTTATTGTTGGAAAAACCATTGTGGCAGCATACTGTACAGACTGGCAGGTTTGTGAAATTGAAACAGGAGGCTTATGGGATCCTGTTGCTGCCACAAGTGATTTGTCTGCATCTATACATGGAATAGGAATTTTAATAGCTGGAGTCAGAGCTGTTGTATCTGCAGTAGGAAGAGTGGGTGAAACATGCGGGTGTTGTATGAAAGAATTATTTTGTGCACTTGATTTTGTTGACTCCAATATGGTTGAACAAATATAGCTCTGTTCCACAGGTGTGGAATAAACATATGGTGCAACCGACATGCCCCGGACTGTAATGACAGTGTCTGTTGAACAGCATGTTGTTACTGCAGGTGGGCCAGAAATATGCTCTTTATCTATAGATATTACACCTGAACTGTGAGTTGAATACTTTGAAGGTGAAGACATTGGATCTGTCATTTCGACAGGTTCTGGAACGATGGTAGAATATGTATGTTCTTTTCCAGCATATATAGGAGTGGGATCTAATGATGGTACTTGAATTCGGCACTCTGATATGGGAATCTCAACATCAGACTCAAGAGGAATTGATGTTATGCATGGAACTGGGGCTTGTGATACATAAGCTGGTGTAGTTGTGGAATTTGGTTTGAAATTCACCGTAGCTAACACTGAAGTTGGACTCATTGCTTGATTTGAGACAGAAACTGTAATTTGCTCATCTGTGGACACTGAAATTACTGTGGATGTAGCCGTAAGGGAAGAATAATCTGCAATATTTGTAGGTTCTAGAATTTCTCTTGAGTGTGCAGTCTGTAAAACTGAATCAGATTGTGACACTCCATCTTGTATTGTAACAATAAATGCATCTGAGGTAGGCTTTAAGGGTAAAACTGGTTTTTCAGCTGATGATGGTTTAGAAATTAAAACATCAGCTGGCTTATCAGCTTCTGTTGGTTGAAGAGACCCTGATGCTTCAGAAGTAGCAGTATCCAGTGGGAAGGAAATTAATGTTGGTTTTAGACCTAGTGGTGGGTTAGTTGCAGGCATCCCAGGTAGACTTGTAGCTATTGAGATGTTCATGGCTTTTTGGGTAGATTCCTCACTAGCATTGTCAATTAAAGGAGTATATTGCACTGAATCTTGAGGTGCTGATTTTGATGGTAAGCCTGTAACTTGTGTAGAATCATTTCCAAGGGTTGTTAAACTTTCATCAGCAGAGAGTTTTGTTGGAATGGAAGCTTGCCCTGCAGGCTGATCTATAATGCCTGAGGAAGATGCTGTAAAATCTAAGGAGGGCAGTGTGGGCGTTTGTGAATCCCAAGTAAGGGGCTCATGTTCAAGTGCTGATTTTGAAAGTGGAACTTCAGATACAACAGATATGGGTTCAGACTCTACTGACTGTACCTCTACTGAAGATTCTATAAATTCAGAAGGTTCCTCTGATCCGTCATCACACTCAGCAATGCCGTCTAACATAATTATCTCATGCTCTTGTGTGATGATATGTTCATCCTCAACCTCCTCTTCACCAGATGAACACTGAGTAATTTTTAGATCAGGAATCGGATAGAGAACATTTTTAACAGTCTGATCTTGCTGAGGTGTTGACTCAGTCTTGTAAGGTTCCATTGCACACTCAATAGGTTCAGCTGCAAATTCATTCTTGTCATTGTCCTCTTCACCACTTGAGGGAATTTGTATTATTTCTGCTGAATCAGATAAAGGCTCAGATAAAGACAGAGGTGATATTGGTGATAGAGGAGTTGATTGTGTAGGACTTGTTCCTGAAGTCATAACATCCTTTTCCCTATTCAGCAATTCATCACTTGCAGTTTCAGCATACCACTGCCAATTCTCATCTTGCTGTTTTGTAAACTCAAAGGTGTCTGATATATTCACAAAACAAGTATCTGTAACAGTGGGTACAGTAGTATCTCTGTTAGAAGCTGATCTGTATACTTGAGCATGATCAATTGCTCGATCTTTTAGCATGAGTTCTCTATTTTTCTGCATTTCCTCATAGGCCTCATCTGGTGTTCTAAGCTTTCTTATTGTTTCTGGAACAGAGATATTAGTCAAGTACTCATCCACAGTAGCATTATAATCAAATGCCATTGCCTGCGCTGGTTCCTCCACTAGTGACTCGTAAACATAGTCTTCTATCAGCATGCCACCATACAGTGGTTCTATATCAGGTGGAGTGATTTTTTTTGTCATAGCTTTGAGCTCCTGAGCTTTCTGCATAAGTTCTTCATATGCCTCATCTGCAGTCTTTAATTGTTTTGCTCCAACATCCATTGGTGGTTGTTCGTGGGTAACAACATTTTCTGGT
Source organism: Clariallabes teugelsi (assembly GCA_030014215.1). NCBI lineage: Eukaryota > Metazoa > Chordata > Actinopteri > Siluriformes > Clariidae > Clariallabes > Clariallabes teugelsi. The sequence continues at coordinate 9,518,961 of JAQMYG010000037.1, forward strand.
TCTGACTCTGTACTTGGTGATATGTTTGAGTAAGAAAATGTCTCATATGTGTTTATTTCTGAAACTTGCACTTCATCCTCAGCTTGAGATAGGGTGCCAGTCTGAAAGTGACTATTTGGTGGATAATCTTGCAATTTGTCTTTTTCTTTATTGGATTTTTTGTACGACTTTTTGAACTGCCTTTGATCATTTTCCCTCTGTATTTCCTGTTCTATAAATTGATCTCCTTCCTCTAGGATCTCTTCCTCCTCAGAGGAGTCGCTTATATTCTGAAGGGGTTGATCTTGCCTGTGCTTAACTTTCCTTTGCCGCTTGCCCTCTAAACTTTCCTTCTTGTGACCGGGACTGCTATCACTTTCTTCACCTAGTGAGGACAGTGTTGTGGGTGAAGTGGTTCCTGATGTGATGTGGGATGCTTGCATACTGGAAGAGCCACCGTCTTTAGAAATATCTTCAACTAAACTCTCTTCTTCTGAAATCTGTCTGACAGGAACATTGTCCTGTACAGAAATAGCTCTTGGGCTATTAGTGTCTGTGGTTTCTTCCTTCTCATTCTCGTCCTGGAGAAATGTTTTAACTGTTTTATAGACGGGACTTGGCTGCATTACTTTGCCTTCTTGTTCTTGAGACAAGAAGCAACTATCAGCACTTTTTTCAGGTACATTAAGTTGCTTTATGGTCCTTTCAGCTTCATGGTCAGTGCCATCAGTATCTGCATCACTGACTTCATGTTTTGTGATGTAACCTTGGAGATGAGTTGGTGACAAATCCGTATCAGCAATCGCTTCCTTCAGCTGTGAATGTCTAAGCTCTTCATCTCCAGAATCAAAATAATCCTTTGTCAACACTGTTTCTTTAAAATGAGCCAAGTCTGATTCAGTTTCTTTCGAAAGAAACTCACTAGCTCTCTGAAATTCTTTAAGCTCTTCCTCAGATGAACTGTATGATTCAGGTGAAACTGGCAATATTTTGTGCCCTTCTGGGTGTTTTTTATCATTCACCCTTAAATTGTTTGTCTCGTCCCCTGAAACTGATATCACTATGCTTTCACTCTCACAAGGTGTAGTAGGAGTAATCTTTAACTGAATTGCATGCTCTTCATTCTGATTAAGCTGGTCTGGGAATGCAGAATCTTCTGCCAATTTTGATGCCTGTTATAAAAAAAAAGTTTGCATTCGTTAATAAATTCTGCTATTTGTGAAATGGATAAATGTATTTTTTATTGAAAAAAGAAGTAACATTGTTGTGTACATTACCGTAGATGCAAGTTCACAAGTTTCCTTAAATTCAAGGGATTCTTCAACAGCAAGAGGCTTCAGCTGTGTTGGTTCATCGTTTGTCTTGACCAGTGGTTGTACTTGTGTTTTACTTTTTATCTCAAGTGATGTGATGACAACATCAGTAGGCGGTGTCTCTGGTTCTTCCTGGAGTGTCTCTGCTTCCGGAGAGCTTACATGCTTTATGGGTACTTCTGTAGTTAATTTCTCTTGTGTGACTGTAGGTTCTGCAGGTGTACTTTTCATCTCATCTGTTTTGTCAGCAGCTACAGCTTCCACAGGTTCCACTTTAGAGGTCGCTATTTGTATTTCATTTTTAGGTTTAATGACAGCAGGCTCATGGGTTTTAGTGGCCTGACCAACTTCTGATATTTTATTTGTTAGGGCTTTGGGTAAAGCTGCTGATTCAGTTTCAGATGTAGGTAATGGTGTAGGAGTTTGTCCCATATCTCCCAGGTTACCAGATAGGGCTCTCTGAGTCTGGCAGTTCAAGCACAACCACTCCCCCTGTATAAATAAATAATTATCATGAATTTACACAGTCTGTATCATTCTAATTTCAGAATATTGAATTTTAGAATATACTTTTTAATATACACAGTTACATACAGTGGAACCTCGGATTACGAGCATAATTCGTTCCGGAAGTGGGCTCGTATTCCAAAACACTCGTAACCAAATTTAATTTTCCCATTAGAAATAATGGAAACTCAAATTATTCGTTACACAGCCCAAAAAAATAAATACATAAAAATAATTAATACAAAATATTAAGTAAAAATAAAACAAATTAACCTGCACT
>JAQMYG010000037.1:9530234-9540717 GCA_030014215.1 Clariallabes teugelsi
CGTGATATATATCGTTATCGAGGTAGAAAATTGCTTCTACCGTGATAGAAGATTTTGCTTATATCGCCCACCCCTAGTATGTATGTATCTATCTATCTATCTATCTATATATCTATCTAAATTTCAAGAAGATCTGTGTAACTGAATGCAATCCCAAAAGTTGCCAATGGTTTAGTGTATTTATTGACCAGCTTTTGGCAGAAGATTAGGGCATTGGCTCCTGTAATACGTGATGGTCAAAGATAAGTCTTTCAGTGTGGTGAACCCTTTACACCTGCCACACGTACAGTACTTTCACTTCACTATTCTTATACTTTTGTAACAATAAGTTACACTCACATCACCTCCATCTACTCGTTCCAACAAAGTAAACTTGAATACTACTTGCAGAACCTTTGAAACATAAGAAAACCATGTTGACTGATCTAAACCCTTAAACAATTTCCCTACCTGTATCAGTTTCCTGATATGGGGTTCATGCCCATGAGACTAGACTAGCCAGCCTGACCCGGTCTCAGTCTCTTCCATCAGGCACACTTATTATTGATGAATTAGCCGCACAGACCTCCTGCTCTTTCCAAACACTCGTCTCATTACAACTGCCTAGTATACAGTGATGATCACATTACTGCACTAACACACAAACATGAGAAAACACACACACACACTCAGAGTCAATAGGTATATTGATGTATGAAGTGAAATAAATCAATTGCTTCAGGTATTTTTTTTTTTTTTTAATTATTATCTTGAATTACCTCTTGCTATATTTTATTAATGTGAATTTATACCACAGCATTGTCTAATTCTCAAATTTCATTAGTTAGTGCTAATAAAGTTTATATTCGGTTTCGAATTTCTTGGTAACATTTTTTTTTTTTAATGAAAGGGTTTTATTAAAATGACAATTTGTATCTGTTATATCATGAATGTCTGATAATATTAAATATAATTAGATATGGTTAAGAAACACAATTTCCAACCACCAAGTGGTGCAGCGGTAAATTGCCTGAAGGTCTCAAGTTTGAATGCCATGTGATGTTATAGCCTTTGGCAGCCGGGGGCCTAAAGGGAGCTCATTGGCCGTGCTTTTTCAGAAGGGAGGGATGGGAAGCATCATAGTGGCACTAGTCAATCACAGGTGTCTGTGAGCTCACACAAGTGCAGATAGTGAAGTCGTACAAGTGTTACTCTGCCACGAAGACAGCTGTTCGGATAGATGTGAATGGGTAACCTCACATGGCTCAGAGGAAAAACACGATAGTTTTTAGCCCACCCTGACTGGTAGTTGTAGCCTTGATGAACGAGTGCCCTTATGACAGGTCGGAATTGAATATGACCAATTGGAAAAAACCAACCCAACAAACCTCGCCCCCTAAAAAATAAAAAACAAATACCTGTACATGGATAAATTTACAAAACTACTGCATTTAGCTATGTTATAAGATAAATTAAACACGACAAGGTGATCCATAAGCACCTTCAGGGTTGTTACAGTAACTCAGCTTCAAGCTTCAACCTGTTTATTCACTATTTTCCTATAAATACGCCGTGCTGAACTTCATTCCCCACTTACAAGACATAAACACATAAACTTTGTCACTGTAACTAATTTGAAGGTTCTTGTAATTATAAGAATGTAAATATATATGCCATGTGTTAGATTGCATATAACTAATAGAATTAAGGATTATCGAAAATTTCCGAATTACAGAAGGCACCCAAATATATGTACGATCTCTTGAGACTGAGGCCAGCTCTCTCCAAGCCCACATGAGGATATTAAGTGGGGTAGATTAAATCAGATGCTATTTCTGGCCAGCAGCGTGTTGGATAATGTGAGAACAGCAGATCACATTTGTATTTGAGAAGCAAACAGTGGCTTTTGAAATGGTGCCTCCAGACATACGCATAGCAGCCATACATGGAAGCATGTTGTCATTGAAAGGTTCACTGCTTCATTATTAGTGTGGCATGGGTTGACTCACAGACTACATCAGGGTGGATGTACATGTAGGTGTTTTTAGATTTGTTTGGGTGGGTTTACGCTGATATATAAATCAAGAAGACAATGATTCATAAAAGTGAGATTACTTTAACTTTTAAAACTAATGGAACACTGGGATTTGAACACTTATTTAAAAATTGTCAATCCATGTACCTTACTCATATGCACCTTGTCTGATTGACAGCAATTCTCTACAGTGTCATACAGTGTAAGAAAAAAAAAACACCATTAATTTATCAAACAGACCAAAAATTAGCAAATGATTCGTTCATACAGATAATTTCTCTCATCGCGCATCGTCATTTACAGCATTCCAATAGAAGTGTGCGCTCAATATCATAATGCTCGCTTGCTCAATTCCAGCCAGTCAGAGGCTAAAGGAGGAATAGCGCCAGCCAATTACTGGTGGGTTTCTGATTGGCTTCTTTTTATGCTCCCTGTGTTCCTCATTGAGCATACAGTATGTCAAACCCTTATGTTTTCTTTTGTTCTTGCGGTTATCACCTAGTATACAGTATACTTTATCATCGCATGCGTTCGTTTATATTATTATTTTTATCGGAATAAGGCAAATGTTTCACAAATGCTTTTAATGAAAAAATAATTATAATGCGTACTACTAAACAGAGACAGGCATGTATAGTTCTAATTGTACTAACTATATTAGTTAATTAAACCTGATGCATTGATTCTACAGTAGCTGTCACACAGAACAGATAGAAAGTTACAGAGAATTATACTAGAAGTATTTTTTATAAGTATTTTCTAAGATTGAGCAATACAACCTTTTGCAACAATAAATTCTACACTGCAAGCTATGTATTTAATTGCAAACCACCTAACAAAGTCTAGTGCCATATGCGGATAAATAAATAATAGTGATATAAACTTAGCCAACAGTACTTCATCATTGCATGCAGATGTTTAATATGTGTCCAAAAAACACAGGTACTATTTATTAATTATTTTACTTTATTATTTTTAACATTATATGCATGTTCTTTTAAGTTTTTTAAGACCTTTTAACTTGAGTGCAATAAAGCAGAGAGAATTGCGTGAAAGAATCATGATTCCCATTTCAGAGGGAACTGTGCAGCCCTACAGTACATGGAACTGCTGGATTGTACAAAGGGTATGGCACAAACAACAGCTGGATGCAAAATATGTACTGTAAATGCATTTTAAAAAGGCACAATACGAGAAGACTTAGTGCACGAGGCAGGATACACACTGGACGGGGTACCAATCCATTGCAGGCCGCACACACATACACACACACACTACGAGCAATTTGGGAACGCCAATTAGCCTAATCTGCATGTCTTTGGACTGTGGGAGGAAACCAGAGAACCAAGAGAAAACCCATCAAGCATGGGGAGACCATGCAAACTCCATGCACACAGACCCCAAGGAGGGAATCGAACCAGGAACCTGGAGGAGCAAGATGACCGTGCTAACCACTTTGCCACTGTGTCACCCTCACAGTATCTGCAGATCCCATAAATGCCACTGCACAACCTCCAATCACTTTAATTTAGGTGCATTCTGTGTTAAGCTGCATTTGGCCATGCTTGGCTTCCGTGTTACATAACTGACAAATTTAATCCATACGTAGCGCAGACCTTTCACCAGAGTCAGCATTCAGACATACATTACAGGCTTCTTATATATGAAATGGTCAATATCTCGAGCAATATCTAAGGAGATCAAATTTCTATTACTGGTTTGTAATGCTTTTTTTTGAGTCAACAAAGAAGTCTAATAACTTGTAGTTTCAAGCATTGAATTATTTCAGAATTTCATCTGAATTCCTTAATATATAAAACATTGATTGCTATGTGAAGTAGGTGAATAAATAGTAGCTCTTCTTATCATATTTTTTATTTTATTGCCCACCTGTTCTCCTTTAAATCACTTGTAAAGGCCTAATTGAAACCATAACGTTATAATAAAAGCCATCTGGAGTTTCACTGAGCAAAATGGATGTTATAATCCATGCAGGATCCAGCTAGTCCAAATTTACTTTTTGATAGCTTTGTAAACATGTACGTGAATAAAATACCCACAGCGGAAGCGTCCACTTTCTATGAACCATCAGTCACTCACATGTTCTCATACTCAAAACAAGAAGCCACTGCCTAGCTTCAGAAGTACACTAGCGGAGAATTAAATTAATAGATAAGATGTAAAACATAGAATACATCAGCAAGTTAACAGTCAAGAAACAAATGAAAAGTTTTGAAATTCTAATTGAACTGTAGTAGTGCCAAAAGATACTATATATACATTGTATATGATTGCTCTCAAACATCTGCAAGTAATATAATCTAAAGAGCTAACTGTTAGTTTTCTTTTTGCACATCTAAAACAATTTAGAGGTAATCAACCAGGGGGTTTAAAACCCAAACTGCAAAGCAAACATGTAGTCAGAACAGAAATGGCTTACCTCAGCAAGGTGAGGCATGAGGTTAAATCCACAGAGGTTACACACCATAACTTTGCACTCTGTACACGTATTGTAGTTAGGAGGTTCCTTTAAGCCAACATTGATTTCCACCTTACAAAGTGGACAGGTTGGTTGGCTTGATTTTGATGGTTTAGTCAGTGCAGACACTTTCACAGACTCAGGAATAGCTTCTTGCTTTTCAGTAACTGAGGACTCAGCTTTTGTCACATTGGGTTCTTCTATCTTCTTTTCTACTGACTTGTCATCTAACTTCTTTGCCATGGCAGTCTTTGGCTCTCCTGTGGGGACTATAGAACCCTTGCGAGAACTAGGCGGTGTGGACGACTGAGATACAACAGAGGCTTTGCGAGAGACTGGTGGAGATGACTCATCTTGAAGTGCTGATGAAATCAAAGTGGAGGCAGAGCTAAAGATGGATGATCCAAATCCTAAAAACTTTCCAGGGACATTAGTCATCGACTGTGGTGACGGTGATCGTGACCTGGCTGTCTCTGTTAATCCAGCAAACCCGAAACGCTTCCCAGTTGTTGATTCAGAGGACTTAGAAGAGTCAGGTTGAGACTTTCCAGTACCGATGCCAAATCCGAAGAAGCTTGATTGCTGCTGTGGAACGTCAGCCTGTGAGGGTGGAGTGGATCTGCCTGGTGATGCTGTACCTTTTACCAGCTGTTTCTGAGATGTTTCAGGTTTCTCCTCTTGTTCATTTTGTTGGGGCAAATCTTTTTTTGAAGGAGGCATATTTTCATTCAAGCTTGACTTTTGATGATCTTCCTTTGCTGCTGCTGCTGAGACAGATGGAGTCTTTACACCTACGCATACAAGGGATGAATCAGCCAATTTGTTCTCTAAAGTTGGTAGCTGACTGTCCTTTTTAAGCAATGTCGGGTGAGGGTTTATTATAGAACTTCCTGTTGGTTCTATTCCTTTTTCTGCTCTCTGCTTCTGGCAATTCATACAAAGCCATTGTTTTACCTGTAAAAAAAAAAAAAAAGTAGATTCAGTGCATGTCTTCTGTAAATTTTTAATCTATATTCTCAGTAAACTTACAATTAAAACAACGCTCATATAAGACATTATGGACATATCTTCAAAAACAAAACAAAAAAACTTTAAGTGCATGTTTCAAAGATTATTTCCTCACCTTTGTCTGATTTGGCATGGGATCAAATCCACACTGATTGCACACATTGCTGTTACATTCAGTGCAAGTGCTGAAATTAGGCTGGCCATCAGAGGTCATATTCAGCTTCACCTTGCAGATAGGGCAGCTAGACTGAGCCAGTACAGAGGCGGATGGCAAAGGAGGGGAAGTCCGCATGTCTGCCTTCTCATCTGGTGCCTTCTCAACATGTTGTAAATAAGGTGGTTTGACAGCTTCAGCAGACTCTCCTTCTAGCTTAACCTTTGACTTTTCATCTGCTGCCTGCTCATCTTGTTTTTGAGAATTAGATGGTTTAGTGTCCCCTGTAGGAGTGGTCTTTAGGGAGGGCTGAGAAGTAGCAGAGCCCTTGCGAGAAGTCGGTGGTGTTTTAAGAGAAGCTTGGGAAACTGTTGAACCTTTACGAGAAGAGGGTGGTGTGGCTGTTTTGATAGATGTCTGGGAAACTGTGGAACCCTTACGAGAACTTGGTGGTGTTATGGAGGGCCCATCATGAACAGCTGATGAGATCAGATTAGAAGCTGAACTGAAGATGGAAGATCCAAAACCTAAAACCTTCCCAGAAACGGACGAAGCAGATTGGGGTGAGGGTGCCTCAGTCAAACCACCAAAGCCAAAGAGTTTCCCTGTGCTTGTGTCAGAAGGTTTAGATGGCGTAGACTTCAATTTAGTACTGCTAAATCCAAACTCAAATAATCCTGATTCCTGCTTTGAAGTTTCGAGTTTTGGTAAGGAAGATTTAGATTGCAGTTGCTCAGGCTTCTCCAGATCACTGCTTCTGTCTGTTGACTTTTCTCTTGGTTCTTGATCAGTTCCAGGTTTGAGTGAAACTACAGACTTTTGATCTTCCATGATAGCTTCAGAAGACTGCATACCTTTTGTTTGAGACTCTTCTTTAGTGTCAGCAAGAGTTTCTTTTTCCTGGGCCTTTTTAACTGCCAAGTCATTTACATCATCTTTCTTTTTGGTTGTGTCTGTATTTGAAATGTTATCATTTTGAACAAAAGATAGATTAGAAGCTTTATTTTGATCTGAAGCAGACACTTGTTCGTGGGATTCCTGAACCTGACGTAGATCCTTAGTGTTGCTGTTACAAGCATTGGTTGATGTTTTTGGAGTTATAGTGCTTCGAGACAGTGTTGAAGTAGATACAATATCTGGTTTTGTTTGTGGTTCCTGTGGTTCAGTTCCCTTTAATGCTCTCTGTGTTTGACAGTTTAGGCAAAGCCATTCATAAATCTATTAAGAAAAAACAACCAATTAATTTTATTATTTATAATAGATTTTCTTTAATAGTAAAATCAAAATATGCAGTGAATCAAAATATGCAGTGACTAAAATATACTGAAAATCCAAATGGACAAATATATTACCTCTGCCTGATGGGGAGTGGGGTTAAATCCACAGAGGTTGCAGACTGTGTTTTTGCACTCTGTGCAGGTATTGTAGTTAGGTGCTTCACTTGAGCCGACATTAAGCACTATCTTACAAAGTGGACAGACAACATCCTGATGTTTAGAAATGTCTTCCACTTTTGAATTTTCATCTTTTACCTTGGTCATTTTGACTTCCTTTTCCATTAGTTTATTCTCTTGTTTCTTTGCAGCAGAAGGTGTTTCCACTTTGGCTGCTGTATCGGTTTCTTTAGTGGGATGTTTTTCTTGTTCTACAGATTTTTTCTGAGAAGAAGGAGGAACTGCTGGTGTGGTCTTTACAGAAGCCTGAGAAGTAGTAGAACCCTTACGAGGTGTTGGTGGTGTTGTAGGCTCATCATGAACAGTTGATGAAATTAAATTAGACGCTGTGCTAAAGAGAGAAGATCCAAAGCCTAAAACCTTTCCAGAAACAGCAGAAACAGCCGGCTGAGGAGAAGGAGATCGAGAACGAGCACCACCAAAACCAAAGAAACCAGACTCCTTTTTTGAAGCATCAACTTTTGGTGTTGGAGGTGTGGAGCCTTGCTTGGCAGGTGTAGAAATTGATTTATTGGTTTCTACTGGAGTAGGTTTGTCCTCCAGTTTTCCAGCAAGAGATTTCACTTTCTGTTGGGGTGATGCTGGAGTTGGTACTTTGTTAGCCTGTAGCTGAGCCTGTGCTGAAGGAGCATCTGGTACTCGCTTCATCTGGCAGTTCAAACATAGCCATTCTTTCACCTGTAGAGCCATAACAAAAATTAATGATAGAATTACGAAAAAAAAGCCTTATTATGCAGAAGCATATACATATTTTTCTTGTCATAAATCCAGAGTCGTTCATTTAGGTTTTGAATTTGGAAGGTCAAAATTAAGATTAAACATCTTATTGCAATAAAGTTTCCCACATTCAGAGTGCATGCAGTTAATTAATGTGATTCTGTGGCAGATTGAAACAATTAAATACCATGCATACTATATACAGTAGTTTAGAAATTGCTAGATTTGACTATAATAAAAATGATAATTTAACAACATGACTTATATCCTTATTATTTAGCAGTCTATAAAATAACACTTCTTCCAAAACATTGTGGAAACCTAATTCTGCATGCAGGATATAGGGTATTTTACTTTTTATTTAGATTTGTAATTTTATTTATTCAATCAACTTCTTCTTGAAAGGTTGGTTACTTTTTTTTTTAAATAATAAAAATATGTAAAAAAATAAAAAATAAAAAAATAAAAAATAAAAAATAAAATTCCCTGAAAATAAGTAATCTCTCCAATTAAGATAGACCTTATTTATTATAGTTATAAAATGATACAATAAGTCATGGTGTCATATTTATGCATTTAATATTGCCTGTGAATTTGAGTGTATTTACAGCCCAGGCATGAATTTCAGAATAAGATATTATGGTTAGCGCAAATTGTCAGATCGCAGTGCTGGACTTAATGCTACTGTAGTCCTTTAAGATGTAAGATGTGAATCGGATGTGAATCGGATCATATAAAAGTCAATATCTTCTGATATTTTAAGTCAAGCCAATATGACACAAGTAAAATCATCTTAAATTTATAGCAGTTTGCAGACACCCTTATCCAGAATGACTTACATTTGTTATCTCATTATACATCTGATCAGCTGGGGGTTGAGGACCTTGCTTAAGGGCCCAACAGGAACAACTTGGTGGTCACAGGGTTTAAACCTGGGACCTTCCAAACTTTAGCCCAATGCCTTAACCTCTGAGCTACCCCTGACCCAACAGTTTACCCCAAATTTTAGGTAAATCAATCACATTTAAGAGAAACATTACTCTGCAACTTGAACTATGGTCATAATAGTACTCTCTGGTAATTTTGGGTTTAGGTTTTATATATATAAATATAAACTTACTTCACTTTGTTGTGGCATTGGACTAAATCCACAAAGATTACAAACAGTAGTTTTACATTCAGTGCAAATGTCATAGTTGGGTGGATCTTTTGTGAGAGCCACCTTGCACAGTGGACAAGGTTTGAAAGGCTCATCAAAAGTCGGTGACACAGACGAAATTTTCATTTCTGTCTTTTGTTCTTCTTCCTGTCCTGACGTCTCCTTATGCAATGCGTGTGGCGTTGGAGTGTCCTTTTCAGATTTTTGAGAAATGATAGAACCCTTTCTAGAAGTCGGTGGTGTGGTAGAAGGTTCGTCTTGAAGAGCAGAGGAAATCAAATTAGATGCTGAGCTAAAAAAGGATGAGCCAAAACCTCTGGCCTTCCCAGAAACAGCAGAGCTATCAGGCTGAAGAGATGGAGACGTAGTACCTCCAGTACTGAAACCGAAAAAGCTTTTCTCCTTTGACGTTTCAGCCTTTTTCGGTATAGCAGGTATGTCAGGAGAGGACTGTTGTGCTGACCGAACAGCAGTGGGTTTCTGTGACTCTGCTGCGCTAAATTTATCCTCTTTTTTTACAACTTCAGCAGCTTTCATTGTGGCATCAACTGAGACATTTGGCTCCTTTTGTGGGTTATCTGTAGTTTGAACGTCCTGCTTTGGTGCTGTTGGAGGTATTTTAATTTCCTCTAGTTGAGGCTGTATAGGTTGAGGTCCCGGCGCTTGCTTCTTCTTGCAGTCCAAACATAACCATTTCTTAACCTGTTAAGTAATTAACAAAGTTTATACGTACAAGTATTACTTACATACCATTATATGGTATAAATTATAGAATGCATACATTTGTAGGTAAGTTATTAATATAATTTTATTGCATTGGCAAAAAAATATAAAATATTTTTAATTTTCCTAACAACTCGGGTACACTTGGCCAAATTTAACCATATGAGGTATTACCTTAAATGGAAATCATCACTCTGACATTGATAGAGTGGAAAATAATCTAACCCAGACACAGTTCCTGGGGAAATTGTGAAGTAGGCTGAAAGATGGTGCACAGCTCATTTGTCCCCAAGATATAAGCACTAATAATTGCCATAACCATTTATGTTAGTGTTCTTGGGCCAGTCACCATAACTACAGGTCTCTCTGCATGGTTCACTAACACACAGACAATGTAACATGATCCCTTGCTCTGACTTGAATAGAGAAAACAGTCTTCTGTTTTTGAGCCGGGTGACTCTGAGCCGGATACATGTTTGTGCTAGAGCTTTTCCTTTTGTTGTGTTTGAGAGAGGAAACTACGGTGGCCGTGAAGTGCAAAACAAATTAACAAAACTGAAAACAAAATCAATTAAAATACGAAATAAACAAAAACAAAACAACAAAACGGAAAACAAAATAACAAATTCAAAACTAAATTAACAAAGCGGAAAACAAAATAACAAAACCCAAAACTAATTTGTTTTTTTTGTTTTGAGTTTGTTATTTTGTTTTCCGTTTTGTTAATTTGTATTGCACTTCTCGGCCAGTCAGATACAAACCGGAAAAGGTAGGT
>JAQMYG010000037.1:9540817-9555453 GCA_030014215.1 Clariallabes teugelsi
AATTTGTTATTTTGTTTTGGGTTTTGTTATTTTGTTTTCAGTTTTGTTAATTTGTTTTGCACTTCAGGGCCACTGTAGGAAACACAGCTGAACATTTTCTCAGTTGTATGAGCGTTTATGCAAAATTGAGCATGAATCGGCAGTTTAGGGACAGAGGCTTTTTTGCTGACTCACTGTCTCTACACTGTTAAAAACCCATTAATTTTAAATGGAGTGAGTTTAGGGCCGGGTTTGAAGGAGTTAATTATTTTTTTATTTATATGATTTTTTCCAAAGTAGTACAGATTTTAAGCTACTCGAAATAAAGTGAAAAATAAGCAAGCTGGGGGCATGGAAGCAAAGAGGGTCGCGCAGGTCACAATCAAATCGGCATGAATCAAAAACTATGGATTTTCACCACAGTAAACTGTTTCTCCATAGTGAACATTTTGACCTATGCTTTGTGGGGATGTGCGCAAAATTAAAGGGATGTCCAAATCAGAAAAACAGGTATTTGATTAAAACCTTTTGGAAAAGAAAGAGCATTCCATTTTTTTTTGGGGGTGGGGGGGGGAATTAGTTTCAATTAATTCCACTAAAATCTATATAACGTTGCTGTAATACAAGCCAAAGGAGGCTAATGTAACAAGAAAATTTTAACACCCCAACCAACAATTGATGCTCCTGGCCTAGGAAGCAGTTTTGATCACTGTGTTCAGTCTGATGCTTACTGTACCATTGAATCGTATTATTTGTGCAGTGATACTTTTGGAAAAACTTATCCCAAAATAATATTATACAGGAACACAATGGCTTTTATCACAAAAATATAGATAATTACAGGAATGTTTATTTAATTGTGGGGTTTTACCTTTGTTTCTTGTTGCACAGGACTGAATACACAAAGCTTACAGACAGTTTTCTGGCATTCAGTGCAGGTAGCGGAATTAGGGGGATCCTGCTTAAAGTCAGTCTTGCAGATTGGGCATGCTTTTAGTGAGTCTGAGAGGGATGTATCTGCCTTTGGCAACTCGACTTCCAATTTGGTTTCTGGTTCTATTTTTTCAACTTGCTTCTTGTGAGAAGTGGGTGGAGTTGAAATAAGTTTGACGGAAGTTTGAGAAGTTGTGGATCCTTTACGGGAGGTTGGTGGTGTTGTGGAAGGCTCCTGCTGGACAGCTGATGAGATCAAATTAGATGCAGAGCTGAAAAAAGAGGAGCCAAAGCCTCGAACCTTTCCAGAAACAGCTGAGATATCAGGCTGAGGAGATGGCGGCCGAGATCGAGTACCACCGAAACTGAAACCAAACAAGCTTGACTTTTCTTTTGGAGGTTCAGCTTTTTGTGGTGGTGGTGCAGATTTTGCAGGGGAAGGTTGTGTTGTGGGAGGAGTGGATTTTTGGGAGTCTGCTGTAATAGGTTTATCTACTGGTTTTCCAGCTTCAGTTGGCTTCTCATCTTTGGCATTTACTGGAAGACTTGGGCTCTTCATTCGAGCACTTGCAGCAGGAGTCTCTTGTTTCTTTGGTGATGCTGGTGAAGGTACCTTGTTAAATTCTGACTGGGTTTTTGCAGGAGGAGGTCCTGGTGCTCGCTGCATCTGGCAGCTTAAACACAGCCACTCTGAATCCTGTTAATTCATGAGAAGCAAGTTTACATGTATCAGTTTTAAATGTATTACATGCATAAATCCGAACTTTCATCTGTATGTCATTATGCTTGACAGTGACAGTCATAAATTGACAGTTTATGTTGGGTTATAAATTCAACACCATCTAAGATGAAAATCCTTAAAATGCTTAAGTTTACCATTAAAAAAACATGTTTTTACATCTTTAAATTACAAGCATAAGGTGAAAAAAACCCTGTAAACCATAAACCTAAATTGACATGTACAGAGCAGAAACGACAGTAATAGAATGATCATATGTTCTTACCTCAGTTTCTTGTGGAATGGGACTAAATCCACAAAGGTTACACACAATATTTTTACATTGTGTGCAAGTGTTATAGTTGGGTGGATCATCCTTGATATCAGCCTTACAGAGTGGACAAGCTTTGAGAAGCTCTAAGCAAGCTGTATCCTTTTTCAAAAGCGGAACTGATTCCTTTGTCGGTTGGTCTTGCAATTTATTTTCTGTTTCTTTCTTCTCCCCATGTTGTTGTGCGGCTGAAGTCCTCCGGGACAATGGAGGTGTTGTGGTGTTTTTTAAAGAAATTGTAGAACCCTTACGAGAGGTTGGCGGTGTGATGGATGGTTCATCCTGCACAGCTGAAGAGATCAGATTAGAGGCTGAGCTCAGGAAGGATGAACCAAACCCTTGAATTCTCCTAGAAGCTGCAGAGGCAGCCACCTGAGGAGATGGTGGATGTGATTTAGTACTACCAAAACTAAAACCGAATAGTCCAGACTGTTTCTCTGGAGGTTTTGCATTTTGTGTTTCAACAGCTTCAACATGAGCTTCTTTATCTTCTGCCACGTTACCAATGGCTCTTGGGGTCGTTTCTAAGATGAGTTTGTCCTGAGGTTTTATCTGATCAGACTTTGTATCACCCACTGGAATGCTTGTCTTTTTCTTTATAAGTTCTGAAATTGGAGCCTCCTCCTTTGATTCAGTAAGAGGTACTTCCGTTGTCTTTGCAGGAAGAGGTCCTGGTGCTTGCTCCCTCTGGCAGTTCGCACACAACCAGTCCTGTTCCTACAGTATAGGGAAAACAAGAAGAGTATTAATTAAGTCTTTAAAAATAAAAAGAGTATGCAATTAGCCTAGAAATGAGAAGACAATGCAGCAAGAATTTTTAACATAGAAGCACCGCAATAAATTACTACCACCTCAATTTTATATTTTGTTGGATATTTTCTCATGTAGAAATGATTCGGGTGTGCAGAATAAATCATAACACATCATATAAATATAATACACATTTAATAAATGATTGATCAAATTGGATGAAGATAATGAATGATAAAGAGCAATGCCATGTACTTTACTATATAAACTCATGCTGAAAGAGGAGACTAACTTTTTGAGGCATTGCCATATTTTGGACTTTCTGACCGGGTCGGATTTTTTTCAAACTTTTTGGGGTTTTGCAGTTTTTATTATTTTTTTTCCTGTGGGTTAGAATGAGATTGTTGCCTCAATCAATTTTTGTTTTGCTTTTTCTCAGTCCAAAGTACATCTAATGATTTTTGTATATTCTCTTACCTTGTTTATTTCTGCTCTGGAGTTTAGTCCACCACAAATGTTACACACAATTGATTTGCAGGAACTGCAAGTATTGTAGTTTGGAGGTTCGTTCTTAAAAACCTCCTTGCAGATTGGACAGTTTTCTTGAAGCTTGGCTAAATTTGCATCCCCTTTGTTAAGAGCAGATGGTGCTTTGACAGACTGAGCATTTGGTGCTTCATCTCTAGGTTTTGATTCTTCTTGCATCTTAACAGTAGGTGGTTTTGTCCTCGCAGAAGTAATACTTTCTACAGATGCAGGCAAAACTGATGTAGCCTTTGCAGAAGTCTGAGAAGTGGCTGACGCTTTATCCTCCTTGGGAGCCTCAGATTTTGGTGGTTGAGAAGACTTAGCAAGAAAAGACTGTGATGTTGAAGAAGTTGAAGTGGGATTTAGTGATGCTGACACAGTGGGCTGATCCTCTGATTTTCCAACTTCAGAAAGACTTTTAGTGTTGTCTGTGACATCTACTGGGAGAGTTGATTTCTTCGCAGATGTAACTGGAGTTCCAGTCCACTCTGCTGGTCGTAGTGGCAGGATTGTTTTAGCCTGTGGCTGTCCAAGTGAAGCCCCTGATAACTGCTGCATCTGGCAGTTCAAACATGACCACTCCTTCACCTAGAGGCATAAAACAATTTCATTGGTTATATATTCTAAAAACATATAAATAATCATTGCTTATACTATACAGTATTTACATATAACACATACAGTCAGAGGTTTGTCAGTCTAAGAATTGGAATAATGCCATATAGTACAATTTCAATATAATTACTGAATATATAATTTCAATATAATTATTGGTATATAAATTATACATTGCATTACAAAATACAGTGTATTTTGAGTTTGAGTTTCTTGACAGTTTGAGTCACAAGTCAACAAATGACATGCAGTTAAATCTTCAATTTTATTTATGAAAGGTCACTGCGTGCACTTTTTTCTTATTATGATTGCTAAAATTTAAAGCACATAAAACCCCAAGAGAAATGTCATATTTAGTAGATTCCCTGTGCAATCCATCATGCACTGTCATGCTGCTCGAGAGGCATTTCATGCAACAGTAGTTCAAAATAAAACAAAATGGAAAACTTTTTTTAAATATGTATTTGAAACCTCTGTTCTTAATATCTGTGACACCAGGCCTCCTAGAAGATAATCACCAGCCCCTAAATGCCAGTAATTTAGAAAGTTGCATAGCTGCCCACACAGTAGCAGTGTCAGCAGCCAAAACAAAACAATATCCAATGTGCGCAGGGTAGAGGTGAGATTACATGCATACATTTAGCACTTGTGAGGCTGAATGTAAATGCTATTCACTGAAGAAGAAACTGTGTTTGTGCTGATTAGGTGCTCTTCAAGTTTTAATTGCAAGAAAAGTGGCATAGGCAGATTAGCAGACAGAGCTGCAAGCAGGCTTACCCGGAAAAAAAAATAAGAAAAGGAACGTGGAAAAAGCTAGCAGTCATGGAGGATGGTCTAACCCCATATACTGTATATGTTTATATTTTTCAAAAATAATAGCTGAAATGTTTTGTTTTTTAATGTTTGGCAGATCCCCTTGTACCAAGAAGTCGCATCAAAACCACATTTGACCAATTCTGTGGTCTCTGACAGTACCCATCATTCATGCCTAATACACGTTTTACAAGTTAAACCTTTATTTGTCACATATACATTACTGCACAGTGAAATTCTTTCTCTGCATATTCCAGCTTTCGGGGTTAGGATATGAGTGTAGGGTTATGGCCATAATATGGCAACCCTGGAGCAAACAACGTTAAGGGGCTTGGTCAAGGTTATCCACAATGGCAGAGCTGGGGCGTCAACCGCTGACCTTCTGATCAGAAATCCAATGGGATGCCAACCACTAATAGTTCCTAATAATCCATAAATGGTCTGTTTATGGACATATGCAGAGACCCCAGTGTTTCATTCATTTGGAGAACTAAATGGATGCAAGGTGCTGAATAATTGGCATTTCAATTCTGGTGATACTCCTCTAAGAGGGGTCATAGATATTAACAACTGATTTTTCTATTTATTTCTGGACAGATCTCTTTTTTCTGTTTTTGACAAGTACTTTATTCTGCTTGCCATGACTGGAGCTGAGGCAGGATGCAGGTGTGCAAGAATTCTTTGACTATGTGACCAATTTTTTAAATTTTTGCCTCAGTTATGTTTGTATAGTTGGGTAACATTAACTAAAATTCAGTTCATCATATTGCCTAGGTTGTGGTGAAAAAAAGGATATGTCACTCTATACCGCACAATCCTGAGTCCATATATTTATTTAAAAAAATAAAATAAAAAAACTAAGCAAAACACAAAATGGCTAAAATGTTCTGAGTTTTAATGGCTACAGTACAGTTTAAACATTATGAGAAAAAAAAAAAAATGAAATACCATTAGGAACATATCTATGAATAGGGTAGAAAATAAGGATAAGGCTGATGCTAATGCTAATTCTATCTAACATGGCTCAGGAGGTAAACAGATCAGGTAACCAAAGACAAGTGATGCTACAACAGGTAAAAGACCAACAATGGACTAAACAGACGCAAAGACCAATCCGCTATAAATAGACAAAGTAAACAAGTGTCATGTGACTGTGCCAGGTTAGTTGCAATGAATATTGAGAGCTGAAAAACTAGACAAATGTCAGCAGAAGTGTCCTAGTGGACACAACCGTGAGAAACCATGACACTGATACGCCTATTTTCGGATTTTCGGTAGTATGCCTATTGCTACCGAAAATCATACGGCAGATAATAATTTTTTTAAATAAAATAGTTTCTCATTAGGCACCAGCACTCTGAGACCTCAACCACACATAATTCCGCAAATCTCCAATATTATTCCACAACATTTATTATAAGTCCCTTATTTCGCAAATAAGATGATCTCTTTACATTATGCTAGCACTTGAGTGTCTTGGAAGGAGGTGGTACTTCATCTTGGGAACTTACCAAAAGCAATAATGTGCCGTAGGTGCCCCTTATCGGGAAGCTGCATCTTCGGCAGTACAACATTATATTTTTTTTGCTGTATGATGTAGCATCGTGTATAATGTGTAATGAAAGCTGCTGATATAGACATTACAGTAAATGTTTGCAATAGTGAGCTGGAATGATGCATAGTTCTTCCTGTTATCAAACCGTAGTAAACACTATATTTGTTTTATACATAATTTAGTATGAGAATGAAATAAAACTGATGTAATACCACTAGTGGCGTATATAGTTTGTATGACACCCTGGACGAACTTCCCTTCAGTGCCCCCAATAAAAACAAACCCTTTTGCCTTCACAATCGTAAGTGTTATATTGGGCTATTTTATTACCTACTGTACATAATATTATAGTCATAAAGTGATGACCTACTGTACCTTTATCCTTTGCCTATTTGTCATTTTCTTCCTTTTTTTTTTTAAAAACTGAGCTTTGTAGCTTTGACCGTGTTCGCACACACACACACACACACACCAATGAAGACCATTAAGACTAAACAGTTTCATTCTGCTGAACAGAAGAATAAAATACGCCTGTGAAACTATGCAGTACAGTATATAAGTACAGTATTATGAATGAACTGTAGTAGCATTTCACAGTGTGATTGATTATATTAACTGCATTACTGTAAAAAGTTAGATATGTCCCTCCCTATCTCGTACTTCTCAGTGGGAGACCTTCCCATCAGTGTCCTTCCTGATTCACAAACTACAATCAGGTTGCCAACAAGATGTCTAATGGGTCAGGGGTAGCTCAGTGGTTAAAGGTCCCAGGTTCAAATCCCACAACAACAAGTTGTCCTATTGGGCCCTTGAGCAAGGCCCTTAACCCTCACCTGCTCAGATATATAATGAGATAAAAATGTAAACCGCTCTGGATGAGGCCGTCTGCCAAATGCCTAAATGTAATGTCATGGTGACATTAAAAACGTAATGCGCAAACGAGTGATAGAAAACCAATTGTGCAAATGTTATCATAATTCTCAATGTTTATTTATCCCTCTTAATCTTTAATCCCATGTCGCCGATATCTAACTCAGTTACAGAATACAAGCACATACTGTACGCCATGCAAAAAACAAACTTCTTTATATTACGGTGTGCGCCAAAATATACAGTAAAGAAACTTGCAAATGTTTGTTTGTCGACAGGGCATGGCTCCAGCTCTAGCCATGCTGCAGGAAAACTTTCCAGAATTAATCATTTCACATGGTACTGGATTCCCATTCCACCAATCTTACACCACTTGATGCCTACTTGTGGGGAATGTTAAAGAAGAGTGTGTTCAAGTGCGAAGATCCACCAAGTATGTTAGTTTCTTTCAGGATAAATAAACTTGCAGATGCCAACAAGATAATATCGTTCATCTTTGCATTTAGGACTGTAAATTTCGAGGCATACTGTAATTTCCTAGATCTTCTCCCTAATTTAGACATGACCATTTATGACATATAAACCAGCTCTCTCCTTCTACAAGACAGCTTCCAGTCAAAATGGTTGAAGGCTATGTCATGCTCCTCTGAGGCACGTGAAGCCAACAGACAGCAACCTTTAAATTGCTGCTCATGCAGCATCAGACAGTGGTGTAACACACTAATGCTTGAACTGTGAACAATTATGCAATGGTATTTAGATGACTGACAAGAGCCCTACCTTAGTTTGATCAGGCATGGGGTTAAATCCACAAAGGTTGCACACAGTCATTTTGCAGAATGTACAAGTGTTGAAGTTTGGAGGGTTGTTTTTGAATTTCTCTTTGCACAGTGGGCAGGCTGATAATTTGTCATCTTCCTTCACTTCCACAGACTGTTCTTTGGTGGTCTGGAGTGTTGATATTTTCTCCTCACATCCCGGTTGCTGAATAATTGATTTCGCTTCCTTAGATAAAGGATCTTTTTCAAAAACTGCAGGTATCTTGCGAGAAGCAGGCGGTGTTGATGTTTTAACAGATGCCTCAGATGCTGCAGAAATTTTACCAGAAGATAGTGGTGTCGTAGATGCTTCATCTTGAACAGCTGAAGAAATAAGGTCAGATGCTGTGCTGACTTTTGAAGAACCGAAGCCTAAAACCTTTTCTGATACAGCAGAAGGAGCAGGCTGGGGAGATGGAGACTGAGACTCGTCATGACGAAGGCCAAAGCCTGATTTATCTTTAGCAGTTTCAGTTTTGGAAACAACAGTATTTGCCGATATGTCAACTTGTGAGCCCTGTTGTGAAGAGAAGGTTTTCAGTAAAACCTGAGCATCCTTTCGTGGTGATCCGGGTAAAGGAGCTTTGATAGATTTTGGCTGAATTGGATTTAGAGGACCTGATGTTCGCTGCATCTGACAATTCAGACATAGCCAGTCTTTTACCTGTAATAACATTGAAATTTTTGTTTGTGCATTAATAAAAAGCATAGCGATAACAACACACTATTTAATATCATCATATTATTTTGCACGTGTTAGTACTGTACCGGTCAAGCAAGTTTTTTTTTACTTAAGGGGTAAATACTGTATAGTAAATATTGTGTGGAAAGTCACATAGATCAACAGGGTCTAAGTTAATGTCACTACCATTGCTCTAGTGTTAGCATTTCATTTATTACCACACCGTGATAATGCCAAAGTGTAAGTAAGTGTAGTTAATAATGTGCAAGATGGTGATAAAAGAATAACTCCACAGGAACCTTCAGTACATTGTGAGTAGATATTTTAAATTGATTTTGATTGCAGCTAAGTGGTTAGCACTATCGCCTTACACTTCCAGGGTCCGGGTTCGATTCCCGACTCGGGTCTGTGTGCCTGGAGTTTGCATGGTCTCCCCATACTTGGTGGGTTTCCTCCCATAATCCAAAAACATGCAGATTAGGCTAATTGGCATTACGAAATTACCCGAAGTGTGTGAGTGAGTGTGTGTATGTGTGTGCCCTGCGATGGATTTGTACCCCATTAAGGGTGTACCCCACCTTGTGCCCCGTGACCCTGTATGCAGGATAAGCGGTATAGACGATAAGAAAGTGAGTGTCTAATTGTATTTTTAATAGATAGATTTTCTTACCCCTGTTTTGTCAGGCATTGGGTTAAATCCACAAAGATTACAAACTGCATTCCTGCATTCAGTGCAGATGTTGTAGTTTGGAGGCTCCTTCTTTATTTCCACCTTGCAGAGTGGGCAGGCTTTGGGAAGAGCTTGAGTGGTTTCTATTGTTTTTGTGGCATCTGATGGAGTTTTGTCTTTCAAAATGGTTCCCGGAGGTGGTGTTGAGATTTCCCCTTGTAATTTCATTTCCTGTATTTTTCTTTCTTCATCATGTTTAGTTGGTGGTTTTGGAACATTACTAGATTTCTCTTTTGGAGGATCTGGGAGAGACGCAGCACTGGAAGATGGCAATGTATTTTTGGAGATTTCAGAAGTCTTGCTAGAATCAGGTACTGTATTTTCAGAAGTTTGAGAAACAGTAGAACCCTTGCGTGAAGTCGGTGGTGTTGAAGAGGTATCTTGAACAGCTGATGATATAAAATTAGATGCAGAGCTGAAGATCGAAGAGCCAAAACCTAAAACTTTTCCAGAAAGAGCAGGCTGTGGGGATGGTGAGCGAGATCGTCTACCAAAACCAAAAAAGTCTGATTCTTTACTAGCAGGTTCTGGTTTTGCAGGTTTGGAAATTCCATCTTTTGTTTGTGGAGTCTGTTGCTTAGAATGCTGAGTTTGCACATTATGGTTCATCCTAGGACTGCCTTGCTTTTCCTCAGCTTCACTTTGCTTGTCATGTAGTTTTCCATCAGTAACTGATTTCTTATCCTTTGCTGAAATTAAAGGCTCTTTATTCTGTTTTGAGACAGACGGCAATGCTTCATTAGCCGGTTTTTGAGGTTGTTGAGGAGCTCCTGATGCTCCTTGCTTCACTTGGCAGGTCAAACACAGCCATTCCATCTTCTGTAGGAAATTAAAGGTAAAAAGTGGGAAAATTATACAATATAACTATGAACATTTGTTGTACGTATGTTGGCAAACCTTACATTATAACCAAGATAGTAAAATAATTTGCCAACTAAATGTAATCACTATACAAAATTTTAAGCATTATTACCCTGGAAATTAATCTGCACTCGGCCAATATTAATCAATTAATCAGATGCTCCTTCTTACAGCACAATGTACAGTGGTGGTAAAAAGTATTAAGACAACATATGCCTTATAGTTCTTGTATGCCTAATATATGTCTTGTAGTTCTTCCTGTGCTCAAAATAGGTGATGTCTCTAATTAGTTCGATCTGGCTGAAGAGTTGTGCTAATTAGAAGAAGCTTGCTTAGTTAATGGATGAAACAAATATGTGGCAAAGGTTTTACTTTCTGAAGCCAGGGTATCCACCTCTCGAGCAAGAGACACCAGCGCACTGTAGATGTCTTTTTGATTTTATGCCCAGCCGGGTCCAGGTTTTAAAGAACAGATTGCTTTATTCTAAATATTGATTGTTTTATAGCAATTTCTGCAGCATGGTCGCTTAGTTGTTAGCATTGTCGCGTTGCACCTTCAGGGTCCGGGTTCGATTCCCCCCCTGTGTGCATGCAGTTTGCATGTTCGCCCCGTGCTTGGTGGATTTCCTCCGGGTGCTCCCACAGTCCAAAGACATGCAGATTAAGCTAATTGGCATTTTCAAATTGCTAGTAGTGTGTGAATGCGTGTGTAGAGTTGACCAGAGTTCCTACCATGGTTGTAAAAATGGAAATAAATACAGTGGCACCTTGGATTACGAGCATAATTCATTCCCGAAAGCGGCTTGTATTTCAAAACACTCATAAATCAAAGCGAATTCCTCTATAAGAAATAATGGAAACTCAAATTATTTGTTCCACCGCCCAAAAAAAGAAATACATAAAAATAATTCATTCAAAATATAACGTAAAAATAAAACTAATTAACCTGCACTTTACCTTGAAAAAAAAAAGTAAAAATAAATCCCGACAGATAAGCGTTTCCGTTTATGCAGGAAGGCGCTGTGTGTGTGTGTGTGTGAAGCTAAAGTAAGAGGAGAGGAGGAATCAGACCCTCCCCTCTTCTCGTCTTACACAGTAACACTTTCTCCTCTCTTATTTGAGTTTCACACACACATACACACACATACACACACATTAACGGAAAGACTGTTTTATCAGAAAAATTTGCAAGAAACATTGCTAATAACTAATAACTAAGCGCACACTAACTGTAAAGTAAAAATTTTTAAATTAATTAACCTGCTCGGCATCAAAACAAGAAGCGCATGCGTGATACATGATACTTGGTAGGCGTAAAACCAGGACTTGTTCGTTTCTCAAGTAAAATTTCTTAAAAATCTTTGCTTGTCTTGCGTAACACTCGCAAATCGCGTTACTCGCAAAGGTTCCTAGATAGATGGATGGATAGCAATTTTACTGAATAAAATAAATAATTCTTGTTTTCTTTGTTATTGTTTCGTTATTGTATTGTTTTTGATAATGTCAGTAAATTGGAATTTTTGGAATTTTAATTTAAATAGGAATTTACTTTTGTCTTAATTTCTTTGACCACCACTGGATGTCCCAGTCTTTAACCAAATACTAAATACTGTATAACTCCTTTGTAGCAGCAAAGTTATTTCCCTTACAAATAATCGCTTGTGGGTCATAAAGGCCGTTGCCATTTAAAGGGTTGACTGCATTCATTCCCCCTTTAATATATGAGTTTAAACATGACCTCACCCCAAAAACACTTGCGGACATAATGCTGATGCATGCACTTGGCATTCAGCTAGCATTTATTACATGTCAAATAGAACATGGCACATCATTGAGCATTTGGTGAAACTTTAGGTTGATACAGTTGTGTGTATGCTTTTTATACTTTTATTTCATTCTGAGTTTAGATTTGCCTGGAGGAGTAGTATATTCCGAATGCTAACGGCTGTTGTAGAAATCTTTCATGTCCTTTTATACAGTATGCTGCTTGCCTGACTTCCTGCATTAAAAGGAAATATGTCCACTAATAGAATCCAGTCACAATAATCAGTTTTTTCATGGGCGCTTTAATGGATAACAAAGTCTAATTTAAACACCAAAATATATATTCTTCTTACCTCTGTTTGGTGAGGAGAAGGATTGAATCCGCATTGTACACATACGATGCCTTTGCAGTCAGTGCAGGTGTTGTAGTTGGGAGGATCATTCTTGATCTCCACCTTGCAGAGAGGGCAGTTTTTAGGGAGAGAAGTGATGTGAGAAGAATTTTTCACTTTTGATGGCTCTGGCTTGGATTCATCTGAATTTGGAGGCTTTTTTCCCTGCTGTGGTGTTACCTCGGGTTTCTTTCCTCCTTTGTTATCTACAATCTGGGATTTATTTATGTCCGTCTGCTTTATCACAGAGTCTAGTGGTGTGGTGGCCTCGGTGACTCCAGAGGCTTTGTAGGAGGATGGAGGTGGTGTACTGGACCTAATGGAGCTTTGAGAGACTGATGAATCTTTTCGAGAGGTTTTGGGTGTCATAGAAGGCTCATCCTGAACCGCTGATGAGATAATATTAGACGCAGAGCTTAGAAAAGAAGAACCAAATCCAAAAACCTTCCCAGTAACCGCAGAGACAGCGGGCTGAGGGGATGGTGATCGAGATCGTGCACCACCAATGCCAAAAAATCCTACATTTTCTTGAGGGGGTTTATGCTTGGCAGGAGAGGGCTCAACTTTTGAAGGCTTTTGGGATTTCTCCACATCTTGTTTTAGAGGCTGCTGCTGACTGCTCTGCTTCTCCACTGCCGCAGTAGATATGTCATCTTTTTGCTTTACCTCAGCAGCTGTCTGTTCTTTTTGAACTGTTTTATCAGAAAGATCTTTCATCTTTTCAGGGTGTTCTGACAGAGACGTCTGCTTATTTTGAGGAGATGATGTTGGGGGGATTTTATTAGACTGAGATATTCCTGATGCTCGTCTTGTATGGCAGTTCAGACAGAGCCACTCCGATATCTGCAGTTAAAGCAAGTAGTTTAAATATTCAGATGACTTGCATTGACAGGTAAGAAAAGGTAAAGGTTTTCTAAATTCACAAATTACCAATAACAAGTGCAATAACAAATGCTTTTAACAAGAAATACAATAAAACATTCCAATAACAGTAGTTTTAGTACAGTCTTATTAGCCTGCATATACTGTACTAGCAAAATGTAAAGACTTACCCCTGTTTCTTGAGGCATGGGGCTGAATCCACAGAGGTTACATACAGTGCTTTTGCATTCAGTACAGGTGCTATAGTTAGAGAGATCTTTCGTTATATCTGTCATGCAAAGTGGACAAGTTTTTGGTAGCTGCTGAGATGATTTATCACCAGTTTCGGATGATGTTTGTTCCTGGAATTTCTTTTCCTCTGCCTTTTCCTTAGACAATTTTTTGGTCTCTTCCGTAATGTTGTGGGAAACATAAGTCGCTTTGCGTGAAGTTACAGGCGTCGAGGCTGAAGATCCGGTATTTGAAGAGGGCTGTGAAACTGATGAGGGCTTATGGGAAGTGGGTGGTGTTGTTTTGGACAAAGTCTGTGAAACTGCAGATCCTTTTCGAGAGGAAGGTGGGGTAGTTGAAGTAATAGAACTTTGAGAGACAGATGACCCTTTGCGAGAGGCTGGTGGTGTGGTAGATGGCTCATCCTTAACAGCTGAAGTGATCAGCTCAGATGCTGAAGTGAGGAAGGATGAACCAAAACCTAGAACCTTTCCAGTAACTGCAGAGGCAGCAGGCTTTGGAGATGGTGATCGTGATCGAGCTCCAGCAAAACCAAAACCAAAGAAACCTGATTCATCCTTAGTTTCTGACTTTGATGTATCACCCTGAGGTTTTCCGGTTTCTAGTTGCTGACGTTTTTGTACAGGGGGTGAGTCGGTTGGTAGCTTCATTTGCTGTGGTTCTATTTTCTGAATGCTGCCAATTTTGGTGTCTTTTTGTGGAGCTGCTGTTATAGGCTTAGTTATGTTCTTTGTGGAGTCCACAGCGCAAACATCTTTATGTGGTAATGATGGAGTTGTTCTTTCCTTTGGTGAAGCATGGGGTTGTACAGATGGTTTCTTGGGCACCGCTGGAGCATTATCATGAGCTCTTTGCATCTGACAGTTCAAGCAAAGCCATTCAGTGACCTGAAATTTCAGATATAATAATGAAACAGTGTTAAAAGTAGCTTTAAATGTTGCCAAGTAAACAGATTTTATCAGTTTAATAAATGTGTCATTAGAAGAACATTGTACATTCAGCAGATCTTAGTATAAACATTTGTTACTTTGGTACACAATGTACAGCGGAGAAAATCTATCCTACAGAAACAGCATTTTTAAAACCAAGTGAATATGAAAGCAAAAAATATTTTGAGTGTGTTTCAGGGAAAAGAAACACAATTAAACATCACAAATGAGTTACCATCCATCAAATTAACCTAC
>JAQMYG010000037.1:9576440-9587730 GCA_030014215.1 Clariallabes teugelsi
ATGCAAACTCCATGCACACAGAGACGGGAATCGAGCCTGGCCGGGGAATCGAACCCAGACCCTGGAGGTGCAAGGCGGCAGTGCTGCCAACAACCATAATCATGCTTAAGTAAATGAATCTCACAGTGAAATTGCGAGTGGAATCCCAGATGCAATTTTGTTTCAGAGCCGTTTTCCACTGTATTGGACTGTGAACTCTGTTTTGTTAAGAATTTTCTGAAACTAGGATTTTTCAGAGACAGGACAGCTTTACAGCTTTTGGCCATTTTCTATCATTGATCATCATGCTTCCGAACAGATTTATTGAAACCGCACACACATACAATAAACCGGACTTTGGACAATCAGACGGTCAGTTAAAGAATGTTGATAAAAAAGCACCTGCAGTGTTAGAGAACATGGTAAAAACAGACACCCTTTAAACTAGGCGATATACTTAAGTTTCAAGTTTTATTGCCATACTGTTCACACAGTAAAGAAACATGTTCCCCATGTACAATGAAATTCTTTCTTTGCTGTCCCCCAATGAATAAAAAAATATTGAAGAAAATGAAGGAAAAAAAAATTTTTGGTACAGAAAAAAATAGATAAAAAGATATACTGTATGAAACAATTGTACTGTAAATATTGATATCTGGTGCATTGCAGTATCTATTTTTTTGTACAATACACGTGAGCTACTTCTGTGATTGAACCGGAAATAAAACCGCAGTCCGTTCGTATCTACAGAAATTGATACCTCGAAAAGTCCTGTACTGGCATACGATTGGCTGGTTAGGCTGGTTAGTTCTGGTTAGAACATTATGCTAATTTTTGAGCGTTAGTCAAGTCATGTTAACTACTAAAATAATAAAAAACACTTTATTCTTGGGTGGTTATATGTTCAATATAATATTGAAACTTCTATAGGTTATATCAGGTTGCATTTTTTTATATGATAGTAAATATTTAATGCATAAAACTATAAGATTAAGATTCTGTATGGTTGCCTTTGTGACCTCTTTGTACACTATTGACTTTCTGTCAACGCTCTCCATGAGAAAGCCACCATCACAAGCCAGGTGGATTTTATGTGGAAGCATAGATTTCACTGCCTCTTCTTTTTGTCCTGTTCAGTCACACTGTTGTTTGTACACTGCATACAAAATATTCATTTAGGTAGGTTTGCTATCAGTAGAATGCAAAGTGTTTCATTTGGAATGCAGCCAAAAAAAGGGGTGTAGAATTGCTGCAGCTGCAGTTAAAATGTGCTGGATGGTGTAAATACATTTCAATCAGTCGAATAACCTGGATCACGTCTTTTGCCATCCAGTACATTTTAGCTGCAGCTGTGTGCACTCATATAGAATTACAATTTCTTATCCTGTTCTTTAACTGCAAACAGCTTTCATTAGATATTACTCCTGTATTTCATTATAACACATGACTCATAACAGAAGCCCTCAATTGCTCTTTCACATGTTTAACAACTATATAATTTAATCAATCCAGTAGTTACACATTCATTGAAGCACCAGACAGTAGTGTAGTAATTGTGGGTATTAGACCTTACTTTAACCATCAAATATAATTTGATGTATTTGGAGCTCAGCCCTTAATGTTATAGACAATAACATTACTATACTTAAATACTTTAAATATATTTTGAAGTTTAGTGCAGTAAAAAGGTAATTTTTTGCCTGGATAACAAACCTGTTATTAATGTAATCGTATTTTTAATCAGTTGAGCTATACACCAATCATCCAAAACATTAAACACATTAACATTAAGTCGGAAGCCTTGGGCTTTTTGCCTGTTGGACCCGGCAGGCTGTGGTGCAATGGGTTTTCTGGTACCTTTCTGTCATGGCCAGCATTAATATTTTGCAATGTGTGCTTCATTGGCTTATACCGTGGGATCAGACAAGCCAGGCTGGCCACTTGTCCCCACTGGCATGAATGAACCTTGTGTGCCCATGATCTTATTACCAGTTTACTTGTATAATTACTAATAAATGAATCATGTCACTGTGTTAATGTTGTGTGGTGTTAATGTTATGGTTGATCGGTGTACACAATCATTGTAACTAAACTTGTATTTGTAAGGGTCCAGTAAAGGATAATTTAATTCTACGCTGTCATCCATATTGCTCATTATGAGGACCATCTGCAGTTTGATCTTGCAGATGCTGCAGGAGAAGAGATGAAACTGGGTATAATATGACAGGCTTAGACCTGAATATTAACCCCACTATAAAGTCAGCATAATAATGACAACATTGGCCAAGTCAAGAACAAAGCAAATGGTCTTGTCACCATGTCTTAATATTGTATGTCTATTCAAACACACTGTAATGCTGCATGAAGATACTGAATCTACCTGATAAAACTTTAACAGAAGCTTGATTGACAGGTAAGTCTCAGTATCATTCAGTAGTTCTTTTATCTTCACTAAGTGGTCCAGGTCAAAGTGTCTTTTGGATGTGATTTGATTGAAAATCAGCATTTTACTCAATACATTTCTGGAAAAAGAATTGCTAAATTTGATAAAAATTCTGCATCGCAGGTACATTAAATATGTGAAATTTTATTCCTTAACAATCTGAAAAAAAGTGCAGCAGGTGTAAATACAATTGGCTAGATACTGTAATTGCTACAGTATAAACATCAGTAATGCAGTTATAAAATA
The DNA here is from genome assembly GCA_030014215.1 of Clariallabes teugelsi. NCBI lineage: Eukaryota > Metazoa > Chordata > Actinopteri > Siluriformes > Clariidae > Clariallabes > Clariallabes teugelsi. The sequence continues at coordinate 9,579,109 of JAQMYG010000037.1, forward strand.
AAAATAAAAAAACCTGCTTTAAAAGCTTAATCAACCTAAAGCAAATTTTTCTTTAAAAACTTTCAATTTAAATATTTTTTGAATGCAAATTTTTCTTCATGTCAACTAATACCTGTAAATGAAAATGTGTGTAGATACATAAAATTATCCTTTTCAGTTTAAGATATGAATGATTTGACTGCAAAATAAAATATAACCATTTTGGATGTTTTGAGAAAAACAAAAAAAAACTTTGCAGCATAAATGAGTGAGTAAGTGAATGTCTGAAAATTTGTTTATTGCATTTGCAGTCTAACAGTTAGTACTTTCAGACAGCTGTATCAGTTAAAGAATGTTGATTAAAAAAAACACCTGCAGTGTTAGAGAACATGGTAAAAACAGACACTCTTTATATACTTAAGTTTCAAGTTTTATTGCCATACTGTTCACACAGTAAAGTAACATGTTCTTTCATACAATGAAATTCTTTCTTTGCTGTCCCCCAATGAATGCCAGAAGAAAAGAAAAAATGAATATAGGTAGAGAAAAAAATAGATAAAAAGATATATGAAACACCGTTTCTGTATACTGTAAACAGTCCACAGAGTGTGCAAATTCCACAAAGTGTGTGAAAAAGTCAGAAATATGTTTGAGTAGGTCCACAGTGAGTGTGCAGTGCTGCAATGTGTGTGCAATTTAAGCAGATTATTGTGTAAATGATTGTTCAAATGATTTTTATTGGGCAAATAATTGTGCAAATGATTCTTCTATCAATTGTTAGAAGTTTACATCCTTTAAATTCTTTACCATTGCAGCACTGCACACTCACTGTGGACCTACTCAAGCATATTGCTGACCTTTTCACACACTTTGCAGAATTTGCACACTCTGTGGACTGCTTAAAGTATATTTACATATTTTCATATTGCAATCTGTCAAAGGATTCTTTTTATTAATTATGTTTTATTAATTATGTTTTATTAACTTTATTAAATAGTTTTAGAATATTGTAGAATTGACAATATGCTATATTCTGTAAAGCTTCCTTAAGACAATAAAAACTGTTAAAAGCTCTATATAAATAAAATTTAATTAAATTGATATTTGGAGAAATGCAATAACGCACTCAGTATCATGCAATCTAGTTAAGAATATTATATTTCATGGTAGGTTGAATTCTGATCCATGATCAAGATTTTATTCTATTAAAGCAAATCTGCATCTGTCGTTTCTTATAAATCTATACAGTTTACAATATACAGTATACAATCAAGCAACAGAAGCAGTGTGTTTTTTTTTTTGTTACTTTAATTTTTTTTATAATCCTTATTTTAAATAATAATAATAATAATAATAATAATAATAATAATAATAATATATTTTGTATGGAGTAAATTGTAGATGAGAACTCAGGGGTACTGAACTTAGCAAACAGAACTGAACTAAATTCAAACATAAGCCTCAATGTGTGTACTACACTGTAGCTTGGGCTTGCAAAACAAATGTCAGCCTAAAAAGTATATACAGTAAAATCTCATAATTCAAAAATTTCAGGGGAATTATTGTGTACAGACTGGACAGAATGTCCAAACTGCAAAAGCTAAATTAGCATGACAAGATAGTGTTATTCATTATTGCATCATGAAAGGAATGAAGCTCTTATCAGAGCCGTCAGTGCTGGAGGGAACAGTGAAACTGTCTATGCAAAGTCTGGAGGCGTGGGTGGCTCTCGAGGGCTCCGGACTAAAAATGTTTTATTTTCAAGAGATTGGAATGGAGCCAAAAAAAGTAAATGTGTTTAGAACTCAAGAAATGTCTATTATCGTCCAATTTGCAAATTCAGACCTTTGTGAAGTATCGCTTGCATTGTGTTATTACACTGTCTGACTGGTGGAGCAGGTCGGCATTTATTGGTCTTCAGGCATATCCATTTTTCTACTCAGATCATTTGGATTTCTTCCATAAGGGTAAAAGTGTAAGCAGTACTATTTGGCGTTTTTGTCTATTAAATTACTTTGTGCAGCCATTATATCAAATAAGGCCAAGTTCACACTACTTCAAATGAATGAAATACATTTTCCTATCGTCACTGAAGCAGTGTTTTTTTTTCTTTTATTGATTTGTACATGCTTCCCACATCTTACAATGGAAAAGTAACATCTTATTTTAACATTTAAAAACTGGTTTACGTACATAGAGTACTGTGCAAAGGTCTAGAGGTCTAGAGCCATCCCTCAATTCTTTATATTGTGCTTCCAAAGAGCCAGACATTCTTGTATTTTTAAAGTAATTTTGATGAAAACTTTTTATTTTTGGCTCTCACTTTTGCCAAGTTTTTGGCTTTCATTGAGGGAAATTAGATTGCTACCGGGGTTGTTACATAAACAAGCAATTTTTAAATTGAGCACTTTGCAGCCTGTCACAGTAAATTTTCCCCCCATTTCTTTATTTTAATCCACATAATTTAATATGAGGTTACATGGTGGGTAACACTGTGACTTCACTTTTCCAAGGTTAATTGGAATTCGATTCCTGTCTGTAGTCCGTGTGTATGGCATGTTCTTCCCATGCTTGGCGGGTTTCCTCTGGGTTTCCACCCGAATACATGCAGATTAGGCTAATTTGTGTTTCCAAATTGGTGGGATGGTGACTTAGTGGTTAGCACTGTTACCTTGCACCTCCAGGATCCAGGTTTGATTCCCAGCCAGGTTTGATTCCCGCCTCAGTGTGCATGGAGTTTGCATGTTCTCCCCATGCTTGGTAGGTTTCCTTCAGATACTCCGGTTTCTTCCCACAGTCCAACGACATGCAGATTAGGCTAATTGGTGTTCCCAAATTGTGTGTGAGTGGGTGTATGTGTGTGTGCCATGCGATGTGTGTGTGAGTGAGTGAGTGAGTGAGTGATTTCCTCAGAATGTCAAAGGACTTACATGTTGGAAAATGAGCTCAGCAGCCCAAAAGGCAGTTGGGAGTCTGGGACTGTCTTTTCTTTACTTCAGAATTCTTAATCCAGTGAATGCCTGGATGACAGCTGAATTCCACATAAGACGTTCATCCCTGTTTTTCAGTAGAATAGTGAGTGGAGAAGCGATCATGCTGAAGCCCCTGATAAAGTGCTGGCAGGGGTTGGCTAACCCCAGAAACACCTTGATGGTGGTGAGAGTGGGCCAGTTCCCACCAACACTCTCTCTGTGCCTATGTACACAAGAAATACCCTAGTTATTTGGAATTCAATTTCATCTCCCTTAACATGCAATAGTTTCTTCATGAAATGGCACAGGACCATTTTGACATGGCAGGTGTGTATTGTCAGATCTTGTAAGTAGATCACAATGTTGTCAAGGTACACAATGACAAATTTTCACAGCATTTCCATACGTCAGAGTAATCATATTAGACAGAGTTGGACCCACACATCATCTTCTGCTATCATATGTACACCTGTTTATAGTCAATATCCAGGTCCAGCCTTGTTTCAAAGCAAGTTTCAACGTTGTTTTACCATACAATGGTGTTCACAATTGGCCTCAATTGGCCCTAGTTGTACTAAAGAAGGTCCTAGATGGATGGTTGGACAGTAACATTGGTATGTACTCCTTCCATATCTTCACATGAGGGGAGATAGACATGTCTCTAAGGGGGCGTGGTTCAGTCAGAATGTCCACTAGGATTTGGGACTTTCAGTGTTAGTATGGGGGCATTGTAATGCCAGGAGAATGGAGACATCAGGGTTGACATTTTGCTGATCAGTGTATCATTTCTCTCGCTCTCTCACTCTGACATAAGCCACAGCCTATTTTAAATCATTTCCTAGCTTGAAATACTGTTAGTAAATTGTTCTGAACTCAGGTGAATTATTTTGTGATATTGCCAAAATATGATCGTTCCATTATTTACAAATATTGTGTGTTGTTACACTTTAGCCCTGGGGTTGGCAACATGCGACTCGATTGTGACAAGCAGCATTTTTATTTCCACCTTGCTGCTTGCTGGTCTAATTTGTTAGAAATAATCTTTTGTATACACCATAAAAGCTGGTGATGCCAAATCTTTAAGCTCTATATTGCGTAGGTTCCCCATGTGCCAATAGGGCAGATCTGTCCCCTTGTGTCATGACTCCTAAAGACCTTTGGGGTTGTCCTGTTGTGTCTGGCATTGAGATCCTGGTTGCAGGATGGGGCCTTTATGGATTACATTTTGTTTGTCCAGCACATCCCATGGATGCTTATTCTGATTGTGATCTGCAGAATTTGGAGGCAGGATCAATAACCTTGATCCATTTGCCTTTGAAGCCCCATATGTACCAGGGTTCTGATTCTTTTATCTCATGGCCAACTTTGACTTTTTTTTAGTAATTTATGCAATGTTGACTTTTCTGTGGGATTGGATCAGACAGGCATAGATGAGCCATAGATGAGCACATGATCCTGTCAACAGTTGTCTGGTATTGAATTGATAATCAGTATTACTCAGGTCACCTGGCCTAGTGTTAGTGTTGTGGGTGATCGATGTAACTGCTAGTTCAACTGGATGGCATCCTTCAAATTTAGAGAAAAATTCATTACAGAGTATATATTCAGTTTAACATGATACTGAATGATAAGTTGAATCTGTCAAAAAACTAAAATGTTGGGAGGAATATTACAAGGATATATACAGAAACGGGTATGGGGATGTCTAGATCTGAGCTAAAATTTAAAGAAGAGAAGTTTATGGTCTTACACTGAATTAAAATAATCAAGCTCTATTGTTGCCAATTTTATAACATCGAAAATGATTAAAATCAACCACCATTCTGAATATGTGAAAGCATATTTATGAAAGTGGTGCAACCTATACACTATACTGCCAAAAGTATCGCTCGCCTGCCTTCACATGTATAAGAACTTCGGTAACATCCACAAGTTTGTGAGGTCAGTCACTGATGTTGTTTGCGCACCAGTGCACAAAGGAAGGTCCATAAAGAAATGGATGAGTTTGGTGTGGAAGAATGTGATTGCCTGCACAGAGTCCTGACCTCAACCTGACCTCAACACCTTTGGGATAAATTAGAGCAGAGACTGCAAGCCAGGCCTTTTCGTCCAATCACAAATGCGCTTTGGGAAGAATGGTCAAAAATTCCCATAAACACACTCCTAAACCTTGTGGAAAGCCCTTTCAAAAGAGTTGAAGCTGTTATAGCTGCGAAGAGTGCAACATCATATTAAACCCTATGGATTAATAATTGGATGTTACTCAAGTTCATATGCATGTGAAGGCAGACAAGCAAATACTCGGCAATATAGTATACAGCATATGCTGATTTCTAAAATATACCTATATTACATGTATAGCATGGACTATTTCAGAAAATACTCAGGCATTTTCATATATTTAAAATATTACAATAATAATGTATTAAACATAAAAAACTATGCCTTTTGTTTATTATTATTATTTTTTTTTTTGTTCTGGAGCTGGAAAGACTAGTTCTTATTAACATTTGTATTGCTGGCTCCTGATGCAGTTACAGGTTGTGAATATATTTTTGCTGAATGGTGTTGCTGTTCCTTGTTCCAGCCTTTGCCTGTTCTTTTTATTAGTGTGCGAAAGCCAGGGGGACTATTTAATTTCCCTGATTATTGGAAATCCAATTCACTTATAAAATAAAACTTGATTTCTGCCTAGAATGCATGTTGTGTTCACAAGGTAGTACTACTCAACTCAAGTTACATAAAAGTGTATTGGGAATATCTGTTAACCTTATGTTATCCTTAGTTCCTGCACCTTTGCAAACAGAATCTCTCAGAACTCTATAATAGATACATTTTCTATTATTAAGCATTTTCCTATGCATGAAACTAGAATGTGTGGCAAAGATATCTGGAAAAATGGGAAGTGATTAATCTGGATATTTAGTATATTCCAAGCTCAGATGAACACAGAAAGGACACACCCTTGTATATGTGCCTACGTACAGTATACAGGCATTACCAAGTCGTTCAGAAATTGAGGTACATCTGTCAGTACACAGGAAAGTTTTATATTTGGAAACACAAATTTCAAGCTAGGCAACCAATAAAGTAATACTCTGAATTGAGTTATACAAGCATAGCAAGGAAGTTCTTTCCTAAATTGCATTGCAAAATTTAGTATTTTTTCTAAATACTGTAGCTGCATTATTTACTGTCTGACAGTTTAGTGTAGACACAATGAGACATTAAAATGTTTTAGATTTAAGGCCAATAATTACTACTTATATTATAACATATTTCCTATCACGAAAGCCATTTTAATGAATCCATTATTAATAAATTCAACACAAACTGTAAGAATAGCAGATGCATACAGGACTTGATGAGTACCAGATGAGTCAGCTTACCCCTTAAACCATGGACATGTTTTATTTATTTGAGAGTGCATTAAATTAACCAACATGGGAATTATATTAATAATTCCATAAATGAAAATAGTTAAAGTTAAAATTATAATAAAAACCCTGTCCAACACATGATGTATTCATGACTTTGGTATTCATGGCTTCATTAAGTTGTGTGGACAATTAACTGTCACACAAAAGTGAAATAATACGATATGCTGGATCAAGGGCTATTTTTATAATTCACAGAGGCAGAAGGGGGGATGACATACTTGTAAAAAAAAATGTTAATTAGGATTGATTCATTTGATAAATATAACGGTAAATGTGTCAAAGTATTTGGCAGTAGATTAGTCTGTTAGTCTTTCAGTGACTGCCATCTAGACATCCATACACATTTGTGAAGGCACAAACATGAAGGAATTAAGGAAATACAAAAAAAGCAGTTTTAAAAAGAAAGCACTGCAAATAAAAAAAAACATACAAAAAGAGAGTTATTATCCTTGGGGGGCTCTGGGATGGTTTGGGGTGATGTGCTTGATTTGATCTAGCGGCTAAGCAGACCAGGAAGTAAAAATTAATAAGACATCAATGAGTTTCCAAGCGGAAAATGAATAAAATTAACAGCTTGTTTAGTTATTAGAATGATTGTGTTGTGTATTATTAGACAAACAGAATAAAGTTCTATAGTAAATCTTAGCAGCAATTAAAATTTACCATAGTTTTTAACCATGATCTTTTACCTTTTTTTTTTTTTTTTTTTAAATATGTTTTTGGTGTTTCTTTAATGTTTGTTCTTTCACTTTTTGTCCTTAGGGGCCACCGTACCCCTTGCTTTAATGTTGCATCAGATGACTGCAAAGTTAAAAATCTGCTTTTTCTATCCCCCATGTTTCGGGTAACCAAAGTTTTGGTGTTTGTGTTTACAGTAAGTGTTATATACAGGGGGCTCTAGACTTTCAGCAGCATACAGGAAATGTGCACTATGCAATTATTATTATTATTATTTTACGCTCTGCATCACAATCAGCCCCTGAACTTTCTGCATCGTTGAAAGTATAGACACACACAGGGGTGTAATCTGCATGGTATGTAAACCAACTCAAATCACCAACTCTAAATAAAGATTCAGATCAGACAGAAATCAAAGTTTGGACATAGGTTTGGATTTATTTTTCTGCATTCTAGAACAATACTGAAGATTTCAAAACTATGAAATAACATATGGCATTAGGTAATTAAGTCAGTGGTTATTTTAAAACATGAAGGTCAGATGTTCTGGAACAGTTCTTGCAAGAACAGTATTGTGTCAAGTGCATTTGCAAAACCCATCAAGCACCATGATGAAATTGGCTCTCAAGAAGACCTTCCCACGAGAGCAAGACCAAAACTTACCTCTGCTGCAAGTTTATTTAGAGTTAACGGCCTCAAAAATCACCAATTAACAAACAGCACCTCAGATTAGAGCTGTTACGAAGCCTTCACAGATCATATGCTCTTTAGCAGACACATCTCAAAATCAATTGTTGAATGTAGAAAGAAAAAAAAAAGAGAAAATACCATGAAATTAGCATTAGTGTGTCTAAACTTTTGGCTGGTAATGTAGAGTAGCGTGGCATTACCTTGGGCTGTCCATGTTTTATTCCAAACCTGAGAGTACGTAGTTAATAAGCACAGTAAAGAATCCGAACATGACTTTCAATGCTGAAAACATCTTTGATTTCATTGTGTTCATTGAGAAACCGCGTCTTCTTAATGTTATGTAAATGAGTCTATATAAATGGTAATTACACATCAGCGATCTAAAAACCTACAGTATAATCACTAAACACAGGCAATTACATATCTCCAGTTCAAACTAATGGGGACATCTAAACCACTACCAAACACCAACTACAATAATTTAATATAAAATACAAGTGATAAATACGTAAAGTATGTGCAGAAAACGTTGCCTGTCTTTGTGCGCAGAGAATCTGAGAATAAACAGTGTTAGCTATATTGAGAATAATGAGTCATCCTATTCACAAGGAAGTAATCGGTGTTGAATCCAAATTTTTGTCTGTCAACCAAGGAAAAGTTATTCTGTCGCTTCTCACATGAGAGCACACGCTGTTGTAAATGGAAGCACTCCATGCCCGCGTTTGTCAGTGTGTGACAGGGAACAATGGGGTCACTGCATTTCATTTTAGGAGCCTCTGTTATTACCCAAACACATTCCAGTATCTGCGTATTCACCATCAGCTTATGACTGTCATGGTCAGAATGAGCTTTACCACCAAGTG
>JAQMYG010000037.1:9596411-9612042 GCA_030014215.1 Clariallabes teugelsi
CAGAGAGAGAAAGAGACAGAGAGAGAGTTGAAACTTGTTTTACTCATCATCTGACTAACTTACAGAAGAGCAGAAGCATTTCAACCCTGTGAAACAAACAACAAATGTTTTAGAACTTTGAGGATAACTCTCACTCAAGCCGCTTCAAATGAAAATACAGAAATAACCTCCAACTCTACAAACTGTTCTCAGAATCTTACATGTTTAAAGACCACCCAAGCTACAGAGGTAATATATTTAGCTACAGAGTGTGCAACTCGGCTGATACAACACCCCACCCCCTTGTGCTACTGTAGCTTACCCAATATAACTTAAAAATCCCTGTATGTGAGGAGTATGCTATCCTGCATCAGCTTCTGCAGACGCAAGTAGTGTTCACCCCTCCATAAGAGCACTTCCTTTCATTGGTTCACTCTGTGCATACTGATTACTGCCATTTTATCAAAGCAATTATGTAACCAAAACATTCCCTCTGGTTATAGTCCGGCTTTCCATATAGACTCGACCTTCAACATAAAATATGATTTCTTCTAAATGCCAGCTAATATTAGTGCCTTAAACTTTGCCTTAGAGATATAAACATATGATGAAACTCACAAAATGTCATTTTAAAGGCTGTGACACCAGGCATCGACTGTGTGGGATATCGTGTAAAATCAGTCTAACTCTTTCAGACCATTATTACTGTCTCAAAATGTGCAAGTAAGGTCATGTACAGACAGTCTCATCATGGAATAAATCAAGCGATGATGCACAGTCAAATATCGACCATAGACAATAAGATGCTCATGCTATTTTCAAACTTCTGAATAAATCACTCCTACCGATTGTAGTGCAACCTCGCAAAAGATAAAAGACAAAAGACAAAATCAAGTCTCAACCATCAGTCTCGGAATCTGGAAGTTTTGTCACATGTCAACTAAGAGAGAGAGAGTGTTATCCAATGACTCTCTCTCCTACTCTTCTTCTCCATTGTTTACCTAATTTCAGACAGGGAGGGATCATTGACACTGGAAGATACAAATATTCTTCCCTCAGACTGAAGAAGCTACTTGGATGAGTAATAAAATGTTTCGAACTGACAAGAAAGACGACAGGTTGACATAATTCAACTTTCAGACACCTGGATGACTGAGAATCTTCACAGACATATCAGTCTGGAAAGATGAGCAAAAATAATATTCTATAAAAAATGGTACTGAAACTGCAAAAAAGACTGTAAGTGATCTAAAGTTTGTCATTTATCAAAATAACTTTTATACATTAGTACAAAGTATAATTTCTCCAGGATCACAGTGTATCACATAAATGTTATGGACAGTACTATACTGTTTGGCACCATTGTCTCACAGTTTGATGTTATTTATATTTTTTTGGCTGTGGAATACTATGGAATGCCATTTTAAGCCAATATGGCTTAAAGTGCTGCTTCCGAAAAATTCCACATTTGTTTCCTAAATGGAGAGACTATAAAATATTTCATAGCTTATTTTATTTTTTTTAACACCAACAATAAATAATAATAATAATAATAATAATTATTATTATTATTATTATTATTATTATTATTATTATTATCAAACATTATTTGACTTTTTAAAAATGGCAATAATTAACAGATGATGCACAATCTAAAAATTATAAAATTCAATTATAAAATAAGGGAATGTGCTGGGTGAAGTGCTGTTTGACAACCTAACAAATAATATAAAAATAAATAAATAAATTATATATACAGTACTGGGCAAAAGTCTTAGGCACCCTATTATATGCTGTACCAATTTTGTTATATATGTTTATCATGTTTGCATAATTATGTTCACAATCATTCAGTATTTCCATATATAACTTAAAAAAATAATAAATAAATAACATTACAGGAGAATATATGCATGGCTGTAAAGAAAAAATTATTTAGTACAAGACAGACCAGTTTTCAGATGGAAACAAAAAAACTAATGTACGCTCCTGGGATTTGCATAAAAATAGAAAATAGCGAGTGTGACAAAGTTACCAGAAGAACTCTCTGGTATTCTCCAGCAAGCTCAGTAAAACCTAACAGCTGTTTTACTATAATAATGATATTAAAAGTCATATTGTTAAATTAAGCCAAATTTGTAGAAAGTAATATCTCCCTTACAAATATGACTAGTCTGTCTTTCTTTCTTTCTTTTTTATTTATTTTCTAGTTTAAATACAAGGGGGTTTTAAGTCATGATTTAGATTATGTTAATAAAAATTGTGCTTGGGATGCTTCTAATCAAAACAAATCTGGCAACCATTGAAGCACAAACTGCACACAGGTACTTCACGTAACCAGATTCTGAATATGAGGAACTTTTCCACGTACATATTAATATAACCATTGGAATTCAGTTGTTGTTAAATCTGTGTGTGACCCTGCTTTTATAACAAATGTCTTACAAAGAACTTTGCCTTGTTTCTTTAAACTTTTGCACTCTTCTGTATAAGATTAAGATTTACTAATAATGTTTCTTACCCAGCTCGTCAAAGTGGGTGTCGATGCCATTGGCTCCTGCCACTGAGCATATCAAACGAGCCTTGAGGAAAGAGCTCCACTTGTTCACCAACATCCTCTGACCACCCTGATCATTCTAAAAGACAACACGACATGTTACTTAGAACTGTTTCTCTCAACATTGCCTTTTTTTCCCTCATCTATTTAAAGTGGATTTTGCCATCTTGGGATAATCTGTCTTTTCTCTTAACATTGTCGACACTTACAGCACATACACGAGCCACCCTGCTGTAGACAGCCTTATTCGCTGCCTCTGTGGTGGATACTTTCTCAGTGAAGAAGAAGTAAACTTTGTCATCGGCGGGGTCGTCATTATCTGGAATCACTACAGAACCAACAAACTTTGGCTCTGACAAAAAGGAAATAGGGAACATGTTAGCACAGCCAAAGATCTGACCAATGCCTGACAAACAAGACCTAAACAACTGTACATTGTACACTTAATCAACAATAATGAATCTGCTGTACTGTATATATTTAAAATGAATGCTTGGTGAGTAATGACTAAAATTAGCAAGTATTTTTAAAGATCAGTCTTGAAAGCTGCACTACTTAAAATTAAGTTAAAGTCTGATTATTTTAATTTCAAAATAAAATGAAAATAAAGTAATATTCATTTTGTAGACCTTTAGCCCATTTGGAAAATTCACATTTCACAGGTAATCACTTTTTTTTTTTTTTTTTTTTACCCTACATGTCAGTCATGTAATAATATCAGGGATAACCCCTAGAGGGCGCCTTGTGCCCAGAGACACTTTTGTTTTGGACTCCAGGTCCCAGAGTGCACCTCTGCTCAAGTGATGGGACACTTATCTGAGCCAAATTTGCTAATAGGTTTCCTTATTAATAGATTTGTCTTAGTTCAGTACTTAGTTTTGCATCTGTTTTGTTCTGATTAGTTCATTTGTGTTGGAAACTGTGCGGTGTTAATCTGTGTTGGTACTGTAACTCATGCCGCTTTTGTTATCCAGTCTGTTCTGTTTTGCTAGGTTATGAAAGTTTAGTTTGTTAATGTTTAGATTGGCTCTGTTTATTTTTGTTCATGTTTTTTTCTTTATTAAAAGTATTTAAGTCTTAACCTCTGCACCTATGCCTCACCTGCAACAATCCACATAGACAATGTGAAAAAAATTATAAAATTAAAATTAACCTGAAAACTCTTTTTTTAAATTGCACTTTAAAATAATAATGTAAAACTATTAAAATGCCCTACATTTGAAAATGAATGGGAAAATAAATGAATAATTTTATGAACATTATTCAGAAATTATCAAATATAAGGTCATACTACAGTATATGTTCATACATAATAAAAAAAAACATAAAATCACATGTAATGATAAAAAAAAATGTAATGTGAAAATAAACAAATGAAAAAAAATTCATTCATTTCACTTTCATCATATGAAAGTGCTTAAAAATTGTCTGTGTGAAAACAACACAGAAATGAAAAACACATGCAGCATACTGTATATGAAAGATCCACATGTGAAAAAATCAACAAAGCATGTGAAGCATCTAAAACCGATGAGTAAATTTCACATGTGCGTGATGATGATGTGATTACGCACACGAACACGCACACACTCATGCACTGGAGAGGTTTCCACGGTGCTGTGAAATCTCAGTTTTGGACTGTTTGTATGACAGAGGCAGATGGCTCACTGGGACTAGTTGTGACTGTTTTAGCATTTTTCAGCAGGTCTGATGGGTCTGTCTGAGACAGAGTGGGCAGAGATAGATGGCGTCTGTCATGCATGCCTTTCTGCTTCTCTGTATGATTAATGGCACACACTGGGGGGGCTCGCAATACAAGAGCCCCCCTACAGGTGAGTACTACGCTCCTTTATTTTCAGGCACACAATGCCCCTCTGTGGTGTGCATCAGAAATAGAATAAAACACACACACACAAGAAAGGAACAGTATAAAACTTTTTATATATGCATAAAATACAAAAGCGGGGAAGATAGCTTTACTACATCTTCTTCAGTGTGCATTACTAAAGCTCTGAGTCTTTGAAGCAGGGTGTGTGGACATGAGACAAATATTAAACAAGCTCACAGCATAGCATCAATGCAGATCTCCAGACCAGTTCATTCGTCATAAATTCCATGCGTCATTTAATTTCATTTAATCCACATCTCTATGCAATTTTGGTTTTAGACAGAGTGCTAATTTTTGTTCAATGCATAATGCATTCCAAATCCTGGTGTGCTCCCAGTCTGGTGAATTTCCTTTTTTTAAATTTTTATTTTACATACATGATCCAAATAATCATTAAATTACACAATCTGCCTTTTTTTGATCATGGATGTAAGCCGTGTTATTTTAAAAAAGCTTTACTATGTTTTACCAGCTATAATTGTCTAATTACAATATTCAAGATGATGGAACAGGTGGGACAGATTAGAGCCAACACACCAAGAGTATGTTTCCTCTTCTACCAAAAAAAACTTCACAAAAGCCTTGATATTGTCCAACATACAATTTGTCAGTGTCTCGGTGTGTGCCTCTGCTGCTTCATCTTGAAACCATTTGCATGTTCAATTCAACCTCTTTCTCAAATCATGATGTCTGAGAGCAGAGGTTCTCACACTTTTTGCAGCTGAGGATCCTATCAGAGCAAAGGAATTCCCAAGGACCCTATTATGATAAAAGCTAAGGTTTATGGATGATTTTAAGGACAATTGGCTGCTCTACAGCTCCAGGGTCCATAGCTTGATTCTAAGCTTGGTTACGGGTCTGTGAAGAATTTCTGTCCATGTTCACCTTGTGACCGTGTGAGTTTCTTCCAGATTCTCTTGTTTCCTTTCACCTTTCAAACTCATGCTAAATTGCCCTGGATGTGAATGAGTGTGTGAACATGTGTGTGCGTAATGCTGTGTGATGGACTGGTGTCCCATTAAGGGTATATCGCCTCACAACCAGTGTTCTTGGGATAGGCTCTGGATTCACCTTGCCCCTGGGCAGGACAAAGCAGTTACAGTACTGCGGATGAAATAATGAATTATTATGTCATTTTAGGAGGTTTTCTTTCCCTTATAAAGGATACTAGTTTCAGGGCAGATGTTGGCCTGAAACACAGGACTGGTGTATTTTTTTAGTCAATTTTATTTCACTAGTGCATGTGATATTAAAGAGAATGACATAAATCATGGAGGTTAATATAAAACATTTTTTTAAAGCTTCAGATGTTTTGAAATATCAAACGCTTGCTCTATTATTAACAGGAGAAGCAATACTGAATGGTAAAACATTTTTTTCCTACAAACTTCTTACCTAATTTCTGTCTGTGTTAAAAGTCTCATAAAATATTGAATTGAACTGAATTAAAGGGTCATGTGAGTGAATGCAAAAGTGTTTGTGTGAATTTCCAGGTAAATGGGTAAGGCAATAAAAGTCAATTCATAGTTTAAATGTGCATCATCTCACCATTTAGCTGCTGTCTGTCTCCTACTTCTGTCCTGGTGTAGCTGTTGCTGCCGAGGCGATACAGCGCCGCATCGTTCTCCCAGTAATCATTGTATAGTCCCACAAACAACTGATCTCCTGTTGATCCACAAAAATGAAGGATAGGTCAAAATCACTGAACATACCTATTTATATATTTATTATTGAATGACAAACATTTCAGAACAGAAGACAGGCTTTTAAGCTTTTATTCTGAGACAGGGTGCCAATCCACTGCAGGGCACACTCACTCACATACTATGGGCATTTTGGAAACGCCAGTTAGCTTACTCTACTTGTCTTTAATGGAAACTCACCATGCAAACTCCGTACACTGACTCACACATAATAATAATAATAATAATAATAATAATAATAATAATAATAATATTTTAGATATACAGGTAATATAGATTTTTACAAATATTTTACAGATCTTTACAAATCTTTTGCACATTTAAAAAGATTGAGCCCACGTTATTTGTTATTATTTAACCAGCCACAAGGTGGCAGCTAAAGAAAAGAACAGTAGCAAACTTGAGACATAACCATGCCAACAAAACAACTGTACCAATTCATCATCTTAATATGCATTCCGAAATAATATTTATCTAAAGCTCTAAATAGGAAATTAGCAATCCTGTAAAGAGCTTTTTGACCATCCCATTAGCATAAAATGACTGAACTCATTATTACCAACCTATATTTCCCAGTTTTTCCCCATCGTAAGAAGTCTCTTAATCTGTTGACCCTGGCTGAGAGAGATGATGGCTTTGACTAGAAGCTCTTATATGAAAATTCAGGGGAGGTAGAAAGCCTGAATAGCTGGAAAGCCTTCCTACTGACTGCCAGAGGCTTGAAACACACAGCTCTCATTGTGGAGCTCACACACTTTGAGACGAGATAGATAGATATGGAGGAGGGGTGTTTATGAGAGAGAAAGCAAAGACAAGGAAAAGCTGTTTAACAGTGTTATTGAGTGCTTACTGGACACCGTGGATGTTGTGGGGCTGTTGGGGTGAAATGGGGATCTCCCTCTGCCGCTCTCAATGTGCTCGGTCTCCAGCTGAAACGCTCCATCCTGATGAAACACACAAACAGCACATTAAAAAAAAAAAATAATAATAATAAAATCATTTTGGAAATAGTAGTTTGGATTAATTTATCTTCAATTAATCTACAGAGAAAGGGATGAACCATGGGGATGGAATTCCAAGTCAGTCCTTCTGTGGAATATTTTTGGGGTGATTAGGTCAAGTTAGTCATGGCTATTTCACAACATCAAATCTGGGAGCATGGTTAATGGTTACATTTCACTGTATAAGCTTAGCTAATTCGCTAAAGACCTTGTCTATTAATGTGCAATAGATAACACAAAGCTGCCAACTAACATGCATGGAGAGCAACACTCACACAATCATTCTTCTTCACATGCTCTCACGCCACACATCCATTTTTTTATATTCAAAACAATTTTCCTTTGAACAATATTCAAAACTGTGGAAGACACAAGAAAAATCATTAAGCTCTAAGCTATAAACGCCTTTTACTTAGAAGTCAAATCATTGATCCAGCATGCCCTTGGTTCATACCTGTATTGCTAGCAACGAGGAGCTGCTGGAGAGAATGTAGGTGGTTTGGCTGGTGGGTAAGGTGGGCCCTATTAAATTGTTTTTTTTGTTTGTTTGTTTGGGTGAATATTTCAAATGTCATTTGTACCAACAGTCACATGCATCTGTTATTTCTCATTAATCCTGATAAAATGTACAGAACCTAAGGCATGCAGGGTTAGCTAATGGTGGCTTAATGGTTAGCACTGTCGCCTTGCACCTCCAGAATGCGGGTTTGATTCCTGCCCTGGGTCTGTGTGCATGGAGTTTGAATATTCTCTCCATGATTGGTGAGTTTTCTCCATTTACTTCAGTTTCCTCGCACAATCCAAAGACATGTAGATTAAGCTAATTAGCATTTCCCAAAAAAATAAAATTGCCCGTAGTGTGTGAATGAGTGTGTGTATGTGTATGTGCCCTTTGATGGACTGGCACCTTATCTAGGGTGTACCCTGCCTCGTGCCCTAATTTGCCTGGAGCCCTTCGTGACCCTGTGTACAGGATAAAGTGGTAAGTGAGTGAGTGAGTAGTTACAGTAGCTTCCTAGGAATTGCTTTTAATTACATGATATAGCAATATTTTTCCTCACATGTGCTAGCTTGGTAGCAATGTGACGATTCTCTGTTTAAAATCCTTTAACAACACTTTGCCAATGGTACATTGCTTTCCAGCTACCTTCTTATTTGACTAGAATTTTTTCTCAATTTTTTGTCACTTTTATAATTTCCTTATATATATATATTTCTGTTATTCTGTTATAGTATTAGGAGCAGGAATTTATAAGCTGTTGCTTTATGCTAGCACTTTCTGCTAGCACTTACGGCTATTATTAGAAGGCTACTAAAGTCACAATCTAGTAGGCTACACATAAAGTCAAATACTGTAGCTATTGGGGTGATGACATTACTTAAATTAACAACCAAATTATTGTAATTAGTTACATGAATTAATTTAGTACATTACTGTAGTTACTTAGCTTGTTGCACCAGATTTTAATCATGTTGCTAGCAAACATAGCAAACCACTAAGCTAGCTGACTAGCTTAACTCATGTTAAAAGTCTGGTCAATGCTGATTTATCTAGGTGCAACGATGTATTTAATTTTAATTATATAATATATTTTAGTCTTTATTTACTCAGTAACTTTTTAAAATATATTTTTAAATCTCACTTGTCTAAATAAGCATTGCAACCTTTCTAAACCCGCAGGACGTGTCTACAAATTCAGCGTGTCTGTGATCACTGAGTCTTATCTGATTGGATTTGGCCTGATCTGATGTGTAGAAAATGGTTTCAAGCCATTCTGGAACTGAACGGGCAGAAGATCACAGTCATCAATCAGCCTGTCAGCATATAATGCAGCCTATCACACATCCTAATCTATTCACACTGTCACTATCAGGATGTATTACACAACCTATCCATCACACACACACACACACACACACACACACACACACACACACACACACCTCCATTTCGTACTTAGACACTCCATTTTCAGTAATCTCAGAGGAAATATTACATCCACATGGATAATGTGACAGTGAAATGGGAATTCTTGGAAGAGTATAAGACGCTATATAAACATACACACATCACTTACAGTATACACCTTTACAGCTTGTCCTGTACACAGCAATGCTATGGCTTTAAATATATTTTTTTAAATATATGTTTTTTAATCATTACTTCTTTCCTTTCAGTCCTGTAATTATTGTTTTAAAAACGGCTACATAAACATAGGGTTTGAAATGAGGCTATATCGGATTATAATGCAAAAATAAAACAATGGTAGTCCTTTATGAATGAAATATGCAATTAGCTTAGTAGGTCAGAGCTGCATTTATTTTTCTTCCACTGTCTCCATATAGTACCTCTTCGAGCCACCTCGGCCAGCTATTTATAAATTCTTAAATAGCTATCCCAAATTTAACTAAAGGAATATACTATATAGTATGTGGTCATTCATTCATTCATTCATTCATTCATATGTTAACTAATAAGAATGTAGGCCATTGACTACTGAGGAGATAACTATAGTAGTTATAGACAAGGAAGCAGTATTATGGAAATAATATGCTTTATATGCATCACAACCATCAGTGCACCCCTGGGACATGGAATAAGTAAACCAGGAGTGACTCTCTCTCTCTCTCTCTCTGTCTCCCTCATACACACACACATGGTTCACATTTGCAGAAGTCTGTATTTTGTTATTATAGTGTGTGTGTGTGTGTGTGTGTGTGTGTGTGTGTGTGTGTGTGTGTGTGTGTGTATGTGAGTATATATAGAAGATATTTTATTAAATAATAATAATAATAATAATAATAATAAGAATCCAGGAATAGAATGAAGGAATTTTGGCTTTTGTGAATGCACATGTACAGTATATAATTTATTATTATTTTTTTTATATATTTAATATTGTTTAATGTTGAGATTTTCAAATTGGTACAGTTTCTAAGTGTGCTTAGGATATTTAAGTGGTCTAAACTAGAAAACATTCTCTCTCTCTCCTTCATACCACAATGACCAAGGGAAAACACCTATGATCCTAGTGCGGCGGTCCACTCCTAGTCTTAATCAGTCGTTCTGATAAAATGTGAATGTGCACTGGCCCGTTCTCAAGAGTGTAGAAGTGTGTGATGTGCTACATTTGGTGTGAAAGTGAACAGAAGGCTGCAACATTACTCTGTATTTTAAGGTTTGACATGCAACCAGGGCTAGTACTGTAGGTGTGTGTGTGTGTGTGTGTGTGTGTGTGTGTGTGTGTGTGTGTGTGTGTGTGTGTGTGTGTGTGTGAGTGTGTGTGAGAGAGAGAGAGAGAGAGAGAGAGAGAGAGAGTAGATTCTATCCATTGTGACTTTCCTTCTCACTTCAGCTCTGTTCTCTGTCTGCTCTTGGATCAGTCCCACTTGTCATTGCATTCACATCTGCATGCTATCACCATGCTTGCCCTCACCTTACGGTGACTGTGTGCAAGTGTCAGCCTGTGTTAGTGTATCAACAGTTATATTTTGTGTGTCTGTGTTTATATCCATCTGTTCTCTGAATTGGTTGGAGAGCAGTATGCTCTAGCAGTAACCTTTGTCATTCTTTGAGCCTCCGAGCCTCCTTCCTAGCCTGAGTGCTTTACCCTTTTGCCTGCAGCTGAGCCCTGGGGTTATCAGGTGACCTGCTCAAACCTGTCTCCTCTAATTACCCTTGCTCTGATCTCCTGCCCCTTACCACAAGCCAAAGGCAAACTTGCAAACTAAGGAAATGAGCATGAGAACTTCCCACTGAATATTAAGAACACAGGAAAAGACAAGGATAAAGTATCCACAGTTTAAGGTTTAAGGTTATTTAAGTTTATTTATGGAAAAATAATACATTATGGTTATTATGATAGTATTGGTAACTTACTGAAAGCATAATGATGTACAGTATGTGTTTGTGTTACTGTCATTATCTGAATCGTCCATATGATTGTGTGTATGGTTGTATGTACTGTACAGTATGTATGTATCAGGACTGTCAGAATTCAGAAACACATGAACATTTAAAATTAATCCAAAATCCTTAATGTGTTAAAATGATTTAAAGCAAATACCTTTCCTGACTTTTATTTCTTTATACATTGTAAAACAATGCTGAAGGCATCCAAAATATGAAATAATCCCATTTGAACACTTCATGTTGAGATGTGTCTGCTATTTATACTCCTCTAATTTGAGGTGCTGTGTGTTAATTGATGATTTTTGAGGCTGGTAACTTTAAATGAACTTCTCCTCTGCAGGAGAGGTAAGTTTTGCTTTTGCTTTTCTGGGGCGGTCTTAATGAGAGCTAGTTTCTTCATGGTGCTTGAAGAGTTTTGCAAAATGGAATTTCCAATACTGTTCTTGCAGGAAATATTCCAAAACAGCTGACCTTCATGTCTTAAAATTACCACTGACTTTTGTTGTTACCTAATTACTTAATGCCATACTGTATGTGTTATTTCATAGTTTTGAAAAATCCAGTGTTCTAGAATGTAGAAAATAACTTCAAACTTTCACAGCTAAAAAGCTGGCCTCCCAGGAACTACTTTAATCGGCAAACATATGGAAGTGGTCAGAACTGTAAGGGAGATGTGGCAGTAATGTACAGTTCTCACTCTCTTCCACAAGTTGGCGACAAGTTATCCATCGATTTTTAAAAATCGGGCATTCCACTTTCTGAACGTTCAATGGAACGACTGCAGTGGGCTTCAAGCCACCTCGGCCAGGATCGTCATTCAAACATGCTGTATACAGTACAGCCTTCTTTAAAGAGTTTCATTTATAAGTCCTGATTTATTTGGATCAACCATCGTTTTTTTTTTTATACAGGTAAATGATGAATTAAACAATAATTAGGACTGAGTCAAGACATTGGGCCCAAATTACAGCACCCATTTAAACTGTAGTTATTAATAATTGTAAACATATGTACGTTACATCCCCTATACATGACACACACACAAGCTTAAACAGAAGTGGGAGGAGAGTCACAACACAATACAATGATTGTGTAAAAGTGGTTCAGGCCAGCCAGAGGTTTCGAACATATGGAAAAAAAGCTTTTTACCCCTCAGTCTTTTATGTTTCTTCCAAACATTGCGTTTGGCGTCAAATAAACCTCCATTCCCTGTGATTAGCCACTCTGTAATTTGGCTGGCGCTCTCCAGAGAGGATGAGACTGTTTGTTTTTGGTCGCCTGAATGTTTAGTCATAGATTTGGACAGAGTGAGAATGATAAAAGGTCCCATCACTGAGGCCTAAACAGACTCTTTTAAGCGGTTGACAAAGCCATGACAGTCAACATCATCACTTTTAGATCAGTTGCAGCCTTGGGCTTACATATAATCAACTTTCTGTAATTACTAAAGTTCACAGACATAATCAAAATCTATATGGTGGTTGCAACCAATAACTTCACACTTGAGCGTGACATTGTGGTTGAATGAAATGTAAAGATGTGAAGAAATTCCCAGCATGCTTCTTTTCTGGTGTGAGGAATTAAGCAGGCTCTCATGAGTCACTATGACAAATTCTCCAGCAGAAGAAAACATATCCATTCCAAGACACGTGTTTGTTAATGATCACCAGAGAGGACTAAAGCATTTGACTGACCATCGTGCTGCTTCTGACTACACCCATCTGCCTCAGGCATGCATACTCTAGAACTATTCTGAAAACAGTCTGGTTTCTCTTGTGGACTGAACTTCAGCCTTAAAGCATTGCTTTAATCATGTTAACACAGCCCTCAGACTATATTTTCCTCATGTTTCTCTGACCAGGAACATACACTGTCCTTTGCAGTGTTTCAGTAATATTATTTCACAGACCCACGCATGAACTTTGTCATCTTCAACTGAGGACATGCTTTAATTCTCTACAGTATTCAAGTGTGCACACCTCCAGCCTCTTTCCTTCTGTAAGTGTGAACTATTAAAATTGCTCTCAAGTGTGACGCTACAAACAGATACAGATCTGATATATATATATTTTTTTATAGCTGCCTGCTTTCATATGTGGTCTTACATACAGTAGGATATACATCCCATACATCCTGTATATCCCTTACACTGTCATGTGTGTGTAATCCCTGTTATTCATTATCACCCAAATGAGGATGGGTTCCCTGATTGAGTCTGGTTGCTCTCAAGGTTTCTTCCTATTGCAATCTCAGGGAGTTTTTCCTTGCCACTGTCGCCGTCGTCCTCGGCTTGCTCATCAGGGACAATCTTATCACTTTGATTCATACACATTCACATTTCATACAAACTTCAATAATTATTTTTATTGTGTAAAGCTGCTTTGCGACAGTCAATTGTTCAAAGCACTATACAAATAAAATTTAATTAAATTGAATGTGACCTGAATGAATACCGGCAAATGGGGATTAGTGCAACTTTTTGCCTCTGCATGTACAGGATGCCTAATAACATCAGCCAGCAAAGGCAGCTAAGGGTTTCATAGAAGTGCTATGAAATAGCTAAAGTAAGGCATCTGGCTTTCTTCCTTCTCTAGACCTCAATGAATACAGCTGACTAACTGCTAAGCAATTTTAGCATACAAGCAAATGAACTGAACGCAGTTGAACGTATGTCCGAGAGCTGTTCAAAATTTGTCTGCGTTAATTTACATATTTAATTATTGAAGTCTAAATTTAGTGGGTCTCACGAAAGCTAGCAAGGATGGTAGCAAGAAGAAAACAGAGTCGTTTTCAGATTCGTTTTTAAAGCAGCCGGTGCCAAGAGGAATCATAAATTAAGGTTAAGTAAGGTTTAAAGGTTTATTTAATTTTATATTTACTTAATTTACATGTCTTTTCTAAATGGTTTTAATTGTTTTTATATGCAAAAATATGATTATAGTGTTATATATGATTATAGTGGTAAAAGTGGTAATATTTTTGGGTGGATAGAACAGATTATCTACATTTAAATTATTTCCTATGGGACAATGTGTTTTGCAATACAAAAAATGTCACCTGGAGAACTCAACTTAAATTTGTATTGTACCCCTGAACAGCTATATTATTAGTTTTTCAAGTGTTAGTATGATAAAAACTCTTACAATAAGTACTTGTTAAATGCTAATAGCTACAGTAGTTGTTACAACTTAAGAAGTTACCATGAGAAATACAAAGTCTATAACAAAGTCTTATTTTACTTGAACAAGAAAAAAATCACTATAGCTTGATAGAGAAGCTGCAGTACCTCTGCTCCATGGCCGACACTGATGTAGGCACACATCGGGCTGAAGGCTCCAGTCCCGCAAGCTAGCAGGTGAGTGCTGTTATACGGCTGGATCAGCTTGATGTAGTTAGCACATTCCGGCTGGAGGGAAATGGCAAAGAGTTATACAACACGTCACCTTAAAACAAACAAACAAACAAAACAAAAAAAACGTGATATTTATCATTTTCCATATTTGCCATCAAGGTACCTTCTCCCTGCCCTTCGTTTGACAGTCATCCACCTGCTCTTTGGAGACAGCCCAGTGAATCTAAACAAAGACAGACAGAGACAGAAACCCAAGGTCACTGAAGAACACGGATAATTTCCAGGTTAGTCTGCTACATGATGGCATCATGAAGAGCACTTCTGGAAAGCATCATTTCCAATCCCCTGTTCCTTATTGAATTAAACAAAATTAAACACAGAGGCAGAAACTTAGCTGTATTGGGGTTAGGGGCAGGTCTACACACAGTAGCACTGTCTGGGTTCTTCTGACCGAAACTAAACAGCCATGGGTAACACTATGAATATTGAAACCTATGTCTACATATAGGAAAACTTCCTAATTAGCCTTCATATGCTTATGTGTGAGCTGAAAGCATACTTAAGACTCTTTCTTCCTGTATACAGAGCCACCTTGTTTCACCTTGTATGTTGCCAGAACGTAAAACACATTTTTCTATGTTGTTGTCTTTCGGCTGCTCCCATCGAGGGGTCGCCATAGCGGATCATTCAATCCACACACAACTTGGCACAGGTTTTACACCAGATTCCCTTCCCGATGCAACCCTCCCATTTAATCTGGGCCTGGGACCAACACTGAATCCAGTGGCTGGGAACTGAATAAAGGCCTTTCATTTGACAGGAAAGAAACCTATTATTGAGCCACTAATGGCCACATTTTTTTTATGTATTATGTGATATTTTGTTATTAGATATCATTATAATCTAATATAGTTATGTGTGTGTGAATAATACTGAACATAACATAATTTTTCATTAATATTTGCAAAATAATCCATGTTTATATGGTCAGCATGGTGGTGTAGTGGTTATCTCTGTGGCCCTGCACCTCAAGTGTCGAGGGTTCAATTCCTGCCTCGGGTCTGTGTGCATGAAGTTTGCATGTTCTAGTTGGTGTTCTCAAATTGTATATTGAGTATATGTACTATATATATATATATATATATATATATACACACACACACACACTACCGTTCAAAAGTTTGGGGTCACTTGCAAATGTCTTTGTTTTTGTTTAGTGATTTATTTTCTACATTCTA
>JAQMYG010000037.1:9613191-9624108 GCA_030014215.1 Clariallabes teugelsi
ACACACACACACACACACACACACACACACACACACACACACACACACACACACACACACACACACACACACAAAGGCATAGCCAAAGGCTGTTCCCTACTGAGATGGTTATTTAGAGCCTCACCCATTGCCAGTAGACAAATAAAGTGTAACAGACGGTCAGGTGAAGATGACTGCAACGTGAAAGGAAATTAAATAAATACACCCTGTGCCCAAAAGTTAGTAGACACCTGACCCTCACACCCATATCTGGTCTATTTCCAACTGTTACCATAAAGTTGACCATAGCCGTTACCATAAGTTTACCAAAGCTGTTACCATTAGATGATTATGATGATATGGAATGTCTTTGCATGCTGTAGCTTTAATATTTGCTTTTATTGGAACTCCGAGGTCCAGAACTTGTTCCAGCCTCTCCATACAGAAAATACATGCTTTCCCAAGGAAGAAATTGAGTTTCCTCCACAGAGCCCTGACTTGAACTCCAATGAACACTTTTGGGATGAATTAGAACGCTGACTCTCCCCCCACCCACCCGCTCCCAGACCTCCTCATCCGACATCACTGCCTGACCTCGCTAATACTCTTGTGGTTGACTGAGCCTCACAGATCCCCACACAGCTGTGCTAAAAATCTAGTGGAAAGCCTTCTCAGAAGGAGGTCATTATATCAGCAATAGTGGGACTCAATCTGGATTGAGATGGTCACCACATATGCATGTGAGGGTCAGGTGTCCACATACTTTTGACCATATTATAAATATGATTGATCGATCTCCAAAGTGTTTGCTGTTATTTCCTTTAAAAAAGTCATACAAAGAGCATTTTCACGCTCTTTCAATACTTCAGTGTGCATGTTCATAGTAATTCAATTGGATTGTGGTTTAGCTCCAAGCTGTTATACATTACAGTCACCCCACTGTTTTAAGGCTTAACCCTTAAACCATCTCCACCCATCCCCTGCAGCAGGCGATCTCTCCATTGACCGGAGATGGAAAAAGAGAGCCATGAAATTGAGGCTAATAGTGTCACATACCTTAAGGAGAAAGCTACAGCACAAACAAGCAACAGACATTGGCGATAATTGCTTTTCATTTATTCTGACTAATCCACTAATGCTCCACTCTGACTCAAGTGTCCTATTGATGCTTATTTGATTTGCCTTTTGGTTCATGTAAGATGAGGACATAATATATAGAGCAGAGCACAACCCAGGGGACCGTCGTCTGTTTAATTTCGTTACAAGCATCTTACTCGTCTATTTTTTTGACCTCATCCTTGTGGCTTCAAAAACAACCGGGTAAGGTAATTTAAGCCAGATAAATTATACAGACTCCACTCTAGGCCGTGCATCAGATGCATTAAAAGGGTCGTCCACCTCAATACGACCTGCTGTGTTCCATTAATCAGCTCTAGTCGTGATGAAGAGGCATGCGGCTCGTTACTGTTTATGAAGGGGAAGTACAGCTAGAACAAACAGCATGTTACAAATGTCTCACCACAAGCCAGAAGCAAACCTCGAACTCCCCCTAAGGCAATGATTGTTTAAACCTCACCATAATAGAAATTGACAGAGATTTAGGTCCAGACAGGGGTCATACCATTAGGGTCTTAAGGGGAGGGGTCGAGCAAAAAAAAGAAATTCAACACCCTTTATTAAAATCAGCATCAAGGCCACAATTATCTGGGTGATCTGACCTTTTATTCCAGATTGCTCATATTCAAATGAAAAACTCAAAAAATGTAACTTAAAAAAATGATGATCCATGATTATGATAAAATACTATATACCATTATAATGTATTACTAACTTTCCTAACTCCCATCTTTTAAATGACAGTGAATTGAATGGAAACATTGTGTATTGCAAAACAAAATGTAGCATGAAAGTGTGAGTCTATAAGTAGGTAACAGCTATAAGTGGCTTTTAAGAACAATTGAAATTGTTCTTCAAGTTTACTGTACTGTTTCTCTAATTCATTTCAGATCCTTTAAGGTTTTCATTTAACTTATCTTACTTTTTATTAAATTTACTGCATATATTTATTCAGCAATATTAGACCAAGACTTAGGATATATCCTTGAGGCACTACATGAAGGAAAAGGAAATACGTTTTTTTTCCCAACTTTTGAATCCCATGTATTGTATTGATGATAGTATTAAAAGTATATATTACTTTATTTATTTATTTATTTATTTATTTGCAGCATTAGAGCAATGCATTACTTTATTCAGGAAATATATTTCATATATCACTAAGGCATAAAAGAAAAAAAATGGACAAGATACAAAAAGACTGGATAGCAGTTTAATACATTAAATCCATATGCAATGGAATATAGATTAAAATGGAAATTGACTGGAATCAGTCCTTCATTTTCCTTCCACATCTGCTACCCAGTCATCTCTCGCTCCCGCCATCTCTCTCTCTCTCTCTCTCTCTCATTCACTCATGGGGCTATCAGCTTTCACAGATAGGGAAGTGCTTTCATCCCAAAGAGGAAAACTTTTATCTGTCACTCTGAGTTTATTTTAATCTTCCCATCTAAGAGGAACCTCCATACAGTAAATCCTGCATTAAGTGACCTTTTTGCCTTGCTGTTTGATCTCATAGGATGTAGTCTGAAGCTTCATAAATCAAAAGTCATCCATAAAGATAAATTAAAGTTAGACAAAGGAAACACTCTATACTTAATTTTTAAAAAATGGATGGATGAACTGAGGTTACTTGGGAATCCAGGCAGCAGTTAGTAGAGCACAGATTCCTCATGCTACCATACTGACTGTGTTAACATACAAACTTCAGTAATTATCACAAAGCTGGTGCTCCATTTGGAAACTTGACCTCTCTATTCACCTTCACAGACTGACTGTCTGGGCTACAGCAATGACCAGAATGTGCACTAACTATCCTGCTGTGCTGCTGATAAGGGACAAATAAAATGCTCAAGGTCACTCAACATATTTGCTGTAAAAATCTCAGAAATCAATAAACATATTAGTTTACCCATATACCATAAAAACAACTTCTTTAAATGGACATTTAATGTAATATTTTAAGAAATTGGAGATGCCTCTACAAGAAAGCCGATCAGTTGCACTTGTGAAGGAAAGTAATTATAAACACTGCGCCAAAAGTCTCCATATATATAATAAATTATATTCTTTTTTTTCTTTATCCAAACATAACTTAATTTACAAAATGTAAATAGCATGATTCGCCTTCCATTCATTAATTGTAGATTAATGGTAGACCATGGCCTTCACAGACCCTACCAGATAAAATGTAGCCCTTAAAACTCTGAGCATTTTAGACATTTTTTGTTTTGCAGTTTTTTTTTTTTTTTTAATAAACATATATAGGGCTCAGGATTGTGCAGAATAGAATGACATATCCTTTTTTTTTCAGCACAGCCTGGGCAATATGATGAACTAAGCAATACAAAAAAATATTTTAAAAGATGGGTCACATGATCACATGTTTTTCTGGATGTTTTTGGTTGTTTCTACTGTATGTATGGCCCCAAATGAAAAAAAAAAAAATTCTATGGGACACTTTGTAGTATTATTATTATTATTATTATTTAATTAATTAATTATTTTTATAATATATATTAATATATTATTTGTTTTGCAGTTGCAGTAGTAGGAGTAGTAGTAGTAGTAGTAGTAGTAATAATAAGAGTATAATTATCAGCAATTGTTCTAATACAGTATAACTACAACAAATACTCAAGGACTTGCATGGCGGACTCTGCATAAAGTCTTAACCTAAAACTGAAAGGGTTAAAATTAGCCAAGAAAGAAAAATTTGAGAATTTTTCATATGAAGCTTTATGTAAGGGGAGATTTAGTTAATATTTATGGAAAGGTAAATTTATACCCGACAGCAATATTCTCATAATTTTGTCTTATTATCTTAAAGAGAAAGAAACAAGGATGACCTGGCCATTCAGAAAATTGCTGCGAAATAAGGAGAATAAATGACTTCAGAATCTGCTAAAGATAATCTGATTTGGAGCGGTAATAGTCCTCCACTTCACAGTTACCCCGGCACTGAGTATTTTTTTTCATAACAGCAAATCCTCTCATGTTTTATTCCTTGCTTAGCAATAAATACTGCTTAACCAGTTGTATAATCATGTGTCCTGACATACTGTATAATCACCCTGCATATGATAAAAATGTGCTTACACATACACTCGGAATACACCTTGCTTACTGTGAGCTGACATTGGTTTTGTTGTTGACAAACAGTGTGAGCTGAATTTTCAATGTTAAACCCTGGCTATATTTCATTAATATTTATGCCTTCACACCAGAAAAGAGAAGGACACTCGACAAACATTTGGTACACAGACACACCTGAAGTATTTTTCCTGTAATCAAACTGAACAGCATGATAAACAGTCTCTGAGTCGGTGTCTCCGCAGGGTTTGGGAGGTGAAGGCTCTTTAGTCTGATCAGAAACCCAGAGGAGTGCATTTCCTGAGGGATCTCTCTGCTCTGCAAACCAGATGGCCTTGTAGAGACGATACCTTTGGGGCGCTCCGGAGTACCAGCAGACCCTTCACAGCCTTGTGTATGGCTGGTATTATCCTCAGTTACTGGTGTTATTTGTACTGTCTGCCTGTGCCAAATTAGGTTTGTCATGACTCCCAATCCAGAGGAAATTTACCAGTCAAGTCTCTTCCTCTCGGCAATTACTTCTACAGGAGGACAAGACAATTTTTTAACTACAGTAACACACAAGTCAGTGGAAATGCCCCACAAAAGTAGGATTGCAAACATGTGCGTTAATACCTGTATATCCCAGTCTATAAAAAAGACAAGTAAATATACTAGATTTGTCAAACTCTTATCAAGTGAACAGAATTATAGGCCTCTATTCAAGCATGCTTTTCAAATCTGTTTAGAATAAGTAGCCTTATAAAACAGTGATGTGCGTCATTGTTTTTACAGTCAAATCCACTGAATCTGTAGCTTATTTAAGATAACCAGAGAAATTTTTTTGTAGTGAAAAAAAAAAAAAGAAGAAAAACATCTTGTGATTTTTCTGGTACAAATAATGGAAGCCTAATGGCGGTGGAAGTCTGTCAATAAACAATGTGAATAAATAGCTAAATGTTTACACATGGAAATATCTTACTATACAACACGCAATTCAAAATGCAGCTGTTGATTTAACACAAAATATTTAACATTACATAAAAGTTTTAACAGAATGTCTTACAAAATCTGTTCATATAGAATTTCTTCTGACATTTAGTTCATTAACAAATATCTTTAGTTAGATTTGCTCTTCATAAGAATGCAAATGTCAAAAGAATTATCAAATAATAATAATAATAATAATAATAATAATAATAATAATAATAATAATAATAATAATAATTATTATTATTATTATTATTATTATACAGTTACACCAAACCTTACTTAGTAAGTAATTAAGTTTTTCCTATTTAAGACTAGGGGGCTGTATATCCACACCCCAATGCAACTTGTATGATAATATTCAACGGGGTCTTGCAGGCGCTCTGGAATGCTGGCAGAAAAGGCACTGTTTTAGTGTACCAAGGATTCTTTTGGGACCCCTGCCAAACTCCGTTTGCTCCTGTGGCTCCTAGCTCACTCCCTCGATTAAAAAATGAGACAAGTTTCATCAAATTTAGCACTCAAAAAATACTTCATGACTACTCCAGGAATTGTCTCTAATTATGATTAATGTTGCGCAACATCAGTGAGACTCATAAGGTCATTTTATCACGTTTGTCACACGCTGCCTGGTCAAAAAACTAAAACAAAACGTCACCATTTGGGAAAGTATTGGGCTGCGTCAAGCAAAAAAATCAACTAAGGTTTTATAACATTAATTGTTTGATGTTTACTGTAGCTTAGGAGGTTTATTGGATTCTGAATTAGGTTTGCTGGAAGTATGTCAGGCCCTTCAAATATTATCAAAACTTGAAAGTATAGTGCTGAATCGTCAAAGTGAAGAAATTTGCTTGGGAAAAAAAGTCATAAATGGAAATCACTTAAAACAAATATCAACTGTAATAAAGCATAGCTCTGTTCATTAGTGATAGTAAGAGTATTTCCATATGATGAGAATTCAGAGGATTGGGACTAAACAGGATGTGTGTCCATTAGAAAACCACAAGCTACATATGCTGTATAATGGCACATTTTTCAATGTGCATATAAACTACATTGTGCTATGATGGTGGATGAAGGATCAGTCACTCTTAGATAAAGATCTAATTAAGTATTTATTAAAAACTTAGTATTTTATAGTAAGGTCCTAATTGGGGGAACTGTAATATCTGAGACATATTAAATATTAATTCAGAATCCCCTAAACTAAACATTTAACTATTGTTAAGTTTTAAACTCAAACCAGGTTTAATCTCAATTTCTCCAGAAGAAACCATCCTGTCTGAAACATCTTAAAGGAATACCTGGCATAATCTGTTTTCACTATCATTGTGAAAGATCCAGCATTGCACATTGACGTGTTTTGGCTTTGTATAGTAGACCTGCATGATAGAGAGTGAGATTAAAGCACTTATGGTCTCTTTAAGGGCTGTTGCGACACAGTGAGAGACAGAAGAGACTCCACACGCTGATAATCCACTGTTATGAGAAGAGAGAAGAAGATGATGGTGATGGAATAATAAAGAGATAAAAGTATATGATGACAGATATGCAGTTCATTCAGTGTCATAAACTTATTTCTACCTGCACGTATACTTTACATACAGTATGTTTCCTTAAAAACAGGTAGAAAATATAGTGCCCTCACACAGTCCAAAGACATTTAGTGTAAATTGATTGGAATTTTCCAAATTGCCCATAGTGTGTGAGTGTGTTTGCTTGTGCCCTGCAAAAAGTAGGCTCTCCATACAGGGTGTACCCTTTTTTGCGCCCTGTGATAGGCTCCAGGTCTCTTGCAACCATACAATTCCTTTTCAAAGAAGAAAAAAAATCATGTAATAAATAGTCTAAGCACCCATTGTGCAATCAAAGCACAAATTACTTGAGAGTCTGCAGTGTTTTTGTTGTTTGAATTAGAAGAGCTACAAGTTTTATAGGACATTAATAAACCCCTTATAGTTTCCCTTGTACTTTAGTCCTTTTATTTAATAAGAAGCATTTCTGGCTTGCATGAATAACAATTCACATTTCTTACATACAATCTCTACAATCGATTTCATCCTTACTACATCATCCTAGGAGAGAATTTTGTCATTCGGTTTATTTGTGAACAAAACATTTTGACCTTTCACCCTGCTCACCTATTCTGGCATTCTAAAGATGATGGAGGTCCGGAGAGATATTTCGCCTTCACACTCCATCACAAGTAAAAATAACACTCAGCTGCTGCTTCCCAATTGCTACAAGATAAACTGTGATTCCCTGCTGCTCCGATACAAAGCTAGCTGAAGTGACTGACAGATGTACAAACACACACATTGCCTATGCTTCTTCTACAGAAACAGGAGGTATGCGCCAATCAAATTCTTAGCCTTGGAAGTTAGATGGGAAACATGCTGGGAAATTGATGTAAGACAAACTGGAGGAGAAAAGGTCCTAAGTTACCCTTTAACAATTCGACTATAAAGCATAAATCGATAACAAACTTTCTTGAAGACAAGTGAAATTGTGCATTTTTTGTGAAATCTTTTAAAGTTCTTTTAAAAGCATGTTACTGTATGGTTTATTTTATCAAGTAAAAAGTCAGACAAGGAGTCATTCAGGGAAAACGAGGGAGAATAAATTTTTTGTTAATATTCTACTCAATAGTTCAAACCACAAAAAAATTGTTTCAATATGTCTGCACAGTGCCGAGAGTTAAACTTTTTTTTATTATTATTATTTTTTTTTACATCTAACCATGATTTACAATACACTTATGGGAACAATATATGTTACAAATTTTCTTCTGAGATCTGGCACGTTTGACCTAATTCAATGATCTCATAGAAGCCACTCTTATACATTAAGACCTTTGATTATATGATCGAACGAGCATTTCCACTTCAAATCATACGCACTGCCTATGCATGTGTACCATGGAATGCTTTTGAAGATTTACTGCAGGAATTTCCCCCTTTTTAATTCCCTGTTATTTTCTCCACCTGGGTTAAAAACGTTCCCCCTCAGCTCTCAGGAAGCCTAAAGGAAATTGGTCTTGGAAGCTCCAAAGTCTACTCCAATCACACTTTAAATGAAAACAGAAAGAAGGAAAGGGAACTTTCAACATGAGGTTGAGGTGTTGAAAGATGATTAAAAAAAAGAGTATTAAAGTCATAAAATATCAAATTAAGAATTAAAACAACCAGTGACTGTGATTGGAAAGATTTAGGACTGGAACACAACGGCCGAATGGAAAGGGATGAAGGAGTGTACCGCATATATAATAATATAATATGGCTAAGCTTTCAAATAAAATTAGTTATTGATTTTAGTATGGTAATATCATCTTGAAAATCTTTACTTGTTGTAAAAAGAATTGGAATTGTATTTAAGAGAATTACAGTGAAAGTAACCAGGTGATTGATGGTACATGGCAATTCATCAAGTCATAAAGACAATTGGTCTTTATTTAAATCCATTCCCCTGGGAAATGTCTCTAAAACACTAAGAAGAGTGAACATTGTGGTAAAGAAACGTTTGGGTATAATTAAATCAAGTACTTTTACTTTAGATTTTTGTATATACAGTAGAGGGGGGGAAAATTCAGTTCCTTTCTCTATATAATCCACTGCTACACTAATGCATATTAAAAGTGCTTGGATACCGTCATAGTAGAAACTTCTCAATACACCAGCGCCATGATCTGACTGCTTGCTTCATGCCTGAAAGGCTGTCCTCCCAGTAATTCCTTTAGTGGTTAAAACCACTGTACTGTACATGTACATGTAATGTTTGTGAATGATTGTGTGTAGAGGTCCCACAGACAAATGTTTCTCTTCTGCAAATTGGCAACAAGTTATCTGTCCATTTTCAAGGATCAGGCATTTTATTCATTGAATGGTGACAGGAACGACTGCAGTGCGCTCTGAGCCCTCTTAGCTGGGTTCATTATTCACAGATGCATGGCCTTCTTGAATATGTTTGCACCATTCAAATGTTTTACTGGGGCTAAGAGTCTCATCATTGGCACCAGCAATCGGCTCATTTATTCACAAGAAATTTCATCACAAGTCCCAGTTTGCTTTGAAAGTTGGTAAAAAGTTTTTACGTTATATACTTTTACTTAATCACTACTTTAACTATTTCTGAAGTGAATTATTATTAAAGTAGCAGTATTTTTACTTGAGTCAGTACTCTTTCCACCGTTGCTAATGAGACAGCAGGAGACTGGGAGAGAAACATGGACTCTTAAAATTTTGTATTCAGTTGGATTGAATGGACGTCTCTTCTGAAAGGAGGAGAAAAAACAGCCTGAATATTCCCTATCACTCGTCTTTGCTGTGGGAGAATAGGCAGATGGAAGTCTCATCAGTGTCAAAGACGATTACTCTGTTTTCATTATAGCCTTTTGTGAAGTGTTTGAATGAAATGTTGTGACCCAAAATGAATGCCACATGAACTAGAATGGAGATAATGTGTGGGCTGAAAAGACGATGGGAAACTGAAGGTGAGGGCCACTTTGGGTGAACTGGAGGAGAAAAGGTACAAGAAGAAGAGGTGGAATTACCTGCATGCACATGTCCACATTCACTATGAGATCCTGGATGAGTTTATAAGTGAAAAACACCACTAAATGCTGATCTAAGCTTGTACTGTTCTAGACATTTAATTCAAGACACACTTGTGCATCAGACAGAAAGTCATCCTTAAATCCATGTGTATGATTTCACTTTATGATCTACTGATAACACTGTCTGTGATGTTTATGGCAAACTCTTGATCTCTATCTCCCTTCTTGTCTATACAGTATCTCTTACTCCTTTTTTTTTTCTAGCCATGAAGTTTCGTCTCCATGACGACTGCTTAGCTCCTATGTTTGAAAGGAAGTGATGGGTTTATTGGGTAAATAGACCTCTTTTAGCTCTCAGGAGAAATGCCAAGAAAAGGAGTGGGGGCGGTGTAATAGCAGAGATAGAAACAGATAGATCTGCTGGATGTGTCCTTGCGCCATTGCCAGTGTGTGAGGTCAGAGTTAAAGCCGGAAAGAACTCATCACTATTCTAAGTACTTTAATTAATTACCTGCTGCATTGGCAGGAAGCAAAAGAGATTTATTGTCCCTTTTCATTTAATTAAAGCAAGAGAAAATTGGGATTACCATTGTCAAACTGTTTTATTGATTATATCAGAATTACAGCTATATTTTATTGTTAATTATTGCTCACTGGTTTATTGATTTCATTCATTTTCTATAAAGCTTCTCCTTTGAAAGGCCATGAAAAACCTGGAGCCTATTCCAGAAGACTTTGGGCATAAGGAAGGGTACACCCTGGACAGTGTGCTAGTCCATTGCAGGGCACGTATGCACACACACATGCACATACAGCACACACACACACACACACACACACACACACACGCTCACACACACGCATTCAATTTAAGCAATTTGGGAACACCTATTAGCCTATTCTGCATGTCTTTGGGCTGTGGGAGGAAACCCACCAAGCATGGGGAGAACATGCAAACCGCACGCAAGCACATCTGATGCAAGAATCGAACACTCTACCTAGTTGCACCATTTCTTGTAAACAGTTGTGCATGAAAATTCCAAAACAGTAGGTCATTAAAAAAATAAAATAAAATTCAAATACAAATTTTGTCACATACACAGTCATACACAGTACGATATGCACTGAAATGCTTATACAACTGCTTGTGACCTTAAAATCAAGATAATCAATAAGAAAAAAATTATGGAATAGAATAAAAATAAAAT
>JAQMYG010000037.1:9644141-9673181 GCA_030014215.1 Clariallabes teugelsi
AATTAATGAAATGAAAATTTATATTTTAATAAGTCAGCCTGTAAAGTGCTTAAAAAATAGAATTAAAAAATTGGTTGTTTATGTACCAGCCTCAGCAGCAACCTCATTTCCCCTCTCATCTGTTACACCCACTCAGCATTCAGCAGTACACTAACCACAGGCCTGATCACATGGCATCATCTGCACCTGTTTCTCACCTGTTGTTTAGTACACTAAAACTACATTAAAAATACAAGAAAGTCAGACTTTATGTGGCGCGGTATGGAGAGCCGCTCCACAAGATTTTTAATGATAAGAGCCCTGACGCAGGGCTTCCGAGGGGGTCAGTGAAATAGGAGTTGTGAGAGTGCTCATGATACACACGGGAAGACCTTTCCGTTTGGAGATGGCGTGAGATTGATTAATTAAGGAAACTAATGAAAACACAATAAACAGACCTCCGCCGTCTACGTGAGAACGGACGGGCTCTGAAAAATAAAACAAAAACTATATCTTTTCGGGGGCTTCGCCCTTACCGAGGATTTATTTTAGTGGAGGGGAGAGTTTGTGTTTTGTGCACTTTAAACGCGGAACTGCAGCGTGCCGCTCTCTCTTTCACACACTCTCTCGCCGGCGTCTCGCCTCCGTCTCTTCACCTTCTGCGCGGTTGTCTTTTCTTTGGTCCTGATACCTTTACACACGAAGTGGCCGCGGTATCAGGACCCTTTATATAAACACACCGCCAGGTGCGGCTCGTTTAGCCTGATTGCCTGACGGCGGCGTTGCCTGGCAACCGCGTGTATAAATTGCCGCGCCTGTTCATGTTCAGATCTCCGCGTGGTAGTAGCATGCGGATCTGCACGTTCTGAACAGTTTATGCGCGGCTCTGCCTCTCGCGCGACCCGCGTCGTTACATTTTTGAAAGCAAATGTGAAGTAATGAGGAGTGGCCCAAGACTTTTGCACAGTACCGTATATAGTCGTTTTGAGAGAAATACTAATCGAGCTACTGATCTAGCTGGTGTGTTAAGAAAAGAACAGTGTGTAAGCAATTTAGACCATAAATTGCTTACATTAAACCTGGATAGGGTGCCAATCCAC
This sequence comes from Clariallabes teugelsi, assembly GCA_030014215.1. Lineage (NCBI taxonomy): Eukaryota > Metazoa > Chordata > Actinopteri > Siluriformes > Clariidae > Clariallabes > Clariallabes teugelsi. The sequence goes on from JAQMYG010000037.1 coordinate 9,645,221, forward strand.
ATACACACACTACGGGTAATTTGGGATGGCCAATTAGCCTAAAATCTTTGGACGGTGGGAGGAAACCCACTAAGCACATGGAGAACATGCAAACTCCATGCACACACTACACCACCGTGCCGCCTACCTTAATTCAATTAAATTCAAATGTATGTATACACTATAGCACTTCCAACAAAGGACATTGTCACAAGGCAAAGTTACAAAACTAAAATTCTAGACATGATTAATAACATAAAAAGTATAGATTTATACATTGACAGTTTTATCAGTTTGTCTTAATGATGTAATGGTGAAAAGCTCAAACACTAAGCTAAGATGACATGAGGAAGAAACCTTGAGAGGAACCAGAATCAAAAGGGAACTCATTCAGGTGATTGTTTGTGTGATTAGCGGATAGTGCAACCACTAATAAATCGATTCTATAACCGTGTGCTATATGGTCAAATGTGCAATTGTATAAAAGGAAATGTGTTTTAGTTAGCACAAAGTCCACAGTGTTGATGTTACCTTGGCTACAAAACTGTTCTTGGCAGATGATGTCCTAAAACTATTGGAGCAGTTGCAGTCAAAAGCTGTCATGGAGTAGCCAACAGTTTGTAGTCAAGTGGTTTGTATCAGTGCAGTCCAAGGTCGTCATCATGCTTTTGCACCAAGTGGAATTATCCTCTGCTGTCACATGTAAACCTCCTGGCCAAAAAAAAAAAAGTCACCATTTCAAAAGGGGCAAATTATTAAGCAAGGAAAACAAATTAGGGTTAGGAACCATTGAACACATTACCAAAACCTGGAAGGACAGTCCAAGAAATGTGGTTGGAAAAAAAAGAACATAAATAGAGAAAACCCAAACACTTTATGAAGTTGCATGGTACAACATATTAATAGTAAAAAATAGAGCTATGTTTACTAGTGAAAGAAGGAGGATTTCCATACACACACAATGTGAAGAGAACTCAGAGGATTGGGACTAAATAGCCATGAGGCCATAAGAAAACCACATATTAATGAGACTCATCAAAAAAGGCTTAAATTTGCCATGAAGTATAAAGAGGGTACTTTGGAAAAAGGCTGTGTGGTCTGATGAGTTCAGATTGATTGTATTTCAGAGTGGGTAAGAAGGGAAGCTCATGAAGCAATGCACACATCACCCATAGTGTCCACTATACAAGCCACTGGAGGTAGTATTTGATCTGGGGGTTCCTCAGTTGGTCAGATCTAGGCTTGGCAACATTATGTGGCAATGACCTGCATGACAAGGGCAGCACATCAATGTAGTTTTTTATTCCCTGATTTATTCCCTGATATTGTTGACTGTTTCTGGAAGCAGAAGGAATCGTTTTCACACATGAACTGGCCACCACATTGTGTGCTGCAATGAAAACAAGTGGTTTTTTTGTTTTTCGTTTTTTTCCATCCATAAGCTGACCATATGGGGCTGTCCTCAGCAGTAGCGAGTGGTCTCCAAGTGATGAGAACTTTATAAAGAAGCTCTTCAAGATAGATCAGGCAGGTCCAGAGAGCAGAAAGGGTCAGGGTCACTGCAAACTCAGGCTTGCCATGTGTAGGTAAAATTCTTTAGTAGGACTAATGCTTAAAACTGACACCTTTTGCTATATTACAGTAACTAAAAAAAGTCCTTTTTAAAATCTGTTAGTAAATTTCATGAAGTATACATGCTTGTACATTTGATCCTGATGTTTTTGAAAAATGCACAGTAACATATCCATATGGAGTAATCCATTTTGCCGCCACTTTATCACTACAAGCAAAATCAACTCTGATCTGGAAAACTTCAGCTATGTTATAAACGGCAGTATAAAGGAGTATCTTTAGGACTGAAACTAACTAACTAACTGCATAAAAACTTTAAGTGTGCAAGTTCTTACATTGAACATCATAGTGTACTTTACAGGTAACATTCCACCCAGTTACTACATCTCATTTATTGTGCGTCTAATTACTGCTGGGTATTTTTATTCATTTATCTTTATTATTCTGGCCAGGGATGTTTTAGATCTGGGACCAAGCTCAGTAATACCTAGTGAGTGCTGAGAACACACACCTTATAGACGGTTGAGTTACAGTAGTTGGTCTACCTGCTGACATTTTTTTGTCTGGGGAGCTGTAAGAAAACTGGGGCACCCAGAGAAAACCCACATGGTGAACATGTGGTGGTGACATAGACAGTAACTCAGGATCAGGTTCGGACCAACTTAGATTCATGGCAGCATTTTTTAAATATATCACTATATACAAAAGGTCCACATTTTCTTTCCATATACTCCAACTCTGACATTCTGGGCATGATGTCATTACCAATATGGATGATGTGGGAATACAGTGAATAGTATGTCTGAAACACTCATTAACAATAATGACCTCTCACTCTTTATGGCTTTGTGGCTATCAAGTTTAATCACGATGTCCTGTTCTTGTGTTTAAGGCTAACTTTGATCTATTTACCATTACACTCAACAGAGGTCCGCCACCATCTGGATCTAACCAAACCAGTCCATGCGATGGTGTATGTCATTTATGAAGACATGTTATATTTCATGATTGTATAATATAGTCCTGCTTGGTGAACGCTAAATAACTTTTTTCTTTCTCAAACAGCTACAAGTGGTCTATTGTTTCAGAGAGCTCAAATATCGAGTCTAAAGCCTTTGAACAAAGTCTAGTAAAAAAAAAAAAAAAAAAGTCACAAGAGCAATGTAGAATGGGAACCATCAGCCGTCAGCTATGCTCCAGTGCTTAATGAGACATACAGTTGCTCAGTAAGGTCAGGAAACCAGCAGCTGAAGCGTTCACTTCATTTCCATCTCACAGGGCCAAACCACAGCCATGGTGGCATTACTGCAAATTTAAACTGACATGGTGCAATTTAAGTGGCTACTCGCTCCATAAGATTATAAGAAAAATCAGATTGCGGGTGAATCATAGACTCTAAGGAGTTTCTTCAGATGTGCTGCAACTGCTGCGAAACAAATCAAGATAGAATTAGTGAGCGGTAAACTCTCAGGATGGAATGATGACTTTCACTCATATCAGATGCTTCTGTCTATCGGAAATTACTGCATAATTATGAAGCAATGAGATTCCCTCAGAGACAACTAAACACACCATAAACCGAAAAGTGAATGTCTGCAGCCTGACATGCCTAAAATAAACAATCTTCAGAGCAGAAATGCCGACCTGTAATGGGATTATGATGATGAAGATACCATGTGCTTGCAGACAGCGCAAGCACAACACAGAAACGCTGATGGAAGCAAAGCAGTACAATTAAATGATGTTCCTGCCCAGGGATATTGAATTTATTTATTTATTTATTTATTTGAGTACGTTAGCCTAATTTGACTGCACCTGCGAGTCAACAGAAAACTATTTATTAATGTCTGATTGGCAAGAGCATTCCATGAGTGCACAACTCCACTTGGATAAACGTGAGCTGTCTTCAACATTCCATTGATTTAATTCGACTACAGCATTTTTTTTAATGTCCAAAGAAGTTGAGATTAGGCTGATTGGTTCTCCTAAAATGCCCGTAGTGTGTGAATAAGTGTATGTGTGTGCCCTGCGATGGATTGGCACCCTGTCCAGGTTGTCCCCATGCCCTAAGTCCAAACCCCCTCGCAACCCTGTATACAGGAAAAAGCAGTATAGATGACAGGACGAGATGAGACATTTGACAATTGTCGAGTCAGAAAATGACTCGAGTCAGAAAATGAGACCACGACTTAACATGAAACGCTGCCTTCACTTGAGTTTACAGATGAATGACCAAACAGCCTCTCAATCAGTTTTGATGGGAAGCAAAGAATGTATTTGTTGCTCGGCAACGTTTAACTCTAAACCCTATATGGACAATTTTTTTGAAGCGGAGATTGAAGAAACAAAATAGGAATACACGGATATAAAAACACTGGTGTCTTCAAACACATTTTGTCAGCAGTAGAAAAGTTACATAAAAGCAATATGATACCCATGTTTGTAGAGTTGTTAAAGGATATCGCCACGCTATTTACATATTAGGCCATATTATTTATTTTCCAAGGAGAGACCTACATGAGTATAAAAATCAGGCAAATATAGGCTTAAGTCCTTAATGCCCAAAGTTTTGAAGAGCTGGTTTTTTTTTTTTTTTGGTGATGGATTTGCTCCCTATCCAGTGTACAGTATGTTCACGCTTCATGTCAAGTGCTTCTGATTTAGTTCCACAACGCTGATCAGGATGCATGAATACATTTTAATTAATAAATCAATCTATCATTATTTGGAGGTCGGATCTGTGAGCAATTTTAAGGTTGCTTTGATATTCAAAGCACATAATCATCATATTTTCAGTTTCTGGTTGCTCTTAGAAAAAATTTTTCCGGTAGTTTAAATGCCTCTGTTCTGGAAATGTGCCTAGCCATGTTGCAGCTCCGGGTGGTCCTGCTGGGCTTTTGGTTAAAGCCAATCTTTCAGGCTCTCTAGTCTGACCAGTACAAAGAGCATAACAGCTGAACCACAGGCTGTGGAAAAATTCAACAATTATCTTGTTTGTGCTTTTTGATTATACTTTACTTTGATTTCACACACAAATAGACAGACACACCGACACACACACACACACACACACACACACACACATTTACTGATGTGGTCGGCTTGCTCACCAGGGACTATCTGACCATTTTGATTCATGCGCACTCACATTCCATACAAACTTAAATAATTCTTTTGATTGTGTAAAGCTGCTTTGCGACAACGACAATTGTTAGAAGCGATATACAAATAAAATTGAATTGAATTGAATTTACGTAGTTTAGCCAATCCACTTACTTGTCTGGTTTCTGGGAAGTGAAAAGTAGAAAACACATATGGACAATAAGCTCAGGTTTAAACCAGGAACCCTGAACATGTGGGGCACCAAGACTACCCACTCCTTCACCTATTCATTCATCATATATTGAGAGTGGGGGAAGACTCTTTGGGTGATACAGTGGCTCCATGTGTATCATTGCATCCTTACAGCTGCAGGGTCTCCAGTACAACTGTGAACTGTCCATTTGGATTTTTCTATGTTCTTGCTGGAAGAGATGGACGAACATGCAGGTGTGATGTGTCTGTATTATCAGGAAAAAAAAATCAAAATCATATTTAAGCCTTTTAGCCAGGCGCTCTGGGTTATGTATGCCCTGTACATTCAAAGAACAAAGTCATTAACATGTACGTACGTCATATGGAGACCCGGAGACAGGCAGACAATAGCAAGCACATTAGCATTTTCTGTCAAGACAAAGCAGTTCCAGCGAGTCATTTGCATCAATATTCATCTTGAAATGGGTTATAGAAAGTATTACCATACAAGGAATGAGGAATCACAATGAGGGGGTTGTTTTATGGGCACATGATATACATCAAAGAGAGATGTAACAGACACTGGAAGAACCTTAAAGTTCTTCCATATATCTCTCTCTCTCTAGGTTCTCCATGCCTCACACTGTATCAAAAACATGCCAGTAAGTGGATTATCTACCCTATAGTGAACAATGAGTGTGAATATGTGTGTGAATTTGTGTGCATGATTATCTGTGATGTACTGATGTTCCATTCATGGTGTATTAAATCCTCACTCCCAGTGTACCCAAGATCCCAAGACTCCAAAACAAAGAAGAAGGCTTAGCATCGCTACCCTATTTAACACTGTTAAACTTATTAACTGATCAAAATATTAAAGACATTCTTGCACACAAAATGAATACTTCCAGCAAATATAGAAATGCAATATATGGACATATACAGTATGTTCATATATCAGTTAAATGTTTTTTACTGTATATGTTATATATATTAAGAAGAAGCCCATAAATCCGTGAATGATGATCCTAGTCGAGGTGGCTTGGAGAGAACGCCAGTTTTTCCCGTGAACATTCAGCTAGTAGAACATTTGATCCTTGCAAATCGACTGATAACTCGTCACTAATTTGTTGAAGAGATGCATCTGTCTGTAGGAACTGTACACAAATCCAATTTGCAACTTCGCGAACACCACTCGCACATTACAGAAACACGGCTGGGAGTTATTGCCATATCTGGTGTACAGTCCTCACCTCACTCCGAGACATTTCCACATGTTTGGGTCATTAAGGGAGTTCCTCGGAGGCCAGAGTCTCAGATGTGAATCAGACAGTCTGGTCATGGCTCCAGTGCACTGAGAAAACACTAATGAAAATGAAAGCTGGAATGAGTGCATTAGTGTCGCAGGAGATTATATAGAGAAATAATGGGAGTTTTTACTTTCATAATTGTGCTCTGTTATTCTGCACAATCAAAAGTCGAGATTTGACTAGCATCCACTCATATATCCTTTTTGCTTTGTTTTTTTAACTACAAAAGTACCACCCTACAATAAAGCTGAAAATAAGTGGCTTTTAAAAACAGTCTGGATGTAGCTGCTTTGGCCATTATGCAACGTAATGTGCAGTTACATACAGTATAAAAAATCCAAATGATGTGTAAGGATACTCCCAAAAGCACCAAAGCATGTTTTTTAATCTCTTTTAATAGAATAGTATGAGAGCTTTCTCAGGTTTGCTAAGCACTTTATTTGTATGTGATATGCATAAAGGTCTCCAGGCCAGACCTGTGCTGTTATTTATGGGGATTTCTTTTCTGTTCAGAAGGAGAGGATCAGCGATAACCTTTGGCACTTTCCACCGCCTGGTACAAAGATAATGAAACAGCGTCAACAGACTTCTCAACAGCATTATAAGAGCGAGCTATAATAGGAAACAAATGTAGTTCAAGTGAAGCTTACTTTCATCTGTTCTTAAAATTGTGGAATTTTTAATCCTCAAAATATGCTTGTAATCTGTAAAATGCATGGATGGAGAAAGAGAGAGACGGGGGGGTACTTGGCTGACGAGTGCTCCATGACCTCACACTGCACTGGTCTTTCGGAGGTCAGGATTAGACACGATGACATAAGGATTATCCGGGGTCAAAGTTCAGATGAGATGTCTCCTGTGTTATGTTTTAGTGACCTTGAGTCCTAGCAAATGTTTGCCTTTTCACAGCTGAAGACTATTTCATGCTTTTGTTGCATAATGTTATTACGTAGGATTAGACAGAGCTTTTATAGAGAAGTAGAATTTTGTAGATTATTTGAAGGATAGTGATCAGTGGTTTGTTTTAACCAGGGGTTTTAAATTCTTGCTGGTAATAGGTAGTAAAATAGTGAGGAGAATAAACCATAGACGTAATGGACAGTCTCTTTCTGTCTCAACTTATTCTGCTTTAAAATACCCTGTGATAACTAACTGTTTCTGAGTTAAATCCTGAATATTGTTAGACTTTGAGCCAGTGCACTATGTAGTTTTGTAGAACCTTTTGTTCTACACAACAAGTAGTGCTCTTGAGATTCAGCCTTGGGTTAGAAGCTGTTGCTCACATTAAACGTGTGCAAAATGGTGACGTGAGTCATGAACTTGTCAGCGTGTTGGCGGAAGCTAACACTCACTTTAATGAAAGATCGAAACAACTTGAACATTTAGAGGCAATTGAGACTGGCTTTGGAAAGAAATTACTAAGGAGACAAAGTGTTGTTTAAGATGACATAACACCAGCAGGTGGGTTTTCTTGCTGAAAGTGTTTCTATGACTGGTTTTGAATGTGGGTTTTGGCAGGCAGCTGCTCTTCCCTCTTTCCAGTACTCTGGATCATACTGACTTACCTTCATCCATGGTTCAAGCCTGGATACAACTTCAATTGTAAATTTTGCAAAATGATCTTAAAAGAAAAGTCCACTCTAAAGCATGTTTTTACTGTATGTTCATACAGTATTTTTGGGTTGTGGAATATTATTACCTGTTATTCCCGTGAGGGTTTAGCAATAGTGGTCTACATTTACATCACATGAGAACATTGATAGTGCCGTTACAAAGACATTAAATAAGAGAAATATCTGCAGCATGATACAAACACTAGGTTTAAACTTCCAAAATGAGAAATAGCAACACCACACGGATGCAGGTTAAGTTTAAGCAGAGATTGAAGTACTGTTGCATTGCTGTGTTTCCATCCATCCATCTGATGGCCAGTGGTGACCATTGTATTTATTCCTATTCCTATGTCGATGGTAGGACCTCCGGTCAACATTCACACATGCACCAACACATTATGGGCAATTTGGGAACAGCAATTAGCCTAATCCGCATGTGTTTTGACTGTGGGAGGAAATGGGAGTACCTGGTGGAAACCCACCAAGCACAAGGAGAATATGCAGACTCCATGCACACAGACCCAAGTGAGAATCAAACCTGGACCCTGGAGGTGCAAGACGACAGTGCTAACCACGACACCACCAGGCCACCATTACTTTATTTAGTTACAGATACAGAAAGCAATAACTACATCTCTCTGGTGCGAATATTAGCAGGTAATCAGACAGCATTGTTGGGAATGTAGGAAAATATTAATGGAAGAAGGTTAAAAAAAAATCAATCCAGAGTTTCATTATGAAATAATGCAAGTCATTCAGCCACTTTGTGAATTGAATTACATTTTCATTCAGTGATTTATTTTATATTACTTTAAATATTGAACAAATTTTTTTTGGTAGCAAATCTCAGTGAAATGTTTTAGTGTTATGTGCCAAAGCTAACAGGCACAAAGCCCCAGCTATTAGAGCCCAATATCCAGAGTGCATGCCATGCTCAAACCTGGCAGCTTTTCCCCCAATTTTCCTCTGCTCTTTCAGGTCGTAGTGCCCTTGAGCAGGACATGAAGAGGGACATACTGTTATGAGTGTCTGGAAATGATTATAAAGCACTCTTTTCTAGTGCACACCCTAACCATACGCTGTCATATCCAAACACTTTACACAGTCTCTCCAAGGGCAACCCTCTGCAAACAGACAGTGCTGGCGTGACACTCCACTGAGAGACTAGTGTTTTAACTCAGCCTGCCAACCCACACACACACACACACACACACACAACACACACAACACACACAACACACACAACACACACAACACACAAAATGCGATTTATTCTGTCACAAATGTCACAGCAGTGCTGAATTGCCAGAGTCTTATTACACTGTTATGGGACTTTTTGAAGCAAATAATTGTCAATGTGAAATCTGCATCTAGAACAAGCCTCAACAACATCCAGTCTCCAAACAAACACAACAAACACATGGAATGACATCAGGAACACAGCCAAAAAAGTGCCAGTACAACCCGAATACTGTCCCATCAACCTTCACTTATTTGTTTGGCGCCCTGTGTACAAATAAATAAATAAATAAATAAATAAATAAATTATATATATAATTTATTTATTTTATTTATTTTTTTAACTATAAACACTGCCTGTTAAAAAATGTTGCCATTTCAAAAGGGTCAAATTATTGGCCTGTGACAAATAAATAAAGTAAGCTAAAAAACACTAAAATGACTGAAATTGAGTTAAGAACTATTCACCGAAAAATCAAAACTTTGAAACCATTAACTCATAGGACTGGGACTAAACAGGTGTGTCCTTAAGGAATCCACTTCTTAGTGAGATTAATCTGGAAAAAAAATAACGGCTTCAAATTGCTAGGAAGTATAAAGATTGACCTTTGGAGCAATGCAAAAAATCACGTGATCCGATGAGGGTAAGAAAGGAAACACATGACGTGATGCACCCATAATGTATAATGTCCACTGTACAAGCCTCTGGAGCCAGTGTTATGATCTGGGGTTGCTTCAGTTGGTCAAGTCTGGGCCCAGCAACGTTATGTGGCAATAAAATAAAGTCAGCTGATGACATTAATGTACTGAATGAGCAGGTTATTAAATCAATAGATTTTTCTTTCCTGATGGCACAGGAATATTCCACTGCTTAAATTATAAAAAATAGTGTTTCTGGGAGCAGGTGACATCATTTTCACACATGAAGTGGCCACCATATTGTACGCCATAATTTAAGCTAAGGGGGGTTGAACAATTCAATTCAATTCAATTTTATTTGTATTTTTAATTGTCATTGTCGCAAAAATTATGGAAGTTTGTATAAAATGTGTATGAATCAAAATGATAAGATTGTCCCTGATGAGCATCATACTGTGTTTTAGGAGGCTGGAATTGCAGTATAACAGAAGATGTGTTAATGTTAACCATTATCTTTAAGTTAATATAGAGTCCAGTTTGTAAACAAAAGTTTAGAGTGCATAATGCTGTGAAATATAATAATTCAGAATGTAAAAAATGAATTCTACTGAAAGATGCTGCATCAACGTTACTTTTGTAGATGCAGAACTTAATACGAAGTGGGAACTTCATTGTCTTCTTATCAGTATGATGAGGGCTCGCCTTGCAATGTGCAAAATCATAGAAAAAACACCTTTTAACATGGATTTTCTGCAAACAAAATCTAATTATTTGAAGGCCTTCTTTTAACTAACCATAAAAAGAAAGCACCCACATAATAAAACTAAATGGTGGTTCAGTAAGAATGTGAAGACTGTGAATAACATGTCAGAGTTCACGCAGGTGTATAAGTCAAGTCTTTAGTTGAATCACTCCCTCTGTCTTTCTCACTGTGCATCAATGAACCCTCCTATCCTAAATGATCAACAGTCACCTCTCTGCCTCGTTGAGCTTCTCCACACCCGTATCATCGGACAAGAGGGCCTGATCTCTGAACCTGGATGCAGCACTCGGAACATAAATCACCCCTTGTGTATGTGTGTGAGTGTGCGTCTGCAGATGTTCAGCACATGCCTGTCTAGCATAGTTCACACTTCTGAATTTCTGGACTTTCACAAGAACACATTCTCAAATAGACATATGTGATCTTCAAAACCAGTCTCCAATAATGGAGAGCATAACTTTTATATATCAATAACATCTGTGGAGTCTTCTCATGTCTACATTACTATAGAACACAACAGATCTCTGGTTACATTTTAGGAGTGGGAGTCTTAGATAAACATGAAGTCATTACTAATAAGAGTGTAATGCAATAGTAATATCTAGTTTGAGGTTTTATACCAAACCAGTGTTGAGTGCTACAGTAGATCCAGAAGGTGTTGATTAATGTTCTATGTCAGCTGTGAAAAGGGGGTTACATGAAGGTGTTTGTTCTAATACAGTACATTATCAGTTTTGGAAGGAGTCTCCAGTGTCAGCACTCTGTTAAAGTTTTCTGCCACTAGAAGTTTCTTCAGGATGGAAGTCTTGGTGCTTTTCACTTTATTTATTTTTGTATTAACTTTAAATCCTTTAAGATGTGTTGTTAATGAAAACCTTTCAATGTTACTGATTATTTTCCTATAAAAGTGTTGAATTCTACTGTATTTCATAATCATATAATACAGTATTTCTTAGTGAACCTCTTAATGTTGTTGGTGTCTAAAACTGGAATGTTCTGGAGGATCCTTTGGGCGCTGTGGGTTCATGGATCAGATCTCTTTGTCCGGTGCATTCCTTGGATGCTCAGTTGGATTGAGATCTGGGGAATTTGGAGGCCGGATCAACTACCTTGAACTCTTTGCACCCCATACATACAGTAGAAGGCTGTAATGCATTGGGTGGTTCTCATACTTTTCTATCATGGCCAGCACTGACTCTTTTCAGCAATTTGAGCTACATTGGCTTTTCTTTGGGATTAGACCAGACAGGATGACCTTTGATCCCCACAGGTATAGTTGAGCATTGGTTGCCCAAGATCCCGTCAGTAGTTTGCTGATATGTAATCGAGAGTCACTGTTATGCACCTGGCCTTCTGGCTGTTGTACTGTAGTTGTATTTACATTCCATCAGTTGAATTATTTCTTCAATTACTCTCTGTACAAAGTAATTATTTTGTTAAAACAACATTTAATTAAGAAGTTGTTTAGACAGCATTAACTTCATGTCTTTTAAGTACAGTATAAAGAAGACGTAGAAGTATTTGTAGCAATATATGCTCACACATAAATAGGGGAACACTAAATAAAGTGCTAATAAGATGAAAATAACGCCAGTAACTGATCTTTTCATTTGTTATTCATCTATGCTCTATTTATCTACTCACTTATGATAACGCCATGCCCAATACAGTATGTGGTGCAATAATGAAATGTTGTACTACTAAATGTGCTACTAAAAATGAGAAAACTGAAGTGACAGGTAAACAAAAAAATCAAAGCTTAAATAGGGGATACAATATTCTTTTCCAGTTTTGTATTACAGTGTTATTGCAAATCTAAGGAAATATTTCTTAAGAATTTTATGTTAGCACATGCAGTATTTATTTCTTGGTTGACCTGGATTTTTATTTGATTGTGATTATTTACAGTAAATAGATCAAAACCAATAGAACACTATAACACTTTCTTTAAGTATGTGTTAATAATAATAATAATAATTAATAATAATAATAATAATAATAATAATAATAATAAAAATACAAAGAAGAACTTACCACCCACTCTATGAATAATGGTTTATAATCAAGCATGAATCAAGGCTAAGTTAAATTGAGTGGAGTAGAGGAATACCTCCAGGCAACATTTCCAGTCCATTGTGAAGCTTTCTTTGAACCATGAAAACCGAGGTCCACTCTTACACACATGGGTTTTCACATTCTAAGACAATGAGCCAGTATGTAGGGCAACATCACCAGTGTAGAGACACGTAATTGAAGGCTATAGTGTGTATGGAGTATCACACTAAAATAAGACATGGACCAAAACTATACTTTCTTATATGATTGTGAAGGCCAGATTTCTGTTTGCTGTCTGAATCTAATCATGCTCAGTCAAATTCCATTCAGTTCTAAAATCGAGACAGAACAAGCTACTGTATATGAAGATTTTAGAACACTACCTTCTATTGCGAGTGTATATTTTCCCCCACTATTAATGTGCCATTTCAGAGAAAGGCATATTTATGGAGCACCAGTGAAACTTCTCCAAGTCTAAGGTCACTTAATAGGTTACTTCACTAAACGCTTGGGGTCCACAGCTGTGCTCCATAAATATGCATGTTTGGGTATTTGCTTACATAATAGGTTGTCGTTAGCCTTTCGGCTGATCTCATCGAGGGGTCGCCGCAGCGGACCAGCCGTTCCACAAACAACTTGGCACAGGTTTTACGCTGGATGCCCTTCCTGAAGTAACCTTCACATTAACCAGTGGCTGGGGTTTGGGCATTGGGAATATGAACTCGCATGGTGCAATGTCACCTACAGTATTGGCATATAATTAAGTATGATATTCCAAGAAAGAATTGTTCAATTCAAAAGTAACAAATATGAATCAATATGTGTTAAATAATACATACACACATTCAGTCATATTACTTGTTACTTGAATTGAACAATTGTTTCCAGGATTAATTAAACTTAAATGACAAATCAAACTGGGTTTCATTTAGAACTGCAATACTTGGAAACAACTACAGGGGGCGAGCAAAAACAAATCATTTTAGTAGACATGTGTTATATACTTCACCACCAGATGGCAGACGTGTCTCATTTGTAAACCTTGGTCTCCTAAAGCCCAGGTTAAAAGAATAAAGAAGAAGAAGAAAAAGAAGAGGGAAAAGTGCATATTTCACTTTTCTTATGTATATAGTTGGGTGCATGCAAAACTTTCATTATAGAAATAAAAGAAAAATACACAGTCATTTTGAGGTACTGTAGTATTGAAATGACTGATCCATATGAAGTTACTCATTCAGTCACTCACTCTTACTCATTCACTCTTTATCCTGTATACAGGGTCACAGGCAGCCTGGAGCTTATCCTAGGAGACTTGGGATAAACCCTGGTACACCCTGGACAGGGTGCAATCCGGTCCACAGGTTTTACGTTGGATGCTCTTCCTGATGCAACCCTCACATTGACCATTGCATGGCACACACACACACACACACACACACACACACACACACACACACACACACACACACATATATATATATATATATATATATATATATAAACACACACATAATGATTCACACACTACGGGTAAAACCGGAGCACAAGGAGGAAACTCACTAAGCGTGCAAAGTCCATGCACACAGACCCTGAGGCGGGAAGCGAACCCACTCCCTGGAAGTGCTAAATGCTAAGCCACTTTGCCGGCCCATATGAAGTTACTGAAATTGAAATAATGTTAACATACAAACAAGACATACCTTTGCTACACCTGAGTACTATATTTAGTGTTTTATTGTGCATGGAATCAGATTCCTTTGAAAACTCCACCCTAAAATATGACATTTAAGCTGATCTGTCATCACAGGATGCCTCTGTTACTGAAGATATAATGGCAAACAAAAGCTTCTTTTTTTTCACTCCTATTTCTCCCCAAACGTTCAGGATCATACAATGTAGAAATAATAGACCGGGCAAGCGCTGGAAGTTCTAAAAGTATTTTAGCATCGTTATGTTGAGTTATGACTAAGACTTGGTTTGACTAATGTATATGATGACAAGCACAATGGATAGATAAAAGGAAAAAAAAGTGCTACTCCATCACTCTCTTTATGTAGGTAGACTTAAACCTATAAATAATTTCAAATGCCACTAAAGTAAAACTGTTACCCCGGTGAAAATCCAGTAACATGTTACTGGGCAAAGTTTAAATTAAAAAGTCAACTTAGAACCTAATTACAGAATAAATCTTGGATGTCGGTGAAGAATGCGTTTAATTATAAAGATTAATATACATATTGTTCAGGGTGGAAATTTCTTTAAAGCTAAATTAGACTCACGTTCTACACTAACATATAACTGTCACATTGTGGAGTTCCACTCCTAATCCAGGGTTTTATCATCTCGTGAATGGACTACTGTGACTTCCTGGCTGACCTTCGATCATTAACAGATGGTTCAAAAAGCAGCAGCTGGTCTGGTTCTCAAACAGCCCAAAAACACGTTATACTTTTCTTAACCTTGCACCATTAATACTTGCCTTTAGGGCTCTTGTTGAAATAACAACACTCTGCTGTAGTTTGCAAAGGAACCTTCTTTGAAGTTACCATTGTTACCTTCTAAAAAAGAAAAGAAAAATCTCCTCCATAGGTCAACCATAGTGAAAAGAGATCTATCTCCATTTGTCTGGTAAAATTTCACAAAATCATATATATACAATAGAAACTAATGCTAATACATTAATATGCTCTAACTTCTAAGTTATTAATTAATATGAATTATGTAAAATATTGTGAATTAAAACCACTTTATCCTGTATACAGGGTCACGGAGGCCTGGAGCCTGTCCCAGGAGACTTAGGGCACGAGGCAGGGTACACAATGGACAGGGTGCCAATCCATCGCAGGGCACACACATACATACTGTACACTCACTCGCCTGTTCCCACACTACGGGGCAACTTGAGAACACCAATTAACTTAACCTGCAAGCACAGGGAGAATATACAGATCCCAGGTGGGAATCGAACCCAGATCCTGGAGGTGCAAGATAACAGTGCTAACCACAAGGCCACTGCTGATGATGATAATGATGTCCACTCTGTGTCATATTCAGACTTGAGTTGGTACTGAAATTGCACACGTCATAATCTAGATTATAGATATAAAAATGTTTAGCATAAAATGGGCACGCTTTTTGAAAGTATTGAGCACATTATATGCACACGTGATGATTTCATGACCTCAGTTTTGGACTCGCACAGCACAGTGGTTCAGCATTTAGCACTGCTGCTGTGGGATCGAATGTCTCCCTTAGGCTGTGTGTGTATGAAGTTTGCATGTTATCCATATGCTTTGTAGGTTTCCTCCGGGAGTGACGGTTTCTTCCCACAGTCCAAAGACATGCGTTGTGGGCTATTTCAAGATTGTGTGTATAATTGTGTACTTGAGTACGTATCTGCCCCCCAGTACAAGGCATCCCCTACTTGGTGCATTGATCTCTCTGTGAAAAGCCTCCGGAAGCCTACAGAGAATAAGTAATATGAAAAATATATAAAGGAATGAACAAATCTTCAAACTTCTTGTCACATTAAGATAAATGACCAATTTACTGTGTTTGCACAGAATACAAAAATCATCATTTCTCTTCAATGACTTTTTCAGCAATTTCTATATTTTTATTCCTGAATAAAAATCACTTTTTTTTTTCTGTTCCTGGTAGTACAAAATATTTTGCTATTTGGCTTTACTGTATCAGTGATATTGGTTTAGGTATCCCTATATAACAACATATATACTTATAACAATATATTAGACCACCATTACTAGAATAAATGTTTACTTGAAACTTTGCTTGCTTTCATATTTATTATATATCTGAATTTTTTTTATTTTATTTTATGCTCTATCCTAGTGGAATTTACATTGCCCAGTTATAACATTACTAAATTACAAAAAATTATGCCCAGGATTTTGTAGGTTCCCTTTGTGCCAGCTCTGGGCCCTTGATTTGTGTGGGTATGTGCTGTGGTGTCTGGCACAGCACATTAGCAGCTTTACTGTATCCTTTGGGTGCTGTGGGTAGAGGGGCTGGATTTGGATCTTGTGAGTGTGGAAGCTGTGTCAGAATGCTTCTTCTGGTTCTTTGCCTGCTGGGCCTCATGTGCCCAATGCTACCAATGCAGCAGGCTGTGATGCACTGGGTGTTTGCACTGGTGCCTTTCTATCATGGCCAGCATTGACTTTTTTCAGTATGTAGTAGTGATGTGAAATTTGGATCATTTTATTTTGGGTCCAAATCGTTCATTTTAGATGCTATTCAGTGCATTACATTGGAAACAGAATTGAGTGGTTCGGTCTTCCAGTCCGAGTCGTTCATTCTTTTGAGTCTAATGTACTGTATAGCATGTATGGGAGTCACGGGACAAATAAACTAACAACACGGACTATAGGAGTCACATGACAAAAAAAACGAACGATTCGGACAAAAAAACTCCAATGTAACTACTCATTTCTGTTTCCTGTACATAACCTACGGAGGTTTTGCTTTATGCATGTGCGCCCAGTAGAAAATGAACGAATCACTCTCCGAGAATACTCGTTCTTCTGAGTCACGACAAATACTCGTTCAAAAAGAACGAAACATTCATGAACAACACATCACTAGTGCTGCATTGGCTTTTCTGTGGGATTGGACCAACCAGGCATAGATCAGCCTTGGATAGGTGCCATGATCTTGTTATGTGGTGTTAATGTTATGGCTGATCAGTGTACTGTACAGTTAAGGTAGTAATCTACAATTTGACAAGTCCATATGTCCGTTCCTTTTTTTTGTAGGTTCAGTTGACAGAGCTTATGTGTAAAGGTAGAGGTCGAGACACAAGTGAAAAATTTGTGAGATCTATAGCACATAATCAACCACCAGAGCATGATCTGCACACAGAAACATTTCTTAAGCAACTGTGAAAGTTCCATCTGAATATGTTGATTATTTTTACCCTGTATAAATATGAATGTATCGACTCTAATTTGATTCTCTTCCATTGCATTTTAATAAATTGCCATCCAGATTCACAACTTAATATGTTCATTAAGTCCATCATTTTTACCATCATTCAATGCATCATGGGATACAGTATGTTTTCCAAATTCCAAAGAATGGTATTCCTAGAAACGAGAACACAGCAGCAAGTTCTTACAAGAGACATTTATTAGAACATTGGAATACATGCCAAAACGAATAATTTACAGCAGCATTTTTTTTTTCATCTCTCTCCCTCTTATACATCCAGTTTTGCCCAACTACAAAGTGTGTCTGTTACTTTCCAAGTTTCATTGATCGTATACTGTTTTAAGTTGTTTTTCTTATTGTACATTGTAATATAGTGATAAATACACAGTGTGACCTCTGAGATTGCAGGTCAGTGTAGTGTGTACATAATTCATGTGAGCTACAGTGGGAGAGGGTACCATAGGTAGCAGTACAGCTCTTAGCTAACACTGTATTTGTCACATATCTAAGAGCGGGAGTACAGTATGTCCACCACGGAGCAAATGTTGACCGTCAGGAGTCTGCAGTCGTATGTGACACAACATTACTAACTAGCTACTGCAAATGCTAGAGGAACAAATGGGATGATAAGAGCATTCGCATGCAGGTTGTACACACACGTTTTTTTTGCTTTCTTCCCAAATATTTTACAGTATATTCACAGCTACATTCTGGTGTTTTTACATACTTTTCTTTGTACGTAATTAAAACCGATATAGACTTCAAAAAAAGAGAATATTAAGGCATTTTGCCTTGTCTGTCTTTTCTAAGGTTATTTCATAATTTCTGGACTACCGGGAACGATCAGAATTAAGGGAATATAGTTTTTGCTTTGTCTTCCCAGTGAAAAACCCCATTACTTCATGTTCAGTTCTTCACAATAATACAGTGCAGGCTGAATACAGGTTGGGTGTCACTTTAAATTTAAAGCAAAAGGTAACATATAAAATACGCATAAATGGTGGTTTAATGAGGTCTGATTTGGTAATGCTTTACCTTCTAAAAAGACGTAGTTTTTCTTTCTTTAAAAATTTTTTTTATAAATAAATCACCATCCAAACATCTGACCCCTGACAGAATAAATTGCACGATTTCAGTAAGGAATAAAGTGTGTGCTGTTATAGGAAAGGAATCAGTTAAGGTGTGATATGATGTGGCACAATGTGAAACAGTTAATGTGAAGCTGATTTTTTTTTTTTTCATAATTAATGTAACGTCATGGTTTTGGTATTTATAGCTATATTCTTTGTTGTGTTGTGGGACACTGGTGGCTCAGGGCTAGTTTGGGTTAGGTTTCTTTAGGTTCAATTCCCACCAAAAAGTTGTGTGTGGTCCGCTGTGGTGACCCCTTGACGGGAGCGGCCGAAAATTAAACATTTGTTGTTATGTTGCAAAAGCTGTAAACAGTCATTCCTTCACTTGTAACCAAATTTGAAATTAACCATTAAAAAAAAAAAAAAAAAAGTCCTAATGAACCTACCAGTCAGATAATGCAATCTGACCTCGCTGAAATTCCTTCAGATTTTTTCCTGTACACTGCTTTACTGATTGTAGCTTTAAATGTAAATGAGCATATAAGATATCACATATCCCGTTGTGGAAGTGGATTTTTTTTTAGCCAATTAGAAATGGGAATAACTTGAAAGGGATGGCAAGGAGTCAAGCTAGAGGAGGGGCTATGCAAATTACCCCACCCGCACAATTGGATGACATCATACCAGCCAAAATGTTGAATGACATCATGGCAACCAAACCAAACCAAATTTGAACGGCACATTTAGGCACATGTATGAACCAAAAAGGGACAAATAATATATCAGGATATCTTTTTCTCTTATGTATATTTTGTCTGTGTAAACACAATATTCAAAAATAATTAAAAAGTGAATTCTGCATGATAAATGTCATTTAAATAACAGCATTTCTTTTTTTTTTTTTTTTTTTTTAAATGTCTAAGTCTTACATGATACTGTATAGCGTGTGCACCACATGAATTGTTAAAACGCATTTAAATGAGTGCAGTCCTACAGTATAAACCTGTGTTTTTAACCAATCAGATTCAAGCTTTCGAGAGAACCATGGTATAAAGAGTATTATTTAACCACACTGATGGTGGCGTCACTTCCTGCTGTGTCAGAAGGGTTTACTGAAAATCAAAAAGCAGTCCTGAAAAAGAAAACTGGATTACAAAATGGTTAGTAGCTTAGAAAACAGAGGCTCGAGTGAGAGGATGAGAGATCCCATTAATAAAATAACTCTATATTATGTAATAATCTTATATATAATTCTGGCAAAGTACAAAATTAAATATTACTCTACAAAATAGCTGAAGGATGTATGTATGTTGGAAAGCTTATTGTGGAAAGGGAAGATCTTGCGTATTAGTGTCAGGGCCAAATGCTTTTGGAGTGAGAAGGAAAATAGTGGGTTGGAAAAAGAGGACACGCTGGATCATCACGGGGAAAGTGTTTGACTCAAGTTTTGTTCTGCAGATACATGTGTAGAGGTTTTACGCAGTCTATATGCACAGAAATGTAATCAGTGGTGTTTAGCTGTGTCTTTATTTCTGAAAGACAGAAGCACATCTTGAGTTCTAGAAGTTCATTTAATTCTGTGTAATATTTACAGAATATTGTCGCTGCATGTTATTCTCCATTCTGGGTATGAGTGAGTTTTTCCACTAGAGACTCCCAGATTTTGAGTCTGAATGAACAGCTCTGAGTGTGAGTGTGTTTTTCCTCCAACATACACTCTCACTGCGGGAGGGGTGGAATATTGTATTCACATTTCCTGTGTGTGCCTCTCGGAGTCACAGTCAGTAGAATGGTCAGAGTCATTTCTCTTTATTTGACATTTGCGTGTTTACAGTTCAGCGAGCATGGGGGGGTCACACACTGCGAGGTGCCCGCGGTGTCTCGTGGGTCCTACGATTGCGCCCTTTCTTGCTCTCCTGCATGAGCTTCCACTTGCCGGAGTTGGACTGGCTGGTGTGAAGAAGCTGAGCAGCGTGTGATTGGCTAGCCTGTAGGTGATGGGCTTTTTGCCTCCGTTGCTTCCTCTCTTTCTTCCACACTTGCTCACATAGCTGGTCCACACTGTTGGGACCGGGCGGGTCGATCAGAGACAGGAAGTCCTGGTACCACAGTCTGGCGTGTGTGGGGTGGCTGGTGTCCGATGGTGGCCGTTGGATGAGGTCGTCCAGGTGATCAGAGGGGATGATGTGGAGCGTCAGGCGCAGGAGTGTCTGGATGAAACCATGTTCCACTGCATGGCAGTAATACACACCCGAGTCCTTTGGAAGCAGACTTCGGATTAGTAGACCCTGTTCAGTTCCCACCACTCGCTCGTCTGACTTTATCTAAGGACGCACAAATACACATGCTATTGATTTTTCTCTTTCTTTCATATACAGTACATGAACTCATATACATAAACATGCAGATCCAGCTCAGTAAAATATAACGAAAAAATAAATCATTTTTTAAATAAATAAACAAATAAACTGTCCACTGTCCAAGGTTGTGACTACTACTGTAGATAACCCAAGACAGAACATTTGGTCTCCGCCTCACTCACTCATCATCTATACCAGAGCCTATCCGAGGAGACTTAGGGCACGAGGCAGGGAGGACACCCTGGACATCCCAAAGGCACACAAACACAAGATATTTGAGAACGCCAATTAGCCTAATCTGCATGTCTTTAGGCTGTGGGAGGAAACCAGATTCCCCGGAGGAAACCCACCAACCATATGGAGACCATCCAAACTCCATGCACAAAGACCTGTTTGGTCATTCATTTGTAAACTCAAGTAAAGGCAGCGTTTCATGTTAAGTCGTACATTACAGTATGCCTAATTCATTTGCTGACTACACAATTGTCAATTGTCTTATCTCGTCTCATCGTCTATATTGCCTTATCCTGTATACAGGGTTACAGGGGGCCTGGAGCTTATCCTAGTAGACTTAGGGCATGAGGTGAGTTATGTACACCCTCACACACCAGACACACACACTCATTCACACACTACAAGCAATTTGGGATCACCAATTAGTTTATCTGTATGTCTTTAGACTGTGGGAGGAAACCAAAGTACCCAGAGGAAACCAACCAACCATGAGGAGAACATGCAAACTCTTTGCACACAGACCCAAGGCGAATCGAACCCAGACTCTGGAGCCTTGGTTTCCAACAACACCAGACTATAGTATCGACTTTCCATTTTTTTTTTTACAAACACATACCTCTTGTTTGCGGTCCTCCCCATGTCTCTGGAACTGCCAGTAGATGAGCGCACGCTGAGATTTAGGGCTGCACTCTAGGAATGAGCTGCTGTTCTCCACCCCATACACTGTCTTATCCAGCAGGGTTCTCTCACCATTTTCCTCCTCTAAAAAAAAAAAAGAAAGAAATATTGCATTTCAAGACACATGTACCCACAGGGAAAAGGCCATGTAGAGGGCAAAGAGTGAGATCTGTGGCTATGTTGATGGTCTGTGTGTGTGTGAATGTGTCCATATTCATTCCAATCACATTCTCATGCATCTGTAAGAGGCCCTCACATCCAGCAGAGAGGATATGAGCTGGTAATTCAAACCATGAACTCATAAGGATGCACGGGCACTCAAAACTACACGCACACACAATTTATTTATTGGTTTTGGATGTTTCGTATTTTCATATCAGCGCATCAAAGTAGAATTCTGCTAGGATCTTCTTTTTCATTTGTGCAATTATGTGAGTGATGTACTGTAGGATGACAAACTACAAACACAGGTGCGTTATGTCATCATGTCAGGCCCTAAAGTGCACATGTGATGTCATGCATTTCATGTGAATTTTCAGCAACACGTGTATGGTGCGAAGTCCATGGGAGTTTTCTGTAAGGGTGTGGGAAACAAAAACATTCAAGTCTGTGTGGTCCCTGCTCGAGTGTATATTTCTGTAGATATAAAGACTTCAGTTGAAGTTAAATATATGCCTTAAACACACAGTTCCGCTCAGTTAAAACTTTATTTCAGACCAAAGGTAATAATTGTGGCGGTTGTGAGCCAATTAAGGTTCTTTTAAAGCCTTAATGTCCAGCCTCATGAAAATGTAAAGTTGATATTCATTAAGGTAAAGTATATGGTGCATGCCTGATGAGGCGATGAGCACAGGGCTCGGTGGTTAGTTATAAAATCCTGAAAGAGTGTTGGCATCTTAAATCTGTAGCGCTTACCGTTGTGTTGCAGATCCATGCACTGAGTGAGAGGATCTCCATTCCTGATGTCCTGGCGCCGAGTCCTCCTACACACACACACACACACACACACACACACACGCACACACATAGGTATGAAAGATGATTAGTGAATGCAGGAGGTGAGCTGCACATGTGTAAACATTCACTAAACCCTGGCATTTTGTCTTTGTCAGAGGCCCATAAGACCTTCATCTTTCACAGCTTCACATGCAAGGCAAAATTGCATCTAATATTAAGGGTGTGTGTGAATGTACGTGTGTGTACATGAAACGGCGCCTGTTAAACCTCCAGGCGATTTAGTTTCTGTATTATAGCACTACTTCAGTCTTTCTAAAAACATGGCAACATATGTCTTAAATCTGTCCCGGACTGTTTTATTTTCTTAACTAGAATAAAAATAAGTGTTGTATATGGTTACAGTACAAACGTGTAAACCACTTCAGACAATTAAATTACAATACTAGAATTTTCACATTCAAATTGCACATTTATTTTTGGGTAAAGGCTGATTAAGGAGGAAAGGTCCAAAAAGCAAAGTGCTTAAGTTACGCATTCCAGAAGAATGATGGAGGTGTCGGGTATACACCAACAAACATCTCTGCTCACATACTGTACTGTTTAAACCGCTTTCATACTAATTTTTATATATCAATAGTTGTATGTTTAGTGATTATCATTTTCATATTACTGAACCTTGCCTTGATTTAAGATAAGATAAGATGAGATAAGATAAGATGTACAAAACAGATGTCACACTCTGATGTCAAATCAAACATGGATGCACTGTATCTAAAAATGTGTAAGTCAAAAAAGTTTTTTTTTTTCCTTTTTTATGCAGCAACATTGAAAACAGAGTTTGTACTGTAAATATGCTAAATATCCAAATCCAATATCCAACCTTGGAAGGAGTTTCCCAAAAAGTCTGTTTTCATTGACATAAAACAGAGTATGTCTGCGGACGAAAGGGAAAAATGCCCAGGAAAACACATTCGTAAAAAAATATTAATAATAAAATAAAGAAAAAATTCCATGCATGTATGGATAAGGCCTAAGAGTCAAAGGAAACTGTGCAATATTGTGCATATTGCTGTAAAATGGTCTAGCAGTCCAAAGGAAAATATACAAGAAAGTCGACATTTGCTTGGCAGTGCAGGGACTCATTAAAGAGCTTAATGGTTAAAGGTAGAAACATTCTTTCTAAGTTCCTTAGAGCAACAAACCTGTCTCTGTCTGTTACTGAATGTGCACTTTAGTTTTTAGAGTTACAGTATAGTACAATATGGCCTGTAGGCTTTTTAAAGTGTTGTACGGTAAGCCCGTTGGCAGCATACAGTATCACACTGATAAAACCCTTTCAGAAGTGACCTTCAAACATCTAAGGACTTGAGACTTTCTAGGAATATACAGTAGGTTACTCCATGCCTTCCTGTATACAGCTTCATATTTGCGCCCAATCACATCTGTCAATCAAATAAACTCCATGGTGCCTGTAGTACCTCCACACACATTCAAAGGAGATGGTAGAGTTTTGATCTTTCTAAAGTCAAAAGCATGGATGATTCAATCACTCAACAAAAGACCCCACCAGGTCTCTATATTTATTTTCCTGTCCAATCTTAATAACCCTAACCACAGCTGCGTCTCCAGAAATCTTTTGCAGATGGCACTGTAGTTTCTAAAGTCAGACGTCATACATGTATTCTTTTATGACGAATCTTTGGATTTTCCTTTATTTGCATTAATCATAAATATTTTTGATCTTTGCCCATACTAAAACAGATTTATTTTTTTGGTAATTTATTGGGTTTTGTTAATAAACCTGGATTCTCACATTCACATAATATTTTATGTTCCCTTCATAATAAGAACATCTGGATTATGATTTAATAAACAATATACTGTAATTAAAGACTAGAAAAGCGAGTCACTTGAGATGTCGATTAACATTTTCATGTGAGATCATTTAAAACAGAACATTGAGACTTAACTCGAGCCGCATTCTTGTTCCAAACTCTAGTTGTATTAAATTATATGTCTAGCTTATTTGTACTGAAATTGATTGACATAAAATATTGCACACATCTGGGTATGATTTATACATTTTTGACATTGTGTTTATTGGTTTGAATAAAAAAAATCATGGCACCATTTGATTTCAAATGTCATATTCCATGTTGTTCTGTCAATGCAGGTGTGTTCAAATCTCACTACAAAAATAGCAACTAAGCACTGGAAGGGGGGAAAAAAAGGGTTTCTGCCCAGTTAAATTAACAATACACTACTGTTATAGGAACACATGCACTTGAATGAAAACCGAGCTCCGTGTGTAAGCTTTTTGTAAGCTTGACTCTGGACATATTCTACAGAACTCTTTCATTCACTTGTTTATATTCCCCTCCTGCAGAAAAGCAGAGCTGTTCAGCAGCACATTCATAGTTTCAAGGCAGGTTAAACAAGCTGTGATCACCAGCTGGGAGTACCTCTTAGCAGTGGGGAAGTATCGGGAACACTGCGAGCCATCCCAGGCACAGTAGGGATCTCGTGCTAGACAACATTCAGCGCAGGCCTTGCCATAAACGTCACAGCGGTGCAGAGGCATCTGGGAAACTCCGATATTCGAGCCTAAATAGAGCTGTTGCTGTAGAGAGAGAGTACAATTTCTCATGGTTAGTGCAAAAAACGCATATAAACTCTGTCTGTCTGTCTATCGATCTACACACTACCAGTCAAAAGATTGGACACAAGTTGGGATGTATTTTCTACATTCCAGAACAATACTGGATTTTTCCAACACTATTAACTAAAACATATGGCATTAGGTAATTAAGTAACAACAGCAAATTTCAGTCGTTATTTTAAGACACAATGGTCCACTCTTGCAAAAACAGTATCGTCAAGTGCATATCACATCAAAAATCCCATCAAGCACCATGATGAAACTGGCTCCCATGAAGACTATCGCAGGAAAACAGCATCAACTGTTCAAAGTTAATTATTGTATAGTTTGGATGCCTGTTTTACAATGTGGAAAGAAATAAAAATATGGAAAGACAATGGAATTAGAAGATGCGAATTAGAAGATGACTGGTAGTGTGTGTAGATGCACTACGGTATGTGGACAAAAGTATTTGTCAGTGAATTCAATCAAGACCCTTATCCCCAGTTAAGGTAATCTTGATGCTTCAGCATACCAATTCTATGCTTTCAACTTTGTGGCAACAGTTTGGTGAAGGCCCTTTTCTATTCCAACATGACTGTAGCCCAGTGCACAAAGCAAGGACTATAAAGACATGGTCTGATGAGTTCAGTGTGGAAGAACTTGACTGGCCTCAACCTGATCGAGCACCTTTGGGATGAACTGGAACTAAAAATGTAAGCCAGGCCTTCTTGTCCAACATCACTGTCTGACCTCATAAATGATGTACAGAATGAATGGGCATAACGTTCCCAGAAACAGAAACACTGCAAAATCTTGTGGACAGCCTTCCAAGAAGAGTGGAAACTGTTATGGCTGAAAAAGGAGGACCAACTCCATATTAAAGTAGTTGTATTTGGATACAATGTCATTGAAGGTTTAACCAAATACTTTTGTCCATACTGTATAGATAGATACATAGCTTCATCAAGCTTTTACATGAACAAATGTAAGAATACACATGGTACCTACCAGATTCAGTGTGGATATCTGTCATTAATATTGCATGTGGAAGATATCCACACTGAGTCTGGTAGGTTTCATGTGTATTCTTGCATTTGCTTATGCAATAGCTTATGGTAATGTTGTTTTAAAGAGGCTTTAAGAATTCTGTGTACTGTTCAATTATGAACCAAGCCAACCTCAGTGTCAGCTTGATTATTCACATCATGCAGGAAAATTCACAGCTGCAAAATCCCACTCTCTATCCGTGTGTGTGTGTGAGAGAGAGAGAACTAAAAACTTTATCTTTCAGTTTTATTGAGGTACAATACAAGGGAAATTCTATAATCAGGGTGCCATTTGTTTTCCACTGATATTACACTTATAATGAGGTACATAATGAAAGGGTATTTTGATGACACATGAAAAATCCTTCACAACATATACGTAGTACTGCAAAGTTTTAGATGTTAGAATGGATTAAAGCATTATTAAGTCTGTACTATTAGGAAAACATCTAAATTATTATAATTTTTTTCCAACTATTATTAATTTAATATATTAATAAAAACTAAAAAAAACAATTTAGAAAAAAACATGCAATTTCTACCTGAAATTAGTTCAATAAATAATACACTTTAAATGGTAAATGCATGTTTTCTTTGAATTTGTGTTGTAGGGGCTAAATAACACCACAACCATGAAGTCAAGCCAAACAGTAAACCTTTACACCATGTAGAGAGGGTTATACATTGAAGGAGGGGCTATGCTGAGTAATTCTGTATAAGAAATTTATGTATATTCATAAAAAATATTTATATTAATGTTCCATATACCGTGTATACTATATGGATATATACATGTCAATATATTACATTTTTGTATGGGTTTAGTGGTATACGTCAGATACAGCAGAGTTCTCTCACTCCTGTCTGCAGAACTCTCATGTAACTTTATGACCAACTCAGAATTCTCCCCTTCAGAAACATTCTGTCAAACTCACTTACTACACTTTAATGCTACATTTGCAGATTATGTGATTAGGGATTTTACATCATGATAAGCCTTACCTGTTTGGTGGAAAGCTCCATGGCAGTTATAGCTGATGGTTCCTGCAAGAAATAATACACTACTCAGGAAATTAAATAACATTTTACATATAATAGAGCTCATGTTATATAAGTGGGATATAGTGTAATACAAGGATTTCTCATACCCTAAACACAGTCATCTCTTCCAGTAAAACTTCCTCAAGGTCATGCCAAGTGCCTCTGGGAATTGAGACCACCTTAAGCACGGTGCCAATATCTGGAGGGATAATAAATAACCTATTAATAAATACCATTTTACTGGATGATTAATACATACTGTATCTGAGTACAAACTACAGTCAAAACATTCAGACTTCATACAGTGTTGGATTTTGTTCATAACACAATGAAGAATACTGTACATAGTACTTGATATATTACTAAAATGCCATAATACAACATTATGTACTAAATACTATACCATTCCATACCGTACCATACTATAGCACACTATATATACAGTATGTATTATATGTACTATACTATAATGAACTCCATCATACAATATTGTACTAAACTATACTATACATATACT
>JAQMYG010000037.1:9679278-9695619 GCA_030014215.1 Clariallabes teugelsi
TATACTGTATATATAATTTTCTAAAATAATTTATATAATTTAAAATTTAAACCTGCAGGTTCTCACTTAGGTAAGACCCTAAGAAAAAAATGTTTTTCAACATTTAATATTCAAAAAGCAGATTCTCGAAGTAGATTCCAAATGTGAAAGATGTGGCAGTGACATAACAAAATTCTGTAAGTTAAAAGGAAGAAAGTTTGTACATGCTATAAGAGTCAAAATTGAACCTTCTGCAGCAAATAGTGTCATTAGAGTATGTCAGTCATTACTCATCTCCAGATGTTCACTAGAAAGTCAAGCTTAATGGTCAAAGGATATTAAGTGTGAGCATATTGTGAGACCCAGGATAGGCGCAGGAAACTTTATGGGCAGTGCAATAAAAAGGGTGAGACAAGGGCAATTCTACAATTAAAATTACAAAACCTTAAATTACTTAAGGTTGTGCCATTTAAGGTTTTGTAGAGTAAAGAACAGCAATACAGAACCATATCTGTTTTTGCACTTGCTCGGCATTCTGGACAATTCTGAGTTTGTCTGCTGTTAAACGGATATAGATGTATCTTTCATGTGTCAAATATACAGTAGTGAGATATACAGACTCCGTGCACTGTCGTGCCAAATTAACATACATACATACATACAAACACTAAACACAGTGGTACAGCGGAGAGAAAAAAAAAATGCAGGCTTTAAAAAAAATTAATAATAATGTTATAACAGCTGTATGTGTTTTGAGCAGCATGTGTAGATCATCAACAGGGGCAATCCTGGAGCGAGCATCGAGAGGTCCCGTGTGTGTGTGTGTGTGTGTGTGTGCATGTCTGAACATGCCTGACAGTTACTCAGCACGAAAAAGCTTTTTGAGCAAAACACACGCAGGCCTGTAACATGTTAGACATGTGTGAGACATACAAGCATTTTTTCTAGCCATGCCAGTAAAACAGTGCTGTGGAACACATGATGCTAGCAGAAGAGGACCACTGTACATGCCACTTATTCACTGTATCTTGTTGGGCTATGACAGTTCACTGTCTCTTATCTGACATTTCTATGTATTAGGTCAACTTTGGCCCTAGTGGACTGAGAAGGTACTACAGAATTTAAAAGAATGAAATAAAAAGTTTATTTTTTTTTATTTTAATTATGATTGAAATAACCACAAAATATTTATGCATAAAGATTTATAAAAATATTAAAATAATTGCAGGATTTAAATAATGTGCCATTCTTTATTTAACTTACGGTAGTCTTGTATGCATGAAACATTTAAAATTTTAAACTGGGCAAAAATAGGTAATAAAAAAAAAAAGATTAATTATGTCTTTTGGGAAACAGATTTAAATTGATACATTATAGTTCGTAGGTGTTTATCATATTAAAACATTAGACTAAACTATATATGATATAGATTCTATGGATTTAATCCACCATAACTTTGAAAAGGATAATGCGGCTTCTCAATAGGAAGTAGAAACCTTCCTTAGTGATTAAAAGAGCTCCTGAGAGATCACAAAATGACAAAAGTCAACATAAAAAAATCTAAAACATCTGCTTACATATTACATCAGCCAGTTTAACTTACATAACTGGCACATGTACCTGTAATAGAATTTTATCAACCCATTTCTTATTATGCATTTTTCTAAAACCATCATGAATAAAATTTGCATAAATTCTAATAAAGATTTTTTTTTTTCACTGAGCACCATACACCTAAGCCTCACTATAACGATCCACTTTAAGGTCAAGTTATCTCATGCAAATTCCTATGGATTTGCAAATGTAAGAGCGTTTTGCATAACACTGTGGCTCATTTGTTATGACCTTGTGAGTGGGCTCTTCTCGTGCACCTTTTATACCATGTGGTTGATCTTCTTGAGTGTCAGATGAGTGGATCCTTCATGAGGGCAGCTGCTCTGTGTTTTCAGCAGCTCTTCAATAGCCACAAACTTGACATTGTTCCACTTCAAGGAGTAACAAGCTTCAGTCAGGCGTTCTCTTTTATCAGTGCCCTCTTCACACAAAAGCCATCTTTCATCAAGAACCCTCTAATCACAGTCATTGTGTTTACATCAAAATCCCACACACAAAATTGTACTGCTATTCATTTATATACTATTGGAAGTTTACTAAGCTCAAAGTTTCATTGTGGTGTTGATGGGGGAGGAGGAGGGAGCGGGACTGTGCTGTGGTTCTTGGTTTCTGTGGAGAGCCTCAGGCATTATCTCCGATGGAATTTAGATGAGACGGAGTGATAGTTACAGTATATGAGGAAGTGGTGTAAACTCCAGAATGGTGCTGAGCTTGTGAAGGGCCATGTCTCAACTGGACTTCACAGTTACAGTCGAATGCTTGCAGCTTGGATGTTTTTCTTTGGCAAATAAAAACTGGTATAAATTTACTTCACACGTTGTTAAGAGGAAACCCATAAAACATGCAAGCTCCATGCACACAGACTAGAGGTGAGATTTAAACACCCAATCCTGAAGGTGCATGACAAGAGTGCTAACCGCTGAGCCACTTGTGCCACCTGGAAAGTAATTACAGCTTCGAATTTAAAAAAATTCTAATTTCCTGTCAAGTAATTATTTTTGAGCATTAATAGCCATATTTAAAGTCAAATTATTATTATTATTATTATTATTATTATTAGTATTATTATTATTATTATTATTATTATTATTATTATGTTAATAATATATGTAATATATAATAATTGTGTTATTACTATTATTATTATTATTATTATTATTATTATTATTATTATTATTATTATTATTGCTGTTATATTTATATAAGAAGTAGTAATAATAATACTATTTGTTTAACTTGGTATACATGTTTGGTAATATAATGAATATCAAGTATGTATTAATATTAATAATAATGTAAAAATATTTAATACATGTAATAGACTTGGTATATTTGGATGTTTTCAGATCTACCACATTTCCCTGTGCTGAAGCACACTTTTTTCTATAGTGCATACTGTCTATAGAATACAGGCTGTGAGATGTTGCTAAAATCAGCAACTTACGGAGAGCAACCAAAAATAATAACACCTCATAACATTAACATATTAACACTGATTATCAATTATACACCAGTTAACTGGTGACAGGACTGCCAAGCCGACCTTAGATCCCAATCTGACCGAGCATACAATAGGATGCATCAGACGTACAAGTCCGATCCATGGAGACCCCACCCCACAATCCATAAGACCCCCAGAGGTCCTGTGCAGCCACACCCTGAGGGGCCAAGGCCACCTTAGTGGCACAAGGAGGACCCAAACAATAACTTAAACCATTAAAATAGTGGAACACAGCAATGTTGGCGTTTTTAGTGATTAGAACTTTGTTTTAATCTATTACACTAAGAACTCTACAACTTACTAATGAGACACAAACAAACAAAAAAAAAACTGTAACAAGGACTGTGAATTATATTTCTTACAGTTCATATTAATTTTGCATGTGACCTAATACAGCAGGGGTGTTCAAATCCAGGTCTGAAATTTCAATCTCCACCATAGTTTATAATTCATCAACCTAAACACACCCATCCAACCTGGCAATTAACAGTAAACTGTGCTGGACTCCGGCCCTGCAGCACTAGATTTGAACATTCTTGCACAAGTATTATGACATCAACAAACTCACCTGTACATCCTTTCCAGCCCACCTACACTCATCCCGGTGTGATGAAGATGGAGGCCAAGGTATCTATCAAAACAAATTGAACAGAACAACAAAGAGGGAAAAAAATAGTTATTAAACACTTTTTATATGCCCAGTCATAGTTAAGCCACTGCAGAGGTAATAAATAATGTAGGTGTGTGTGTGCGTGTGCGTGTGTGTGTGTGTGTGTGTGCGCACGCAGGAACAGCATTGGGTTTCTGCCTCTGAGTCTAATACGCTTTCCATGTGAAGGTGAAATCTATCAGGCTGGTTTTAAGTCTCCCAGTAGAGAAGAACAGACCAGTGCTTAGTAATCCAACCTGCTTCCTGCCTTATGGCTGTGAAAGAATGAGACGTTGTTTAATTTAATAAACTTTAGCCAGGTGCAGGTGTTTGAGCTAAGCAAAGGAGTGGAGATAAATTCGGGACATGACCTGATGATTCTTAAGACGTTTTCTCCTTTTTTTTTTTTTTTTCTTGCGGATTTGACGCAGCATGTCTATGCACACTCACACACAACCATATTTTTCTTCTCATGATACAGGGTACCGAGAAGAGATAAAGCGATAAGAAAGGAATGATGATAACACTGGAATCTGAGGATAATTTGATACGATAAGTCACTTTTTAGATTAAAATGGCCATATCGGTTATAGTTAGGCTACATCTCAACCTCAACACTCTCAGGAATTCGGTTATGCCAAACATCATGGCTTGTTTTACAATTACTGTAAGGCAACTTGAGATTAAAAGCAAACATGAGTCGAGGTTGATGTCAGGACCAGGGTGAGAACAGTGAAAGGAAAAGTGGTTTTACAGGTTCTTTATCCCTATAAAACCATCCGGATGAAATTCAGCACAACACTGCTACTTAACAATGCTTCTCCTTATTGAGAGAAAAATGAGCCAACTGGCTGCTGTGAGCCACAATTTGTCAAAGTAAGGAAAAAGGTTACCTTGTTGTAGCTGAATTTGTATTGCACCATCTATGGACCATCTCTATATACTATGGGAAATATATATTATGGGACATTCACATAAAATATGCATTTATTATGATTTATTACTGTAAGTCTGCTTTATTATGTCCTTCTTATTTTATGATTTTTTTTTTAACCTACTTTTAAATGGTTAAAATGGCATGTTTCTGTAGTATATCCAAAAACACTGCTGGTGATGTGTTGAAACAACATAAGTGCAAATACACCCACGCACAAATTTACACATTCATTTACACCTCGGAGCATTTGAACATTAACCTCCTGGTATTGATGATGTAGGATGAAATCCATATAAAGATGCAAACTATACAAGGACAATAACCAGAGCTTATGATAGAACAGATATGCCAAAATCCCATCATATACAGTATACAGTACTGGTCAAAAGTCATAAGCCTCATATTTTCCTTCCAAAGAGCCAGACTTTCTTATATTTTTAATGCAGTCTTGAGAAATAGTGCTTCAGGCTTCCTGAAGGACTTTTTTGGCTCTCATTTTTGGCAAGGTTTTGGCTTTCATTTTAGTCCAGTCCCTGTACCTGAGGAAGGAAGGAAGTTGTTTTTTAAATCTTTTTTTATCATTATGCCAGTGACCTTTAAATCATTCAAGCTTTTTTATTGCTTGAATGATTTAAAGGTCACTGGCATAACACATGAGTCAATCCCAATCAGGTTGGTGATTAGTATACTGGTGATGCTGAAGGCTAAGTGGTTTAACAGACGAAAGGGGAAATGAGGTTGCTGCTAGAGGTGCTTCATGAACAACCAATTTTTTTTTATTTGAATCTTTAGACATTTTGTAGCCTGAAGCAATAAGACATGTGCTCCCATTTCATTAATTTAAACTACATCATTTAATTTCGTTTCATACGAAAAAAAATACAGGGTGGCCAAAGTAATTTGCAAAGTACTGTAGCACAAATCCACCTCATCATCCATTATTTATACCATTGTGAAATAAGGATTTAGAAAAACTAAGTAGTATCCTGTTTCCCCTAGTATGTGAATTTATCACAAGCACACTACCTACACGGCTGATGAAAGATGTCCTGGTTCTCTTGAAAGTGTGTTTCTCACACTGAACGTACTTCACCTACAATTATTACACTTGATATTACTACATACAAAAACTTCAGAATAGGGAATTATCCAGCTTTTGTTTATCCCACAACAACTACCAGGCAAGGATTTTGGGAGGGAAATGATTCTCAGAAAAACAACCTCTACAAACTGCTGCTCATGTTGCATCACGAACAGCTTATCACACTCGGAGGAAATTGCTATCCCTGTTCTGCATACATGAGCTAACAGATTGGTTAGTCTTGCTCTGAGTGATAGACGCGCAGCCTTAGAGCAAGGCCAGTTTCGCTCTCTTGACTCCAGATGGCTGTTGCTTCGTTTGGATTCAAACTCACAACCTTCCAACACTAGTCTGAGCTTTTTTTTTTTTTTGTTCTTGTTGCTCCACTCAAAAGGTTTTCCTAAAATACTGTTTGTACAGCAAATACTTATTCTGTCATAGCCATGCTAAGTGTTATAGTCAAATCCTTAGACATGGAGTTTCATAATTAAGCAAGAGTACAATCTTTAGTGTCCTTACCAGTTGCTGGTCCATGTTGATGTCTATCAGGTTGAATGACAGGAGATGGTCCTTTGCTCCCACAAAAAGCCGACCCTTCTCTTCGTCTAGTAAAAATGTGTGGTAAGCTGAGCTGTTGGCCAGTCCATTAAAAGTAAACAAGTTGTTTGACTCCAACATTTCTGTGGGAAAAAGAAGAGACTTTGTTTTATTACTAATAAAGAATTATAGTAGAAATATTCACAATGGCTAACAGTTCTAAGGAAACTGTTTAACCAAAGTCTGCTCATCTTACTCCACTATTTGTATCATATCATTACAGCCATTAAGTTTGAAAGGCCATTGTTCATATGTGTAGACATTTTCCAACCACATGTCACCACTAAGGTTTCCGTGTTCGGCGGCCAGGCTGCTTCAGGGCAGAAGGAGTCTTAATAAACAAATGATCTGGCTCGGTTGCAGAACACTTCTGCACGGTAGCTAGCTCTCTTCTTTTACTCCTGATGATGAGCGTGACGTGTGAGTGTGGTTTTGGCTATAATAAAGCTGAGACCACTGGTTCAGTTTCTTCTCTTTCCATTTCCTTTCTTTCTCTATTACATTTCACACACACAAACACACAAAAGGAAAAAAGATATCAGCTTGTCTTTGGTGCTGTCTGTGTCACTTATGCTTGGTGAAGCCAAGAATTATATATGTAGAGCCATGAGGCCTCTGAAAGATCAATGGCAGGTTAAGTTGGAGTCATAGTCAGGGCAGTTGGGGACCCTTGGACAAGCTTTACCATAAAAGTGTGGAGCCTTAACAAGAGCAAATACAGATTTGAATATAGCTAACAGCAAAAAAATAAAAATAAAACAAATTAACATCTATAAAACGTAGGTAGAAAAGCATAAAAAAGAAAACAATTAGTGTTAATATTGGGGAATTAGAAGGGAAAAAAAGACAAAAAAACGGGTATAAAATCAGAAAAAGAAGAGAAAAAAAAATCATAAAATTAATAATTAGAAAATTAAAAATTTAGAAAATACATAGCTAAAATAATAGTAAATAAAATAAAAAAAATTAGACTGAAACAAACTTAAGGAAATTAATATATAAAGCTACATAGTATACATAGCATACGATTTAATCAATAAATGAATAGTTAAAATGTTTGAAAGTAAGAAAGTAAATTGCTAACTTTTAAAATTATTTTTTATAGACCGCCCACGTATTTCCTCCGACCCACGTGACGTCACCAACCATTTTTTTCGAACTGCTTGCTCACGCACCGTTGGGGGCGGCATAACACACTCAGAGGAACAGCGCTATCCGCTCCTTCCGCTTACGTGAGCTCACAGACGCCACTGATTGGCTTGTAGAGCCGTCATTAATGTGGGAGCACGAAGTACCTCTCATCCCTCCCCCCTGAGAGAGCTCGGCCAATCAGCTCTCTCTATGCCTCCGGCTGTGAGAGGCAACAGCATCACCCGGGGTTCGAACCAGCGATCTCCGGATGATAGGGCGAGCGCTTTACCACTGCGCCACTCGGAGGCGTAAATTGCTAATTTAAAAAAATCTATAAATACATATATAAAATTTTGGGAAATTAGAAAATGCATATCAGATTAGCAAACAACTTCAAATTTACATACATAGAATAATTGAAACTTTAAAACTAAATAGTTAGCTATGCAGAAGATCAAAACATACAGTACGTCATTGGTTATTTAAGAAAGAAAAACTAAGCTGCTAGAATAATAGAAATTTTTTAATCCATGGTTGGATTAGCATAACGGTACATAACTAGATTACTGATTAATTAAAAAATACTTAGCTACAGCAGCACAAAATCAAATGAATAGGTAGATTATATAGCTAGACAAATAAAACAAAAAATGTATAGCTAGAATATAAAATTAAAAATATCTAGATGATTAGTCAGACTATGTATTTTTATGCATAATATGGATGAGTTAGATCATATTATTTCCACCAAAGTTTGTTATGAAATGTTTGTTATTGTTGTTTAAGTTTATTAATGTTTGTCTCTGCCATCTGTGTCTTCTGAAATCTACACCTTTTTTCAAAGTCAATCTTAATTCAAAAGACTTTGACCTTGGAGATGGCCCACTGAGGCACAACACACACATGACTCATGAGTAACACCTTGGGAATCAAAAAAACAAACAAAAAAAAAACGAGGCTAAGCAAACAACACTTTCATCACTACACCTGGAACCCCTGCTGTTCAAGCTTATGGCATCCATCACTTTGTGTTATGATTGTTTATGGTGTGTATGATGGAAGTGCGGAGCAATAAAATGAAAATTCTCAAGTCTCAAAAGTTTTCTGCCATATTGAATTACTAATTGGTTCAGTAACATCAGCCATAGTAGCATATAGTTTGCAAAATAACACTCAGTGTATTAATGGACCTGTGTAGCTATTTGGAGGCAGAAAAAGGAAGGGGGAAAAAGGAAATGTAATCCAGGAAATATGAAATGCTAAAAGCGTCCAGCTGAAGGTGAGAATGGCCCGGCTGTAGGAGCCGGAGCAGGAAAAGTGGCGAAAGAAAACTCTAATTACAGACTGGAAATGAGATTTTTCCCTGCAGCCACCCTAAAACACTTTAAAACTGTGCCCCAGAGCAACATTAGCATTGAATGACACGTGTTAGACACCTTAACCTGCTATTACAGCCTGTGGGTCGGCTTGTGTGTGCAAATAGCTGGATTGGGCTGTGACTACAAACCCGCTCTTAACATACCACAGCTCCATCTCTCTCACACATCAGCTGCGGGTATTACTACATACAGGCAGCTGGCTAGTCTCAACACAGGGGCTAACGCTACATCAAATCATTTCTGCTCTACATATATACTGTAGCTAAGGAAACATATGAACACATGTTGTATTAAACATATAAAAGCACATTATTTGGTTAAACATATCTGTGGTAAAGAACTAGCACTTATGGATAAAACTACTGTGGATACTACTGTACCTGCCTATTCTGCGGTTTATCCTGAGCATCACACTAGAATATGGGATCTTAAATCCTGTTTTACTTTCATAGCTCAAAGTTATTTCATTTAGTGATTAGCACTGTCACAGGATCCAGGGTGTGATTCCCGCTTCAGGTCTGTCTGCATGGAGTTTGCATGTTCCCCCTGTGCTTTGTGGGTTTCATTCGGATACTCCGGTTTCCTCCCACAGTGCAAAGACTTGCAGATTAGGCTAATTGGTCTTTCCAAATTTCCCCGTAGTGTGTGAATGTGTGCCCTGTGATGGATTGGCACCCCGTTCAGGGTGTACCCTGCCTCATGCCCTAAAATCTCCTAGGATAGGCTCCAGGCAAGTGCAACCTTGTATACAGGATAAAGTGGTATAGACAGTGAGTGAGTGAGTTGACAGGGTGGTGTCTGTAGGTTGAATTCCCCCTCTACAACTGTGGTGAGCAGAAACGTATCTCATAACACACAACATATCGAACCTTGAGGGGGATGCAGACAAACAGCAGAAGACAACAGCTTCAACAAGGAACTAAAATGTGAGGCTACACAC
Source organism: Clariallabes teugelsi (assembly GCA_030014215.1). Classification (NCBI taxonomy): domain Eukaryota; kingdom Metazoa; phylum Chordata; class Actinopteri; order Siluriformes; family Clariidae; genus Clariallabes; species Clariallabes teugelsi. The sequence continues at coordinate 9,689,087 of JAQMYG010000037.1, forward strand.
AGGCTTATCCAACATTTACAATTAAATAAAAATGGCCATGCAACTTTTTATTTTATTAATTATTATCTAATTTAATACATTTCAAGATTTTGAGACATTTAAGTAGATTTAGTTTAGTATAAATTCATAGTTTTAAATTGAACTACGAAGAGCGTTTGAGTCAAGCCAGGACTTGTGATGAAATTTCTTGAGAATCTGAAACAGATTGATATTTACAGAAGACTTTAAACACAATACGGTGATGATACTCTTAACCGTAGTGAACATTTAGTGAGTAGAATGCCTGATCCTTGAAAATCAAAGGATAATTTGTCGCCAATTTGCAGAAAAGATGCATCTGTCTGGGAGAACTGTACACACAATCATTCACCAACACCACTTGCACTTTAAAGATCGTGGCCTGGAGTTATTGCCACATCCCCCGTGCAGCACGGACCTCGCTCCAAGTACAGTAATGTCCACATGTTTCGGCCATTAACAGAAGGCCAGAGTTTTAGACATAAAGGAGGCAGGCTGACCATGCGTCAGGTGTACTGAGAAAACTTTCTACCCTAATGGTATCCAAGCACTAGTGAAACCCTGGGATAAGTGCATGAGTGTAGCAAGGGAAATAAAGTGAGTCCACTTTTATTTACACCCCTTGTCGTCTGAAATGTTTTCACTGCAAGTGCAATTCACAGCACAGGTACAGCAGCCATGTAATAACATTTATTATCTGCACTAGCCCACTAAATTCCTTTAGTAAAAGTAGATATAAGTAGAAATAGAGTTATGACCCAAACACTGGGAAAACGTGGTCAGGAATCAGTCCCTTTGGCATGACCACTAAAACCATTCACTCACTGAAAGTGTTTCAGGACAAGAATTTAAAGACTCTCAAACTGACTCTATATAAGATGAATTTATTTGAACATGCCTTAAGTATGCACTGACACACACACACACACACACACACAGTACGGAATTAAGACTGCAACCTCAGCTAACTATACATTCCTAAACTCTGAGAATGTGATGAAGTGTGAATGTGTGTGTGTGTGTGTGAATGTGTGTGTGTAATACTGTACACTCATAATCATGCGCTTGTATCCCATTAGTTTAATGGCTCTTCTCATGTAAGGACACTGAAAATAGGAGAGAGGACGTGTGTGTGTGTGTGTGTGTGTGTGTGTGTGTGTGTTTGTGATGTCTCGATCAAAAGCGATATGTGATACAAGAGTCTCTTTGTATTTTGAAGTGCTGCTTACATAATGCCCTTATAGCTCAGTGTAAAAAGCTCTACTTGAAGTTTTATCATGTCTGATAATGAGTGTATTCACACACACGATATGCCTTTTATGCCTGAAAAAGTGTGTGTGTGTGTGTGTGTGTGTGTGTGTGTGTGTGTGTGTGTGTGTGTGTGTGTGTGTTGTCCCCATTATAAACACTTACAGTGTAGCCTTACGGCAACATTTAATGACAAATCTCAGTGTTTATTTGTGTCCTGTATTTTATTTGAAGGTGTATTTTGCTGAAACCCAGCAGTGTACTGTATCTTAAACTGAAAACATCCAGGTGTTACAGCACACCATTAGGATATCATCAGTGTGCATGGTTCCTTTGTGTGTGTCGTTTGATTAAGTTCAGTAAGTCCATAGTGAAGCTCGTCTGTTATCATGACACATTAGGGTGAGGCTGATGCAGGAAAGTTTCCAGTCTATTAAAGCAAAACCCACTTCCTGTCCATGTATTTATCTGTGTGATGATTACCCAACAATAGTAACAGATGTTTTCATGATGACAAATACTGGTGACATTGATTAAAACACACACACACACACACACACACACACACACTGGAATCATTGTTCAATTATAATAGTTTACTTATTTTATATATAGTAATTATAATATAATTGATAACGTTATATTATAATATAATTGTTAAATATCAGTCACACTAATGCATTTTCCCTGCATTCTTTACAAACTCACCTACCAAAACCAACAAATTGTTAATTCTCCTAATTAATTTAATTTAAAAAATGTGTTACATGATCATTTTGTCTATTTTCTACCATAAAAATGTTTGTGTGTACTGGATATGTACTGACGCAGTAGCACGTCCTGACAATGTTTTCATTTTATGGTTATTTAGTTTCATTTATTTCAGTTAATAAATCTACTACAAATTTAAAGAACACATGATAACATCTAAAGGCTCACTGTGTTAACGTTTACTTTGCTCAAATTCGATCATAATAAGATTTAATTTAGTTTAATTTTAATTCTACATTTGTACTGTAGAACTGGAGACGGATCCGAATGTCTCACAAAAAGTTCATCTTGTGTAACAACTAAACAAATATCCTTTTCTCAGGTTTGATGCAGATTTGGTGAAGAAGAAAAAAAACATTTATACAGATCTAAGATATTAGTTATACAAGTACCTCTCACTAAAGTTGGAATGAAATATTAGTTTCTTGCAACTATAACTTTATAGAATTTTAGTAAACATGGTTTTGATTCTTTTCTAAGCACAATAAATGCAACAGACAGAGATCAACTTTGGAGGGGAAACTGTAATTTTGTCATTTTAGAGATTGGAGGAGATTTTCACACAAAACCTTACCAGATCATATCTTGTACAGGTAGCTTACATGAATGTGGTGTGAGATTAAAAAGGAATTTTGTGTTTGTGAACAGAATGAGCAGGGGAAAAAAGAATGAGTAAAAACCTCAGAGAATAGAAGTGGGTTTTTTTTTTTAGTCTTTATGATCGATACAGTACAAGAAAAGACGTGATTTTATTAATTTCTAGTATGTTGATTCTGTTCTTCTCTCTCACACACACACACACACACACACACACACACACACACACACACACACACACACACACACACACACACACAGAGAGAGACAGACAGACACAGACAGACAGAGCTATTGTTATGAAAAACATCAAAGCGGAGAGAGGACAGATGGAGTTAGAGGAATAGTCCCATCTGAGAGTGATAAAAATAAACTCCTCTACCCTACATACATCCTGCCCTCCCTCCCTGTGTGTCTGTGTATACGGAAAAACTATCATTATTGTTGTCTCTTTGCTATCGTCCTATTAAGACAATAGAGTACATGCACCTGGGTTTCCACAACTTTCCATAGATAGCTAGCCCTTATCAACACCTTGCAACAGCATGTAGCCAGGTTATATCCTGTATAATATAATATCATATATCACATAACTAATGAATCCCATCCATTCAGAATGACATAAAAAGTGACATTAAGTGTTAAGACTAATTAGCTTAATTTTGTGTAATGTACAAGATGTTGTTTATAATAATGCTATAACGCAACTTTGGCAAAAGAAGTCAACTTTATCTTTCTTTTATTATACACAATATAAGAAAAAAAAAAAACTTAACTATGCATGCTTCATGGTGTGCATAATGATGCACACAGGAAAATATTTATGACATCAACATCAGTATGAAGTAATGGATTTACCAAAGTCCACAACAACTTGCCAGGGATTACACATTTTGTAATAATTAAATCGCAGCATAATGCATATAGTAATGTTGTGGAACATCTGTGACACAAATTAAGTTTAAAGCAGATAAACTCTAAATCATAAATGCTAGAAACTTGTTTCTGTATGTTAGAGAGAGATCAAGAAAAAGTAAAACACTCTATCTTGAGCTCTTTTCCTTGTACAGGTACAACTTTACATCTAAAGCACTGAACCTGAAATTTCCATCAAATAAGAGACAAATAAACAGCTCTAGAATAAGTGCATTAATCTAAACCCAGCTCACATTAATGTCCGAGTCTAGATGTCATGGAAAATTAATCAACACCATCAGGCCAATTAAGGATTCAAGAATGTGCTACATTAGTAAACTAAGTGTTGCATTAAAAATATCAAATTTCCTAATTTATTACATGAGCGGGTTAAATAGGGCAAAATTATTTTTAGTTTTACCGGATCAGTCATTAAATTAAAACCACTAAAAAGTTTGGATAGCATTGATTATCTCATTACAGTGAACTCTGTCAAGGGGGCGGGGGGAGGGGGTTATTAAGCATCAGGTGAACAGTACATTCATGAAGCTAAGATGTTGGAAAAAAGGAAAAAATGGGTAAGCATTAGAATCTGCATGACTTTGGCAAGAGTTAAATTGTAATGGCTAAATCACTGGGTCAAAGCCTTGTGGGGTGAATCAATGATGTAGTGGGTACCACCTAGAAAAGGTAGTTAAAGGAAACAAAGTCATGACTCCCCATTGCTTATTGTTAGATTTGGGCATTAAAAGATATCCCATCTGGTGTGATCCCACAGAAAATCTACTGTAGCATAAATGGCAGAAAAATGAATGCTCACATCAGAACTGGATCAGCGATGGAAGAAGGTGGCCTACTCTGATGAATCACGATTTCTTTTACACCATTTTGGTGGCCGGGTGCATGTGTGTCTGTTATTTGGGGAAGAGATGCACTATGAGAGGAAGATGAGCTGGTACTGTAGACACCCATCTACCTAAACATTGTTACAGACAAAGTACACCCCTTCATGACGATGGCATTCCCGTATGCCAGTGGTGTCTTTCGAAGTTTGATCTAGTCTTTAAATTCCCCAGATCTCAATCTGATCAAGAATGTGTGGGATGTGCTGGATAAACAGGTTTTGTGAACTGGTTCAGATATCAATGATTCTTTATAAATAAAAATGATACAATAATACCAATAAAGTGTACGGAGTTCAAATTCTCTGGCTGTAATTGAACAATAAATTTTTTGGAATTCTTGAAGGATTAGAAGTTTAAAGCGTAAATTTAAAATAATCTTTATTATTTCATCACAAAATTATAGCAGTCTCATCTGTTCATGTAGAAGAGTGCTTATATTGCAAACTAGAAGTTTGTTCACATTAAAGCACACACATGCGCACACACACACACACACACACACACACACACACACACACACACACATGTTTCTGTGTTGATACTGTCAGGCAACATTGGTTGATGTTTATATAAGGGTGTTAATGTTTTTCTGCCCTGGGCTCAAAGGGGGTGTAAAACTGCCCACCCACACACACACCCACACACACACTCTCTCTCTCTCTCTTTTATCAGTCAGGCCTACTGGTCCGGTCAGGACTTCTTCATGGGTGGTACCAGTGTTCCAACATTCACCATCATCCACAACGCCAAGGGCAGCTTTCCCTCTGTGATGATGGAAATAAAGTCTGGGGAGCAGCGTGTATGCATGATTGAGCCTGGAGCCTATCCCATTCTCATCTTCCTATGATCATTAGGAAATGCTAGATGATGAACATGTGACTTATTCCAAAAAAGAAAAATCATAGGGTTGAATGTATTCGGTGTAGTTACAGTGGACCATGATCAGTTGTCAAGTTTCAGTGATATCACACACAATAGCACTCTGATTCTGCAACCCCCTACATAATCCCAGAAACTGAATTTGAAGTCCATTTCCATGTACAGGTTTGACATGCCTGAGCAGCGCTACTGGACATATTGTAAAAATAGTGTAAAACCTGTCTCAGCTAAACTGCATGAACAAGTGTTCACAGGCATGGGCATAGTTTCCACTGGGGACATGTCCACCCCCAACCCCCTCACCCCTAAACCCTGTCTCTGGTTTTTAAACTTAGCTCGGGGTTTGTGGGGATTTTGCTAAATATGCTAAACACTCCTGCTGCCCAGTCAAGTTGATACTTCCTGAGTGTTAGGAAGAGAATTATAATATGCCATGTCAGCACTTTGTGCTGAGTAACAAATTAACGACGATATGCGCCATTACTGTCTGAATGCCATTATGGTGAAGACAAAGGGGCAATAAGTTTTCTGTGAAACATTCAAAATGGTCGAGCAGAAAGGGAATAATTTATTCTAATGGTATGTAAATGATACATTCTAATAATTTAGCGATACAGTCAGTGAAATAAGGGAAAAAGTTTTTTTAAAAGGGTCAACCAAGGGTTCCTATGTAGTGGATTCCACAATTTAGTGGTCTATTCCTCTTCACCTTAATGTCCCTCCCTGCATGCACTTTTATTCTCATTGATTGGAGAAATTACAAAGTGGTTTGACGAAATCAGTGAACATTAGTGGATAGACTAAACTAAACATGGCATGTACCTTTTCGTAATGCCATTGCAGGAAAAAAAATAAAAATAAAAATAATAATAATAATAATAAAAAATATGGTTATTATTATTATTATAATTATAATGGCTGAGTATTATAATAATAATAATAATAATAATAATAATAATAGTTGCAAGCAACAATGATGGGCCCAAGCACCCTGTGCCATCATCACCCCGGGGCACCACACGACCTGTGTGTTATTTGAGCTTGTTAAGACCTCGAAAAAGTCACAACTTTCACACGTCACACACTATACAGGGCTAATGTTAGTTCGGACCCTAAATATTTCTTGAGTGCGTTAGTGTGTGTGTGTGTGTGTGTGTGTGTGTGTGTGTGTGTGTGTGTGTGTGTGTGTGTGTGTGTGTG
>JAQMYG010000037.1:9710611-9741199 GCA_030014215.1 Clariallabes teugelsi
AGCGCAGCATCTCGTTCCCGCTTTTTCAGGGAACAGGGTTACAGCAAAGTAACCCGAGACGTTCCCTTTCAAAAGCTGCACTCGATGCTGCGTGAAAACGCTATGGGAACTAGAATACCCACTCCGCCGCACTGCAAGTGTCTGGACCCCCAGGGTTATGTAGTGTGCGCACAGTCCCCCCAAGGAGTCTTAGGCATAATTCTGGGATGCTGACTCGAGGACCCGCGAGCCTGGCGTCCAACTATGAAGCCTGACAGTCTTGCGGAAAAGGCAGCCTGCCGCATGACATACTTGGAAACCCCTCTTTGCCAGAGCAATTGATGAGGCAAGCTTCCTGGTCGAATGGGCCGTAATCCCCAGAGGCGAAGTGTGCCACGCGCCTCATAGGCTAGGGCACTAGCATCTCTCACCCGACTCGTCTAATGGTGGCTGCCCTTCGGCCGCGCCCCACGACGTTTGAAACCCTGCTCTAATTTACGGCACTAGCTAATGCGGAGGTGCGCTGTAAATTGAAGAGCATGAGCTGGACACAGCGAATGAAGTTTTACTGCTCCGGAGCTAACGGCGGAGGACAGAAGGCTTCGACTGTGGAAGATAGTTGGGTAAGAATGCAGAACAGCCTTTTCTAGCCAATTGGCAAAGCCTAAGTACCGTGCGTGTTACCACCTCTAACAACAACTAACACACTGGCTCATCACTAGAGGAGCGCTCTGAAGTGATAGTTTCCATCTCCGCGGAAGCGAGAGAGAAAGTTCTTCCCCCTTTCACAAGAAGCGCCGAAGCGCGCTTGAGAAGTGGAAGGAAAAAGACTCATGATCCGGCAAGAGAGCAAGAGAAAAGGAAGATTCCGTCTCATGCGCTTCCGCCAGATTTGCATGCGAGAAATGCGCCGCGGCTCGCGGTTTCGCTTTAAGACGGCAAACCCGAGCGCGAGGGACTTTAATAGGGAGAAAATCGAGGTACTCACGTGCTCCCTGAAATAAATAAATTTGCTCAATAGTATAATAAAAATAGAAAATTTAGCCATGTTGAAAGTTGACATTCCCCAAATGTCATATTAAACTGCACTTCTCAGGCAGCAGATTACATGTTACAATGGTAATACTGCTCAATTTCAAAGTGTACCACTTAATGTTCTCATCTACACTTCTCTAGGTAATATCATAACAGATTATTCATGCAACAGAGACCTTGCGGGATTGAATATGACAGTGGGAAAGAGGTGAAAAACTGAACGTTACCCAGCATGTAAGGTAACACCTTCGAAAGTAGACATAACAATAAACTTTACCAAAGCCAAAACGAAAGGGCTTCAACCATCCCCCATTCCCATTTAAATGAAAGTGCCTACAGGGCTCTGGATTTTACAACCGCTCTTCTGTCTCATTTAGGGCCCTAAACTGTCATCGTTCAACGCCGCATCCACGAACACTAACATTTTCTTCAATCAGATGAGTGATTATGTCTAGTAGTTTGTTTAAAGTCACTTGTGTAGAAATGATTCTTCCAAAAAATTCGCACAAGTACCTCTTTGTGCCGAATAGAGCCACACTGGTAAATCAGGTTGATAGAATTTTTTTTTTTATACAAAATTCAAAGTAAGAATGCTGAGTAAAGGTAAATGAGATGAGATTACTATTTGGCAGGAACTGATTCAAGGCTGGCCATCTCATTAAATCCCTTTTAAGTTGCATGGAGGAAAAGTGCCTGTAGACTTTGATCAGCAGTTGGATGTAGTTGGTGTTGGGTATCTGCCATAACACTCTTAGATGTGAATGTAGGGTCTATGAGCCCTCATGAATAATGCCATGAATAATACTTGGTAACATGACAACATAACTAACTTCAAGAGAATGAAAAAAAAAAAAAAACAAGTGGTTGGTGAGTGAACGACTGTTTACAGATGCTTAGTGTCAGAACTTTCCTTCTGAGTAATAAAAATGACTGATTCTTTAGATTCCTTCCAAATAAGCAAAATAAATGTGTCCGTGTACAAAGTCTCCGTATCAACAATTTCAAAAGATTTTTTTTTTTCAGTTTTCTTATGTGGAATCTCTGGGAAAGCTATTAGTATACCAATGATAATATTTAAATGAACATATTAATATAAACATTGCAGTCAATCTACGGCCCAAGCTTCACTTATTGAAAACTAATCAACACATTGTGACCCATTTGAATAGAGAACTGTTAATTTATCATTCATATTTTCTAAATTTTATAATTAAATAATTTATTAGTGGAAGAAAATACTAAAATATGTCTTGACTAAAACTTCTTTTTAACCAACAATGGGTCCTTTACTTGATGAAACAACTCCCTGTTTGTTTTATACTTGATGCATGACTTTGCATGCATGTGCTGCCAGAACATTTAAACCGACATTTACTAAATAGCACATCAAAACAATACGGCCCTGTCTGCTAAACCTCCAATCACAAAATGTTTATCGATTTAATGCAAGGTGACAGAGTTTCAGACATGAAGCAGTCAGTCTGATCATGGCTTCGGCGTACTGAGAAAATTTTCTACCTTGATGGGATCCAAGCACTAGTGAAACTCTGGGATACAGTATGTGCATTAGTGTAGCAGGGGATTATATAGAGAAATAAATGGGGAGTTTTTATGCTTATAACTGTGCACTGTTATTCCTCAAAATAAAAGTCCCAGTTTGACTTGGATGTCCCTCTTAAAGTTCAAACACTAACTGTAATTGAAAAGATGTTTAGTATTTTAAGTGCACAGTAAAAGATTAGAATAGGATGCCATTTAATTAAAAATAAAAATAGAAAACAAAAGTCTTTTTTAAACTGAAGTAGATGGAGGGGAAATCTGTCCAGTTTTATTGCTGACGTATGCTAATGAAACATGTGAAACTCAGAAAATGAGTATAAACTAAAAATAAATAAATAAATAAATAAATGTTCTGTATTTAATACAATGTGGCTTATCCAAAAGTGAGTCCTAGTAACTCTTTATAATTGTAGCTCAGAGACTGTCTTATTAGTATGTCTTTATATTTCTAACATTAATTTGTGAAATAATTACAAAAAAAACAAAACAGTAAATAAATACAAATGGAGCCTTTTTAACTTTTGCTAACCAAGCGCTCCTATCAACTAAAGGTTGTGACCCCTAGTTTGGGAAATCCTCCATAAGTTTATTTAACATTATAAATGAGTTCTACATGAAAAGAAATTCTTCTGTTGTAGAAAACCTTTAGTTCCCCCAGATGGACCAAATGAAGAACTCACTTTACCATTTGATGTTTTGTTCTAGTGGATATAGCTTTATATATTTTAGTGACTCGTCTACTTCAACTCCCTTGCCAATTAGCCTAACCTGCATGTTTTTGGACTGTGGGAGGGAAATATTAAGAAACCCACGGGGAGAACATGCAAACTCAATGCACACAGACCTGATGCAGGAATTAAACCCTCAACCCTGGAGGTGCGAGGCCACAGTGCTAACCACTACACAACTGTGCTGCCCACATGAAACTCACAAAATTGCCATCTTAAGAACATAAAAGAACACTACTCTACTATTACTCTACTAAGTAAAGCTAAAATGAATAGGCTGGGTCATTCGGAAGAGAAATAACAAGTCAAATTATAATTAAAGCGTGGCTGAATAGGAGTAAAGCTTTATTGTCATGCCACATATAAAAGGTACAGCGTGCACAAAGACGCTGATGAGTGTACAGTAAAAGCATATGTTAATATGAACTGGAAATGTCTAATAATGTATATATTAACAGTTCGCACATAATTTTTCTGTTGTTGTTGATGTTATTGTACCTGCCTGAGATATTTTAAAGAAATTCTTTGGTTTTAATATTCAATCAAACTCAGAATAAAACAGTTAATTATGTACAGTAGGCAGCACCACAGGCATTTACGCAACCTCCCAAAAGATTTATTTAAGCTTCATATCAGACAGGAGCCAATGCCCAAACCCCAGCACCTGGATGAAGTGCCAGTCCCAAGCCTGGATAAAATGGGAGGGTTTCATCAGGAAGGGCATCCGGCATAAAACCTGTGCCAAGTTGTGTGCGGATCGGATGGTCCTCTGTGGCGACCACTCGATGGTAGCAGCCGAAAGATTAACAACAACATTATTAGACAACTTCCTTAAGCACACATAAAAATAAAAGCCTTCAATTATTTGTTGTATCCCATGAGATCTCAGTCTCAATGAACAATAGTTATGCACCTCCTATTCATATCTGTTTTGTTTCCATTTAAAACACGTTAGCTCAACATTCTAAATAATGTGGCCATAACATTTGTGAACACCTGACCATCACACCCTTATATGAGTTATTCTCAAACTCTTGCGAAGTATTGAAAATTTGATATTCCAATATTTTGCATTACTGTTATTAAAAGACTCTAAAGCCAGGACGATGATGAGGGCAGGGGTAGCTCAGTAGTTACATGTAAGTTGTTGGGCTACAGTTCAGAAGGTATGACTGAAGGTATGAAGGGTAAGACCCCTTAGACCTTAACCCTCACATGCTCAGATGTGTAATGAGATGAAAATGTAAGTTGCTCTGGATAAACGCATCTGCCAATTGTTGTAATATAAATTTAAATGATCTGCACAATCATTTCTTTATAATACTGTGAAAAAGTCTTAAGTGACCTATCATTTATTCATATTAAAATTAAATTATGTAGGTTAACAAATTATTTATGTTGACAGATACCTTAAAGAAATAATTTCTAAATTGGTTGTTTATGTAAAAACAGCAGCAGCACCCTCATTTCCCCGCTCGTCTGTTCCAACTACATACTATTCACCAGTATATGGATCTTCCACCATCATCTGCATCAAAAAAAAAAATGCTTGAATTAGTCATAGGTCACTGTGTGGCTTAACCAACAAAAAACTTATCCTCTAAACTGGGACTGGACTGAAAACGAGAGCTAAAAGAGAACTATTCCTCAAGAATAGTATTTAAAACATTACAAGAAAGTCTGGCTCTTTGAAAGCAAAATATGAAGAAATGAGAGGTGACTCAAGACTCGAAACTTTGCACAGTACTGTAGGTTGGTGTGGGAGAACTTTAGTGACCTTTGCACTCTAGGCCTTGTCATCAACCCTGACATCAGGCTTTCGACCCGTCTGACATTCTGACACCCAGGCATTCTCACCTGACTGCACTAATTCTTCTGTAGCTGAATGAGCACAAATGTACATACCCGTGCTCTAAAACACAGTGGACATCTTACTCTGAAAAGTAGAGGTTTTTATAGCAGTAAAGGGGGAAACCAAGCTGAAATAAGAAATAATTTGTCCTCATATCTAATAATATAAAATGTGCACGCATGAGCTCATCGTTTTTTATCACTAAATGTAAGCATACAGTATAAATCATCAGCCTTCTGGGTATGTGGCAAAAGAAAAAAGGTGAAGTTACATAGATCATGGGATTTATATAAGTGCTATTAAAAAGTGTGTGAACCAACCTATCATCGAATAATCACTTCAAGGCCTTGGCTATTAGTAGGGTGATAGATGAGTAAGAGGAGAGTAGTGAAAGTTACCAGACAGTAAGAAGAAAGTGAGCTAAAATAAATGCTAATTGAAAGTGATTGTGTTTGAGTAGGCAGTGCTGAGTTATGGATAAGTACAGCTGGGCAGCCGTTTAGCACATTCCAACAAACCGTGTCTTTCAGCAGCAGCTCACGACTATCTCAGCGAGAGACAGAGAGAGATAGGAAAGACATGGGGGGTTGAGGTGGAGTTCTGCTTAGCTCTCGTATTTTCATTTTCACATTTTCTTCATTCTTTTTAGAGCATAAAAATAGTCAGGAATGTCTTACAGCTGCTTCGCAGACTCGGACCAATCCAAATCATATGCTACACATATTACACACATATACACCATGTCTGCATTATTCAATGCCAATCTTTTCTATAATGACTGTAGCATTGTTGAAGCAGGCAGTCAAATTATTTCCACACATCTTTATCAAAGACAGAGTGCAGTCTGTCTAAAGGACTGCTGATTTGCTCTGATGCGTATCATTCGCCCATTTTCCTATAGGCTTTGTATCAGTATTCCCTGTGCACACATCTTGTTTCTTTCAGTACTTCTGTGCCACCTCATTGTGCCTTCAGGCAGACTGCTTAAACAGACACCACAAAATCACCACTAATCAGACCAGAGGAAATTGCACCTTGCTTTAATTTACTGCGTGATCCGGGCAAATATTTAACTGAGTATGGCATTGAGCTCAGTCAGGCCAGGTGTTGACTTATGCACAGAAATATGCTCAAAAGTGTGAGGGGGGGGCGAACAAGGAGGAAAGAAACAGTGGAAGGAGGCTTATCTGTGTGGATAAATCATGGTGCAAATAAATGTTTTATCTCAACCCAAACAACTGTGCGAAATTCAACTTATCAAGAGACATGCATACTTGCACACAACAATATATATATATATATTACAGTATATATACTATATATTTTTTTTTTTCTTTTTTCTTTTCCACATTGGATCCACAAGTTCTGGTGCAGGTTTTACACCACATGCCCTTCCTGTTGCAATGCTCCCATTTTTAACAGAGCTTGGAACCAGTACTACATGCAGTGGCTGGGTAGTATGGATTGTAGGATGATGGGTCTTCCCCAAAGACCCAACAATGAGAACCAGGCCAATGGGATACCGCTTATCCTGTACAGGGTCACAAAAAGCATGAAGCCTATCACAAGATACTTCTGGCACAAGGTAGGGTACACCCTAAGCAGGGTGCCAGTCCATCGCAGGGCATACATGCACACAAACACATGCACACCCACACACAATACACACTCATTCACTCATTATATGAGCAATTTGGGAAGGCCAGTTTACCTACTCTTAGACTGTGGGAGAAAATCAAAGTATGCAGAGGAAACCCATCAAGCATGGAGAGAACATGCAAATTCCACCAACATATACCCAAGACAGGAATCTAACCCACGACCCATTGCTAACCAACACACCACCGTGCCCCTTATATTCCTTATATATAGAATGTGTGCCTGAAAATGCTCTTTATTCTTTTCTGAGAAATAACCTTTTGAGAAGTCTGTGCTACAGATAGAACAGAGCATTAAAAATAGAACTATTTTTGTTTTAAACAGGCAGTATTCGTTGGTTGGTTCAGAGATCAAGCACACATAATTTCTATTACATTACATTCTAGTGTCTCAGTTTGCACGCCATAGGTCAGTTTAACATCTTACTTCTACAAAACCAAAAGTCATCCACAACCCAAACTGCACATTGGGTTCATGTCCTGAGGTTGGGGCGATGACGTTTGAGTCATAAGACTTTCTCATTGCAATCAAACCAGATTAGTGTTCGCTTGGAACCGGCCTGTAGTCACCTCACTCAGATGTTATTAGACCAATTCTTTGTTCTGTACCCAAGTGTGATTGATGTGTTGCCACTTGCCCAAACAAACTGCCTCGAGCTCATTGAACTAAATGTGACCAAAATAACTGTTATGAGACCATCTGTTCAAAGTGGTCGTGATTCGGTGCCAGTGAATTAGTTGCAATAAGTATGCTATTTGACCTGAATGAAGATTTGGATTAATGAACAAAAATATGTTGGAGGCATACCTGTTTTTTTTACTGAGCTCCAGCTCCATGTTCTTCACACTTGGGTGCTTTTTGTGATTTCTACTTACAGACCAAAGGTTTGCTTAACATCTTGAGTCATCATATTTCTGACCAATCAAAGAAAGAGTATTACGAGCATTTTTTCAGTTCTATATCCATATATTGTTAACGTAATCATTTGCAGTGTGAACCAAAACCAGACCAGCAATACCATTTCATTCTGATTCAGACCTTGCAAAAATGCTAAGAGCATCAAAGCAGATTAAAAAAGGTAAGTTCTTTGTAAATTTAACAAAATGTTTGGGATTGTCAAGTTGAACATCAAAGTTATCTATTAGCCCACTTAACCTGGCTAAGCTGGCAGATACGATCCAACTTGCTTTTTAACTTGAAAGCATTCACCATGTAATATCAACCAAATAGCATGGAAGACTGACTGACTACACAGGAGAAAGCAGCGGAATTTGGCTTTAAACAAAACAATAACATCTAGACGATGGAGGAGCGATCAGCATGTGACACATGTATAACTATCCTGCCTCATGCCTGACTGCCAAAAGCCCTCTTAACCAGAAGGGTAAGAGTGCTAACACACACACCCACACACACACATCTCTCTGATTACAGTGTTGATAAGTGAAAACACTTTCTCCATGGGTAGAGGCTCAGAGGAAGAAAGGAATGCAATGAGAGAATAAGACAGCTTCCGCTGGCTCTTCTCATCAGGGCCAGAGACTCACTCACACACACTGAGCTGTCTCTTTGATACCCAACCACAAGCTCATGCCACATTACGTAGCGTAGCGCTGGTGTTGCCAGCATGTGCTCCGGTGCCAGTCGGAAAAAAGACTTATTCATTGGGAGAGAGAACTTTCCCAACAAAACTGTCAATCCTCCATGTCAGGAGGCTCCGTGCAGTCTTGTGCAATCCAGCGATAGCTTAAGGTTGCTTGCATAAATATATAAGTTTAGTATTGTAAAGTGTAAATTGTAAGTGCGCACCCATGCCCACAGGGACCAAAGTCCAGTCTGCACTGCCTGAACCTACAGAAAAGCCAATGCAGCACAACTCGCCAAAAAAGTCAATGCTCGCCACGACAGAAAGGCATCAGAACACCCAGTGTTGCCATGCACCGGGCACCAGCAGGCAAAGTGCCCAAGCAAGTCTGCCGACCAAGCCTCCAATCCAATCCGATTTCAGTAACAAATTGTGGTGAGGTGGAAAACACTACAGAGCAAAGTAACAACACTTAAATATCCCTTTTAGTACAACTGCTTTGATAATATGCAGGAAAAAGATTCATACAGGAACAAGTGATCGCCAGAAACCTCTTCCTTTTTATAATAAAGGTAAAGTAAGAACCAAGCAGACATTCAAAAGGCATTGGTGAAACAGCATTAACACAAAGAACAATAAGCAATGAACCGCACCACAATCGCCTCCGTTCCTACACAAAACTCATGCACATTTAAAATCATTTAGATAAATCATAAATCTTTTGGAAAATCTCATCTAGGCTTAGAAAACAAATAACACTTAGAACTCACTGGCAATTGTTCAGTACATCATATATGGGGAAAGAAAAGTGGTATGATACAAGTGTGAGTACAAAGGTGGAAAAATGATGATTCTCTGCAAAGGTTACAAAGGCATTACACATCATTGAAGAAAGCATGACTGTACCAGGGTGTATTAGAGCAGTGTTTCTCAACCTTATTCCTGGAGAACCACTGCCCTGCATACAGTATGATAGTGTTTTCTCTGGTCTACCACACCCACTTTAATTAAGAAAAGGTTGTTAATTAGTTGATCAGTTAAATCAGGTGAGCATGGACCTGAGAAAGCACAAAACATTGCAGGGCAGCGGTCCTCCAAGACCAAGCTGGGAAAAACTGTATAAGAGAAGAATTTCACCTCGTTGGCCATAAAACTAAATTTGGCGTGAAGATGGACATTTCAACAAGATGACAACCTGAAACAGATAACAACAAAAAATCCCTCAAGATAACTATCTCAAAAAGAAGAAAGAGGAGTGCATAGCCTAGCCAATCTCTTGAATTAATTTATGGCGATGGTAATGTTTTGAATCTATTATTTGGGAATGGAAGACTATTTTCCAAGAGGAATGGGCCAAAAATTGGATGACAGTGCTGCCAAAACCTAATCACTATTTCTCGTAGATGTCTTAAAGGTGGCACTGCCAACAGCGGAATTGCTGTACTAATGTTCTGTCTGAAAAAAGTCACTTCAAAGTCAATAGACATTATGTGTGTCTATTTAAAGTGAATATTTGCATTTTAACTATATTAAATAACAAAAACAAAAGTGTCAGAACTACAGTATGTAAACTACTCACTGACTTTAAAGTATACTTATTCACTCAATTACTCACTCACTCACTCACTCATTGTCTATACCACTTTATCCTGTATACAGGGTCACTGGGGGCCTGGAGCCTATCCCGGAAGACTTAAGGCACAAGGCAGGGAACACCCTGGATGAGGTGACAATACAGTATATCGCAGGGCAATTTTAAAGTTTAACATTTTTAAATCTAGCTACTTTTCAACATATTACATAAAACTCCAAAGTTAAACAGTTTGCTACGGTGGTTAATATCATAATTCACAAGTATCAGTGTTACCTGCTGTGTGTATTGTACATACAGACTATATATTGTAATCCTGGCTGTCAATACTGTTATTCCGTTCCGAGAGCTCGAATTCCGCTCCGAGAGCTTGTCCGTAAGTCCAATTTGTTCATAAGTCCAACGAACATTGTCTAGGCCCTAGGATACTAAACACAATTGACCAAACACAGTGTAAAATCTACAGCTTCCATGTTCTTGTCCTTGTTCTTTAGAATCTTTTATCTCTTGCTTCGCACTTCTTAGCAGTACCAGCTTCCTCGCCGCTGATCTCACACTTGCTTCCAGACACTCTTGGAGGCACATTGAATGCATGTGACAATGTATATTAAACATGTTATCTAACTTCTATTCTAACGCAAAGTTCATAACTTGAATGTTCGTATGTAGGGGACTGTATGTGCCGTCAGTAAGAAAATCATTTATTAAAAAAAAAACTCTATGGCTCCAAATGAATAGTTATAATTATTTGAATAGTTGTATTATGTGCTGTGGCATGGGAGATTTATTTTACAGTTGTAAAGGTGCCAAGTTTTAATAAGTTTAAAATCCCATAGCTTATAACTATGAGGGAGAGAGGGAGACGGTGCTTATTGTGATTCAGCATCTGAACATGAGCTCCCAAACTGAATGATATCAGGGAACCTTTAAAGTTTTAAAACATAAGGACTGGTTAATTTTTTTACTTAGACTTTAGTGTATAGCAAATGTTGTAATGCTACACAGTCAAGTTGAATCAAGTTAATGTCAGTTTAAATAAATTCCTCACTAGCTGTAATTACTTTAAGGAATTGTCTAAATGTACTTGGAGCATATTGAATATCTGTGCACAAAAAAAGGCTTAATTTTCTTGTAACCTACTATACTTTCCTCTAAGTACTTTAAATAAGGATGATTTTCTGAATTTGAAATAACATACAATTGTAAACTTTTTCACACGCCATTTCAGCTTTAAGTAGTTTGGAACGTCAATCGAATGCTGGCAGGAATCTGTGTGTGTGTGTGTGTGTGTGTGTGTATGTTTGTGATGAACTGAAGAAGGACTCTAAAAGTGTCTGTCTCTGGACTGGCTGATCTCCCATAGTTATACAAAACATCCTCAACACCCAAGAGCTCCAGAGGGGCACACACACACACTTCACACAGAGAAGCAAGCTTAATGTGATCACTTTCAAGTGAAGAGGTTTGAATTCCGAAAATCCCAAAAGCATCAACACAAATATGTAACAACCTATTGTATATCCTATATTTCACCAGTTTCATTTGGGGCGACTTGTTGTTCTTTATTGATGTCAATTCATGTGTAATATTTAAAGGTTTTGAATAACTTGTTAGTGAGTGTGTGATGAAACAGTTCAGACAATCCGTCCTCTTTTTCTAATTACTAAGTGGCAAGATATACTGGTGTTGAATAATGCATTGGCGAGATTGTGTTCCTGTTGGAGTGTTTTGTGTAGTGCTCTTGTTTGCTTCAGGCTAATGAATTTCCCTAAGAGAGGAGTGTCTTTGCCTGGAAAGAAATCGGTCATGGTGCACGTCTATTGTCTTGAAGTCTCACGCTAAAAAGAGGATGAACTGAACATGAACACCACTGAGCATTTAACTAATGCGCAGACTCCTCATCAACTTTTCTTTCTTTTTTTTTTTTGTGCTCTTAAACTTTTTTGTTGCTTTTGTTCTTTGGTGTTTTTGCATGTACAATTCCACATTATGAATTCTAATGGATTTTATTTGGTCAAGTGCGTCTTATTTCATCGACATTCATTTCAGATTGAAAAAAGAACCTTTTATGTAATGAAATAAAATTTCTTTTGTACCGTACAGTGCTTTCTTACTGCTCAAGTTCCCCTCTGTGGTGGGTTAGAGCAAGACAGGAGAAAGCGTGATGGGATTGTTCTCCTAACAAGGCTGTCTGACATGTCGATACTCTTATCTAAATTAAACCGTACATCCGTTACTCTTATCTTAATTTGTCTTCGGAACGCTCAGCACATTTAAGTAATGAAGTGTTCTTAATGAACTCTGAGTTTGCCTAATTAAGACATCAGTCCTTTGAACGATTAAGCAAGCTTCCAGAAAGTATTAGCTTTTAAAAATTAATGAGAAATGCATAAATCTGTATTATCTAATCGTACATTTAAAATAATTTTATGTAACTCTGCATCTTCTCTAGTCAGTGTAGGAATTACTGTATATTTGGTGGTGTAGCACATGATGACTGTTTTTGATCTCACTCTAGGTGTGGAGTAATTTGAAGATAGACAAACTAGCTTTAAAGATGATGAAAAGCTGATGGGAATGAGGAGCTCCAAAAACATGCTTGGATCAACTGGAGGGTGCACTGGGGGGAGAGGCGGGTCATTCAGGGTGAGAGCAGACACTAAAACACCCTCAGGCCTCAGCCCATGACCCGAGCTTTAGGAACCACTCAACCCAGTCTGACCTTCTCAACACAGCACGGGGGTGGAGGTGGAGGTGGAAGTGGAGGTGGAGGTGCATTTCTGAGTGTCAGAACCAGAACACTCCCACGCTGAATGCCCCCAGTCAAAGGACGATCTGATCCTCACACACAGTTTGCAAACAAAGAAGCTATAACAGACTATACAACTATAGCTATAGCACTGTGGCTTACTGAAGCATTCAGGTACATTGTATACATCGTTCATGCATACACAAGCTGTAGTTTTTCAATAGACCTTGGTGATACTTCAAAGTATTACATTACAAAGTAATTCTGCATTAAAACAGTATGAGGTTGTGGGTGTAATTAACATATTTTATATACTCATAAACTTTGGATGGGTTCTCTGTTGAGTATGGTCCATCTAAATAATTCTTCTTAATTATATATTTTTCTTTTTTTTCGTACTTGGCTCATCAGGGACAAAACGAGAATTTATATATTTTTATAATTTCTTTCTCCATATTTTTAATTATGCAAAGAGACAATAATTTGAGACAATGACTATGGTAAAAAAATACCAGCAAATTATATCAATAAAACAATTAAATAGATTTTTTTTAATATTTAAAAATATTAGCTTTTAATGTATTGTTTTTCAATTTGTATTTTCATGTTTTATGTTTGTTTTTTAATTTAATTTACTTATTGTTTTTATTTCATTTGTTTTATTTTATTTTCAACATTTTATATTTTTTGTAGATATTTTTAAATTTAATTTAAAAAGTTTTATTGTATTTTTATGATTTCTTGATCTCATCATTCTCATGATGTTTCTTGGTTATATACTGTACATTTAGACATTAACATTATTGCCTCTCATATCATATCCATACCTTATTATTATTATTATTATTATTATTATTATTTTGACTTTTTTTTTTCAATGTGATTGTGAAGCATTTTGAGCTGCATTTTACATTTGAACGTCCATATACACATTTCTTTTATCATACTTACGAGACATTATTACACTCCTTCCAGGTCATCAATCAACTTTTATTTTTAATACTTTACATCTCGTTGCTCTAACAGTTAGATTACATTCTGAGAGAAGCTGTGAGCGCGATGAGGTCGGTGTGGTGATTATTGGAGCCGTGTGTTATAGTGGCAGTCACATCTTAAGCAGAAGTCATTTGTTCAGGCACATTATCAACTAGGTAGAGTCGAAACCTAAGACAGGGTTGGATCTCTCACGATGACCTTGCTGATAAAATTAGGCTTAAGGGCTTCCTTGTAGAAACAATGTGCTTAAAATTCCATACATCAGAGCAAATGAGGAAAGGAAGTCCATGACACAGGGTGACCGATTACAGAAACAGGTTTGTGAAGCTCATATTACACAATGAAGAAAAAAAAAATTGCAGAAGAGGTTCCCGTACTGGATTGTAAATTGTGTTAGTTCCATGTAAATCATTCGAAAGCCAAAAATCACTACTTAGTCATTTTGTCACATTCGTACCTTTAAGTATAAATATGCATATTGTATGTGGTTATGTCAAAAGTTCTGGAACGTTCTGGTGCATTAACTGCACTGAATGCACTTTTGTGATCATAAATAAGGCATGACGGCACAGCAGAGACCACGCAGGCGAGCCTGTATAATGTCCGACCACTAACACAAACAAATGATTGAAATATCTGGCTGTCAGCGAGCATTTCAAAGCAATTTTCCTCCCTGACAGAAGCCACATTAGTCGTTAGCTTCTTGCTCAGTCACAGAACACAGAGGCGTCTGAGAAAGGGAAACTGGTAGCACATTTTCTGCTACAATCCAGAGCGCTTTTCCTGTCAGGCTGCAATTGCCCATGTGTCCAACTACCGTGTGCCATTTAGGAAAAGTGGAGACAATTACCTGAAATAGTTTAAGTGACTCCATGCGTACAACGCTCATAAATAATGTTAATAAATCTGCAGGTTTAAGTCGCCCTCTGAATTATACCGCAAGTCTTGAAAATTGCATACATACTGCCTTTTCACAAAATGCTATGAAATCAATTCTGAGTAAGTGAAAACAAAGAGATATAGAGTCCATATTGTGACAGGGTCCAGAACAGAACTTTCTCTTTCTTTTCCAAGTTTCCAACTTTATACAGTGCGGTGCTCTCTCCGTTAGGACAACTGCAAACTGCTGTCCTTGTCTCTCAGATTAGCCACACGCTTCTTCCTGTCAAAGCAGCTGGATGTCAGCTTTGTGTTTACATTAGGACAGAAAGAGAGACATTAGAAGAGCTGGAGAAACTCTTGTCTTGATAGAGACCCGTCAGTCAGTCTGAGTGATATCGACTGAGACTTAAACATACTAATGGCTTGTTGAAGGATCTGAGATCACATGAAGGCATTTGTCGTCTTATAGCACAGCATTATTAAATGCTTATTACTGATTGTAGGTGACGTGTCATTTTCTAGAACCGCAGCTCTAATACTGTAGGAGTGCTGGCAATAATTTAAATGACAGTTTTCCATTAATGCACTAATTCAGTTGTTACAATTTCTGTAGTAGTAGATAATTCGCAGGCAGCCACATAATCATAATCTTGACAAAATGCCTCATAAATGAAGACATAAATCCGACTGACAGTGATGAGATTCTTAGCCACAGTAAAACATTTGAATGGTGCAAACGTTTTAAAGAAGGCCGTACTGTACGTCCATGAATGACAATCCCGGCCCGAGGTGGCTCGGAGCCCGCTGCAATCTTTCCAGTGAACATTCATCGAGTGGAATGCCTGATCCTTGAAAACTGCCTGATAACTCGTTGCCAACTTGCGGAAGAGACACATCTGTCTGTGGGAACTGTACACACAAAAACTACTTGTACATTACAGAAACTCAGCGGGAAGTTCCTGCTCCATCCTCCCGTATAGCACTGACCTTGCTCCAAGACATTTCCACAGTTTTGGGCCATTAAAGGAGTTCCTGAGAGGCCAGTATTTCAGAGGTGAAGCAGGCAGTCCGATCATTACATACTGAGAAAACATTCCACCTAGATATTATCTACATAAGCACTACCAAAATGCTGGATAAGAACATTAGTGTATAGAGAAGTAAAGATTTAGAGAAGTTTTTAGTATTATAACAATCAAAAGTCCTGGTTTGATTTGAACGTCCCTTATACATGTGTAATCAAATTTGTTAAAATTCCTTGAATCATTGGTACGATGTCCTAACGCTTACTTCACTTCATGTCGAGCCACATCACACCACTGCATCATTGATTATTTTCCTAAATCAGCTCATCTGGTTGTGTCTTATTTCATGCTTATAGATGTACCAAAACTGGCTAGGAACACAACAAAATGTTACAAATTATTTTGACAATTAATTAAGAAAGCAAGTTGAATTGAAGTTGCCTTAGGTCTATACGCTTAAGTACTTTCTAGACACCTACCATAGAAATAGACCTGATCTGTTCCCACGACACCTCATCAAAATCTCTAAACCAGAGGACGACTGTTTGAATAACATATTTCACAAAGTCTGATATGAAAGGCTGGGCCTCTTTTCCTGAAAGTGATCAAATTTAACAAGGGCCTGAAGGAGCACTAGCTAATCTAAATCACTCATGAGATCAATAGCACATGTTAGTCCTGTAGT
Organism: Clariallabes teugelsi; assembly: GCA_030014215.1. Classification (NCBI taxonomy): domain Eukaryota; kingdom Metazoa; phylum Chordata; class Actinopteri; order Siluriformes; family Clariidae; genus Clariallabes; species Clariallabes teugelsi. Next base: position 9,726,938 of record JAQMYG010000037.1, read on the forward strand.
AAAGGAAAGGTGCAGCATTGCATCATAAAGAAACACACTGAAATTCATGAGCAATAAAATATACAGAAGTCAGAGAACATGCTTTTGTAAAGGACAGGAAATATGCTGCTTATGTATTTTTTTCGCTTCTGAGACAACAGGTATAATGGAAGTATGCAAAACAAAAAACACATGCGCACATGTTTGCCATGTTATTATGTCCAGCTGACATGTCTTGGTATCAAAAGTAAGGAAAACATTCTGATTGTGCATTTTTTTGTCTTTTGTTTAGACAATGCTAGAATAGCATTCAGATGCCTGGAATTTCCAATTTCCATTTCCAGGCTACGGAACAGATTCCGAACAACTGGTTCCACTACTTATCATCTTACTTCTGGAAGAACAGGACAACGACAAAGGCAATACAGACTAACTATGAGAAGGAAGACTTTTGATTTGATGGCATCATTTGAGAAATCATACAGAAATATCTGTCAGTATTTCTGCTTGTATTCCAGGGTTACACACGTCATCAGACTATTAACCAACATTTAATGGGCCAGTGTTGACTCTACATCTTCATCATCTAAATTTTTGTTGTTTAAATTTGGACTTTTGGGTGCTGATGTTACTTTACTTAATGTACTTACACTGATTAGTCATAACATTAAAACCACCACCAAGTGACAGACGCAACATAGATGTATCTTCATACTATAGTACAGTACCTCTCATTGGAAGGGGGTATAATAGGCAACAAGTGAAAAGGCAGTTCTCAAAGTTGATGTGTTGGAAGCAGGAAAAATGGGCAAGCATAAGGATCTGAATAACTTTGACAAAAGCTACGTTGTGATGGCTTGATGACCGGGTCAGAGCAATTCCAAAAATAGCAGGGTTATAATAATCCTGGATGACATTTTAGGGATAAGGAATAGAGACTTTGCTAATGTTTTCCACATTCCTTGATTGCCAGATGAAACAAACAAACAAACAAAAATCTCTTTTGACTCTGTATTCCTTAAGCAGTTTTACTATTTAAGCAGTTTCAGCAGTTGTCTTAATTGAACAAATGACTTTACCGACCTAATTTCAAAATAACACACCACCCTTTATAGGTAGGCTATAAAATGTTGATTCCTAAAACAAAACCTGCACAAAGTATAATTTTAAGCAATTATTAAAAGACTGCATTTTTCCATACTCACTGTGTGTCTGCGACTAGCACACTTTTAAAATGAACTGACCACAGCATTTTATCATAGAAATCACTGTAATATGTATTTATCATATAGTCCTCAGAACCAAAAAATATAAGACATTTACCGATATGACAGAATGACAGAACTGCAAGTTGTAATTGAAGCAGCCTGCTTATTCTAACTTTAACCCTCCCGGAGAGTGACAGAGTGTTGGCCAAGTATGGGGCAGTCATGGGCCCATGCCAGTGTGTTAGAGTGGGAAAAGTCTCTGGAGAGGAGTTCAGATAGATTAGCCTAACAAATACCTACTTAAACACTGGAATCCTTTCCAATCTCAAGAGAAAGCTGGAAGTGGCATGTGTGCGTATCCAAAGCTTAATGTAGAAAGCTGACCAGTTCATGAGCTATTGCCTTAATCTGTAAAATAAAGTAATGTAGTTTCTGTAGAATTTACCAGACTTCTGTTTATAATTTAGCAGTTTTAGATGATGATTTGAGATTAGGAACAAAGATTAGGAAATTTGCCCAGGGTCTAGTTTTAAAAGACCACAAATTGATACCATCGCTACAGCATAATACTGTTTCCATAATTTTAAATGGTAAAGCTCATCATATAGAAATAATTACAAAATAATTTATCCAGTTGATTTTCAATACCGGTTGGATTTTTTTTTTCAAGGCTAAATCCCAAATCTCTTTTAAGCAAAAATTTAAGTAAAACATAAAAAATGAAAAAAAAAAAAAAAAAAAACACAAGACAACAAAAACACAGTTTTGATTCATGCCTCTGTGTGCATGGAGTTTGCATGTCCGCCCCATGCTTGGTAGGTTTGCTTCGGGTTTGCTTGGTTTCCTCCCACAGTCGAAAGACATGCAGATTAGGCTACTTGGCATTCCCAAATTGACTATAGCCTGTGTGTGTGTAAGTGTGTATGTGTGTGTGTGTGACCTGCAATGCATTGGCACCCTATCCAGGGTGTACCCTGTCTCGTTCCCTAATTCTCCTGGGATAGGATTCAGGCACCCAGTGACCCTATACGTAGATGAAATGGTATATACGATGAGTGAGTGGATGAGTGATAAATGAATAAACACAAACTGTAGTACTGCCATATTCGAAATTGCCTGTTCCTAAAGTCTTTGTGAAGTCTTTGAAGCTGGAAACCTGAAATCCCATGATAGTCTTCAGACAGACCTGCACTGTGGAGGAGAGCTGTAGAAAGGACATTCGTCAACATTAAGCCCTCAGAAAGCAAGGTCGTCCCTGCATCCTCGGCCCTGAATGAGCCCCTGTCTTTCATTCCTAATCAGCCAGAAATGTGCAGAGGGGACGGCAGAAGAGATTGAAACCATACTGTATCTCATACACACATGCCCACACATCAGCATCTGAACAGCTGGGAGATATCAGTTTCTGCCTAATGAGCCAGACTTCGCCAAACATCAGCCAAACAGACATTGGTACACATGAGTGAGTGTGTTCCCTCTCAAACAGTCCCAGAGGATTTGGATGATCAGATATAACAATCTTACCGCCTGTCAGCAGACACAGCGCTCTTCCATTCCACAGAATTTACATAATTAATTAAAAATGCATGTAGAGGTCATGGTGTGGAACTATATCCCGGTCATCTGATGGAAAATGGATTTGTTTAAGCCAGTTAATTTAAAAATATGACATACTGCATGATAGTTTTTAAACAACCTCATGCTAATTTAAACTTCTGCATTTGATTATAATCAATTGTTATAAATTGTTAAACTGTTATGAATTTCACAAACTTTGAACACAAATAGCACATCTGGGGCCCGTGAAGAAGTGAGGGGTGGGGTGAGGGGGGCACTTAATTTCTTTCTTCTCATAACTTGTTTTACATCTGAGAATCATAGTCCAACAGAAAAAGAATGGTTACGTTAAATAATAGCCGGCATATGGATGGCAGATATGAGACACTAATAGAAAATCATTGGTCCCTAAGGTCCAAGTTACAGAAGAAACAGTGTGCTAATCTTGCATACTACATTCGACATTGAATGTAAAGTAGGAGTTAGTTTTGTCAAGCAAAATACAGATAACTGTCTCAAAGATGAGGTTAAAGGGGTAAAAAAAAAAAAAAATAGGAAAGCAAAAATCTGGGCTTTCACAAGGGAATCAAATGATCCACAAGTGCACAAGTCATTAGTCATTTCGCATGAGCTTGAAATCTTCAGTTATATGCTATTACTGGCAAAGTACAAGAGTCCCTTCAAGACAGCACACAGTTTATTTTATAAACTGAGATAAAGAAAGAAAATTTATTAAATTGCATTCACTCACAGTTGCACAAGCTTGTCAAAGGCAGAATAAACATGCAGCGGTGTTGCTCCCAACTCAGAGGAAAGATTACAAGTTTATGTTGCAGCCATATTGATGACGATGTATAAAGAGCACATAGTAGTCCATACGTTACACCTATGCTGAGAAACAAAGACACACAGAGACACAGGCACACAGATGGAAGGACCCTCCTGGTAACCACTCTAATTTGAGCACAGAGACTGCAGGTCTCTGGGGTTTATGGTGTTCCTTCTCCACTTGTGTACAAAATGCTGTTTTTTTCCATCTGGGATTAATATTGCACTCTGTGTATGGAAAAGCAGCATTGTGTGAAGTGGTGTTAAGTATCTATAGATGTGTCAGTAAAAACCAGTTCAGCACAATACTGTATTTATCTATTATTAATACTGTACAAGTTTGAACACTGGTATCCACTCACTACCCAGTTTCAAGACCATTAGAATTGGTACAAACCCAGCAGGAACACCAACGCTGAAGGAATATAATTGTAACAATGTTGAGATGTTGAAATTAGAATGACTTTGATAATGAAATGACATTGAGAACCACTCACTCATCATCTATACTGCTTAGTCCTGGATACAGGGTCACGGAGGGCCTGGAGCCTCCATGAAACTTAGGGCATGAGGCTGAGTACACCACAGGGTGCCAATTCATCGCTGGGCACACACAGGCAATTTGGGAACGTCAGTAAGCCTAATCTACATGTCTTTGGAGGATTGGAGGAAACCCAGCAAGCTCAGGAAGAACATGTAAACTCCATGCACACAGAGGCAGGAATCGAACCTGGAAAATTTTGAAAATATTACCTAAAGATGTATCTTAGCTCCCAGAATACTCTATGGCAATATGGTGTTTGCACAGCATCCAAACTGAATCACATTCACTTTGTGGTCAGGTGGTAAGCATGCAGTGCTTCATCAGTTCATTCCTAATATTGTTTTAAAGGCCTACTAGTAAATCGTACTAATACATCTAATCCCCATGGTGTCCTAACATTTATAACTTTGCCATATTTACATCATTTTGATAATCAAAAATTCCTAATGGGAAAAATATAGACAAGGGGATACATTATTGTGAGTGACATAGTTAATGTCTTTATAGATATTCCACAGAGGACAATTGCCAGGAGATTTTTGATGCTTTAGCTCAGGGGTCATCAACTGCCGGACCTCCGTTTGGATGTGAACCCAGAAAAGTAATTCAGCAGACTCTACTGAGCAATAAAATAAATATATTTTTTAAAAATACTGTAGCAGAGCCATAAATCCTATGCAGTTCCTATGCAGTTCGTCCAATTAGGTGATTTATGCCAATTATTTATCTCAAGGAAGCTCAATAGAACAAAAACACATAGCTAGATTTATAAATCTTACACACTTTCATGGATTTGTTCTAATCGTGAGCTGATGATGTGACGTTTATAGAAGTTGACAGTGTTTAAATTTAATTTGATGGAGAAGACTGCGTTTATTATCTGAATCAAATTCAAAACAAATGAAGTGACTCAACTCAGATTTTTTTCCTTAATGTGACACAGATCTGATGGTTTTTAGTGCTGTCTGAATGCTCAAATGTTTTTTAGATCAAATCTAAGTTACTTTCATATGTAGTCCTAGATCAGATACGTATCCAAAACGCAAAAATGCGACATGAATGAGACCAGGCAGATCAGAATTCATGTGACTTTGTTGTCTCTGCATATGTGTGAGGACCTTAACAAATACAGCTGACAAACTGCTTGCCATCCCCCAGATTTTTGTTCGAAATGAATGACTGATCACACAAACGCATGACATGTTTTAGCCCAGATGGTGCAAGCAAAGACGTATAGACATGCATGTGTGTCATTTAAGAGAACAGACACATCTACATTAGAGTCCTGTGTAATTATTAATGTGAACTGTCATGCCATGCAAATCCGATCGAAATATAAATTGAGCAATGTGGCTTGTAACACATATGCACATACGTAGCCAGAGTCTACAGCGAAACTGTCACTAAATTTCAGAACTTAAAGCAGACTACAAACCTGGCCACTGAAGAAGATTTCGACTCAAGACACACTTCAGCTCAACTGATTACTGATTGTCATCATAACACTTCCACTCACTAAGTACTGTATATAAGGACTCTCTAAGCACTCACTCCGTTTATTCAGTCGTTACTAAGACATTTGTCATTACTACGATCGCCTGATCCTTGCATGTTTACTCATCTCTGATTTTGTGCACCCCTGTTTACTTTATTTGCTTTGATTTTATTAAAAGCCATTTACCTGAATTTGTGTCACCACTGCTTCCTGAGGCTATGGCACTAGTCAAACGGGGTTGCGTAAAGGGCCATTACTTAACAAAATATAACCATTTCGAGCTGTGTTATTTATGAAAAGAATAAACTAATCAACAATGGTTAAGCATTAAAAGGAATTTGTTGTCTCTTTTCTGACATCCTATTTCCAGACTAATAACTATTATGGAACCAAACCTTCACATTTTTTCACTCAATGTTTAATTTTTTTTGTTTATTTCTGCCTGTGTGTAAATATTAGTAGTAATTTCTTTTGCATACAACAATGTGTTCCACAAGGCTCTGTTCTAGGGCCAATTCTCTTCTATATACAATATAAAGTTTTTTGCTTTTTTAATTATTAATAAACATGGCATTAATTTCCACAGTTATGCTGATGACACACAAGACTTTTATCTTTCAGTCGCTATCTATTAGTAGAGCTCATATTAATAAGATTCAACCCATATGAATTTCACATTTATATTTATGATACTAATCTAGTTCTAGTGACCTGTTTAATTTTGAGTGACACCATTTTTGATTTTTATAGTTATTTAAATAAATAATAAACAAATAAATCGCCCTGTCATGTTTTGGGAAATAAGCCCTGATCATAATTAGTGTAGTAATCTAAAATTTTAGAACAATACATTGTTTATTGTGAAAATGTATCAAAACTTAATACTTAAAATATATATATTTTTAAATATATTTTTTGTATTGTTAAATTCTAAATGTCAAATTAAATTTAAAATAGTTTATATTGACCTTTTAAAGCACATGAAGTTTAAAGCTAAGTTGCTTTCATTTTAATTCATGAAACTGTTTCCTCATATTTCATTTTATACTCAGACCCACACCAGTGTGTGCGTGTGTGTGTGTGTGTGTGTCTGTGTGTGTTTGTGTGTGTGTTTGTGTGTGTGTGTGTGTTTGCACACCACATGTTTCTTGTAAGTCCCTTAACATTAAGAGAGTAAGTAAGCCACCGTCTGATGTAAGCCAGACTCTGTCACACTTGAGTATTTGTATAATTTCTGAACTCTGAGAAAGGATTTCTAATTTGCATGAAATTCAGACGAAAATGGTTGCTGCTCACAAGTGATCGGAAGCTCACAGTTCACACACTACAAAACAAAGCACATTTTACTTTTCCGAATTATAAAACACATGCTGTATGGCAGGCAGGTCAAAAATCAGATTTTCTCAGTGAAACATGATTACTTACTGGCACGATGGAACACCATAGTGTACGTGCCAGCAGACATAGTGAATTGTTTCAATGGAAAATAAAGCTTTATGTTTAGAGATGAGATCTTCATGCTGATCTCAGAGAATGGAACTAATTTATCATTCTTATCAATTTCAAGCTAAGTAAAGTTATGACTTAATGTATTTCATAGACAAACAAAAAATTTCTGCTAGATTTATAAAGGTTTTAGTGAATCATATTCTCTTTGTATTTATATGTAAATTACTAAGTGTTTAAAAATTACCTAGGAATTGTATGTAAATCAGCTGGAAGCCCAAGCATCTTGATGGTAATGCTGATTTGCATTTAATGACACCCAGAAGCTTCCTAAAAAGGCAAAGCCCACTATGAACTAAAATGGCAAATTAACAACTAAATGGAGAAATCACACCTCCTAAATCTTTCATTTAATGCAAATTCAATTCCTTCATTCAAACTGTCATTGCAACCAATGACCCATGACTTCATGCCAGTTATGATGGAAACACCAGTCAGCCTACATGTCTTTGGGCCATGGGGGAAACTCACAAACAACCCACCAAGTAAAGAGAGAACGTGTACAATATGGAGAAAAGATTCAAGACCGCAACCCTGGAGATGCAAGATAATGATTCTAACCACTAAGCCACTGTTCTGTACATTGAATGGACATTTCAATAGACATTTACTATTTGTTTCTATTGAGTTCTTTTGAACTGTTAATAACTGAGTTGCTTCATTATTTTTAAATAATAAAACCTATTTAAATGTAAAGTAATCTGTATACAAAACTGCGAAGCCAAGCATTCCAGGTTCACTTCTAATATGGAAATTTACACACAGAAGCTGTTTTAGGATACAAACAATTGGATGAATTGAATTTCATGAATATTATATTTATTGTGTAAATGCTCTTACAAATGATTTAGAATAAATTTGTTCAGCTTGATAAATGAGGTAAAGTCTTCAAATAAAGAGTAAAAATAATTTTACCAGAAAAAAAAGTCACATGGAAACCTAAGACAGAAAATAATACAAATTTACATTAAATTAATTTTTAATAACGTTTCAAACAAGAATAAAACTATTTATATGATTTTACATGAATCTTACTTTACATGAATCTCTTTTACATAAATCAGGTTTCATAGAAGGTGAATTTTAAAAATCACATAAACAAAATGTATTATTCAATATATGTACTGCTACAGTATACAGTAAGTAGTATAAATATAATTAACATACTGAGAAAGAACAATTATTTTCATTATTTTGGTGCTTGTACATACTTTGCCACATAATTAAATTGTAGTGTAATTTTTTGGAGGAAAGAGTAAAGTGGTTGCTTATCTACAGTATCTTTCAAATTAAAGTGAGCAGAAAAGCTGAGTACACCTTGCTAGTTAAGCTACAAGATGGATTGTATTTGCTTAAGTAGTCAAACATTGTAATTAATCTAGTTGGAAGTGTCTGGGGTTACATCATAGCTCTGAGGTGGGAAAAGAATCTCTAGCTTGTAACTGATGGCTTGGACTTGGACCGGATCTTTTCCATCAGCAAAAGCTCATTTTAGCTATATAACAAAATAATTACAAATAAAACAATTTTGACTGGAAATTTTCCAGAAAATATGGAGAAATAATTTTATTTAGAAAAGCTGATTTTTATGAATGCAAAATGTTGGTTGTTATGTTCAATAAAGAAACACACATCGTTCTCTTTTCCCTTCTAATGTCATAAATCTATAATTTTTGTTTATATGCACATAAATCATTTTTAATGAGATTACAACTATAAATCCATTTATCAGGGCCAAACCAGCTTCATTAAAACTTCATAAACTGTATTTTAGCTAGAAATAATATTGAGTGATTCAGTACTCATATATTCATTATTGCTTTTGGAGCTGCAGTTTAAACCTTTAAACGTGCTTTTTAATCATATGTAAGCATGCATAATGTTCATGCAGTCTACATAATTAAGAAGAAAAAAAAGGAAAATAGTGAGAGATTATTTTGGTAATTGAGTTTTACATTTAATAAACAATTTATCTTTCACAATTTATTTATTATTATACTGTAGATTACTGATGAAAATGTGAAATGTATGTTCATGTATGAGCCTGGACACTAGAGGGGTAAAAACGGTGTATGAAGTGCGTAAACCTGGGTGACTCTATTCAGCTCAGAGTATGTAAATTGCACATAAAATAAAATTAGAATTTAACTCACAATGTAGTTAAATTTACAAAAAGAGAAATCATGAATGGAGATCATTTAAGCACTTAAGTTACATGATAAAAAATCAACAGTAAAAGCCATAGGTATGTTTAATAGTCAAAGTAAGAGTATTTCCATACACACAAAATGTGATAAAAATTCACGATTGGGACTAAACAGCTGTGTGGCCACTTAGGAGTGAGACTAATCAGAAAAAAGGCTTGAATTTGCTAAGGAGCATGGAGATTGGACTTTGGAGCAATGGAAAAGGGTCATGTGGTCTGACGAATTCAGATTGACCCTATGACTGAGCGATGAGTTTGTCAGGGTAAGAAGGGAAGCATGTAAAGCAATACATCCATCATGTATAGTACTCACTGTTCAAGCATCTGGAGGCAGTGTTATGATCTGGGGTCACTTCAGTTCATCAGGTCTAGACTCAGCAACATTATTTGGTAATAAAATTAAGTCAGCTGACAACCTGAATGTACTGAATGACCAGTAGAACTGGTATATTCTAGGAATTAAAATTTTAGAGAGTGGTTCTGATCATGAACAATGATTTTCACACATGAACTGGCCACCACATTGTGTGTTGTAATCAAAGCTAAAGTTGATTGAATGAAATTGTTCTATGTGTGACCTGTTTTTGACCAGGGAGTGTATATAAAGGGTAGAAATAAAGTGTAGAAATATTATAGGAGGTAAATGAGTACAGCAAAAAAAAGCAATTTTTTTATTTTATTAACTGTGTGGAATTCTTGGTCACTTAGTTAAAAATAAATAAATAAATAAAATAAATATATATAATACATATACAGTATATACTGTACTACATATACCATATATATATATATATATATATATAAAATCAAATAGAATAACAATAATAGAAAATTAATTTAATTTAATTGTTTTTAAACATAAGGATAAAATAGATTTTCAATTTGAAATTAGGATTTATAAAGTGGTGTTGCATTTTTTTTATTAATGTTTTCATCATCAGCATCACTTTTCAAACCTGCTACTTCTTTTTATTTTTAACTGACCATCAAATATTTTTAAGCGTGATTATAAGCAGCGCCATTAAAAGGTGTTGATTTTCTAAAGCTCTCCTTTTCCATGTGTGAATCATTACTGCACAGAAAAGTATAAAAGAAATAAACACATCCTCCCAGAGCCCATCCGGATCTGTCACTAGGTTTATTATTTCAGGAAGTTAGGCAATCACTGATGGGAAATTAGAGCTGCTACAGGGTTCTACTGTCCTTTATCATATTGCATAATAAGGAGCTTTGTCACATTAGCATGCGTGTTCCTTTTAAAGAGTAACCAGAAGAGTGGTTCCTAACCTGTCCATGAACAGCTGATGAAACAGAACTGCTACTCATACACACCCACGGTTGGCCTATCACGATGCTAGAATGCTCTACTTCATGAAAATCCTTCAGAATTTAAAACATGACACTCTATTTGTTTTGAAAATCATTTGTGCTTATTAATTCACTATGGGCATGACACGACCATGACTTTCAGGATATCCTACACACACACACCACACAACAGGAAGAGGTTGAATAGCATTGTGGTAGTACTGTAGATTGACTCATCCAGAGTCCAGCGTATGACTTCCAGCAACCGCGCTTGATTATTTTGCCTTTAAACAATTATACTGTAGGTTTTTACATGACGAGGATATTTTCCAACTCCTGCATTTCAAATAACCTAGTGTCCATGAGGAGAAAAAAAAAAAACCTACCACGCTGCAAATTTACTGGAAAATCTGCCAGTCTGCAATGTTAGTAAGGGCATTCAGTCTCATGAGGAGCTCTTTCAGCAGAACTAGAACAGGAAGAAGTGTCATAGGAAGGGAGGAAGGACACGAGATGAAAATGGGAACATAATGGAAATGCAACATTTTGACAGCAGTTCTGAAGTAGGACGGATGTGCGTGGTTGCGAGCGGTGGGTTGGGGGTGGATTGGAGGGCGGTTGAGTCATTTTTATCATACTTGTGTGTATGAGTAGGTGATGTCAGATGCGTGTGGAACATACAATTTGTTCTGCAAGCAGAATGGAAAGGAGTCTTTCATCCGGACGTATTTATGTATCACAAGACCACAACGCGTCAATCCGGCCCATTCAGGAGTTGTCCTGTAAATTAAAAAGAAAGAGTGAAAGAAAGAAGAAAACAAAGAAAAATAAAACCTTGTAAAGATCCAGTAACACACAATTTCTTACATACAAATAAATGGAGAAACCATTAAAAGACATCAATGTGACATCAAAATGATTCCGTGTTATGTATTTTTACATTATAATATTCTTTCTAATTTACTAAAACATATTTGTAATAAGTTTGTAATGTGCTTATCTCTATTTAATTAGTTTTACCTACAAATGCCAATTTTTTGTACATTATTTACCAAGGGTTTTCAGGTTAAACCGGGACGTGAAGATATTTCTTGTGAAAGAAGACATAAAACTGATTGACATTTACAGAAGACATTTACAGCACAGCACAGTACAGTGATGAGACTCTGAGCTGCAGTAAAACATGTAAATGGTGCAAACATTTTAAAGAAGCCATTTGTCCGCGAATGGCTTGAAGCCTACTGCAGTCATTCTCATGAACATTCAGCAAGTGGTACAGTATGCCTGATCTTTAAAAATCAACTGCTAACTTGTTACCAACTTGCAGAAGAGACACATCTGTCGGTGGGAACTGTACACACAAGCATGGGAGTCATTGCACCATCCCCTGTACAGACCTGACTTCGCTCAAAGCCATTTCCAAATATTTGGGTCATTATAGGAGTTCCTGGGAGGCCAACATCTCAGAGGTGAAGCAGGCAGTTCGATCATACGTCCCATTACTCATACCAGAGTCATGGCACGTCATGTCACCATTTTTAACTACCATTTTTGTTCCTAGATCTTATATACAATATAGCCAATACGTGGTCATACAACTCAAATGAAACAGGCAGGTCAGAGTTGAATCAGTTTTGAACGATGAGGACACTGAGAAAGTAATCAGTGAATGGAAATCAGTGATTTGGTTAAGTACTAGATTTACTATTTTAAATACAGCTTTTCTATTTCATCTATAGTTTCAAATCAATGAGGGGTCCCACATTCTTGACAAGTTTTAACCAAGATGATGCGAGCATGGTGCGAGGAGACATACTGTACAGTATCGACATGCTCATCTGTGTCGTTTCAGAGGACAGATGCGTCCACATTAGAGTCAAACAAAAGTCACTTGAACAATAATTACGAAAGTGAGCTGTCATGACAGGCATAAATAAAAAAATACTAGAAATTTCATATTCCCTCATTTGTACAATTAACAAACTGACAACATATATAACTTGGACAATAAGTGTGTGTTTATTCTTCTTGCTTTAAATTTCAAACACATTTCTCATCTGTTCAGTCCATTACATTAGTGGTAATGTGTTAACATACGGGCTTGTCCATATGGTCAAGTCCTCGTCCAGAGCTCAGAAAAAAAATAATAAACCCTAACAATGTAACAGCCATCGAAAGACTGAGAGAGAGAGCAGGATTGGCCGTGCTGTCAGGGAAGCGGCGAGGCGTATTTTCTCTGTAAGGGCATCTGTAGGCATGCGGACGTGGGTGGGGTAACACTTTCATTGGAAATGTCTAATGCCGTGGCATGATGTTGCATAAACAGCAGTCTTAAATTAATCATTAAAATAGAATGAATAGGTAAAATAAATAATCATTAATGTTTTTCAGTTATTTATGCAGATTTTAGTAAGTGAAGAATTTTATACAGTATAACTGAGCCTTGAACAGCTGTCAGTATTTATTGTGTTTTGTCTTTGTGCTGTTTGTCACTGAGGTGCTAGTCCTCTTGTCTGTCAAGGTTTGACATTAAATGTGAGGAGTGTGAATATAGAGAACTGTATTTAATTTCTAATATTCCATCTAACGAATGACAATAATTCCAACTTGGCTTGACTACTAGAAAGAGATTTGCCTCCACGTGAAAGTGATCAGGTGTGTGTGTGTGTGTGTGTGTGTGTGTGTGTGTGTGTGTGTGTGTGTGTGTGTGTGTGTGTGCGTGTGTGTGTATTTCAGGATTGATTGTAAAACCATATGGACGATTGAGAGAGATGAAGACGAATGAAGAGAACTGGCCTTGGTTCAATTGGTCGTAGTAAAAGGTTAACGTAGCGTCTAGATGCATTTATTCTCTATTCTGTGAGAACATGCACTTTCATGCTCACAGGTGAAACAACAGAAATTCAATCCTTCCGTGCCAGCGTGCACTGGAAACAAACACAAACCAGACATCCATAACAATGCTGGATGTCAAGCAAGCGTCTTAATTCGGGATTTTCAATACACTTATTATCTTCTTTAATCAGCGGGTGGACATGATGTGGTGCATAAAGACATGATGGATCAGGCCCGTGTCTGTATACTGTATATGTACATTAGGTTATTGTTGCAAAGCAAAATTCAATGTGGATAAGATGCTAATTATTATGTGTGGCATACAGTAGTAATTTGCACATCAGTGAGTCAATGAGCTATAAGATATGATGATAAAGACATGACAATGTTCAGACCCTGTAGATTTCTGACCTATCCAATTTAAGCACATTTTAAGCACATTTAATTAAGATGTTTTGCAGTTTTACAAACACATGAAATTCAACCTTTTCGCAATTACAATTTGTGTTCTCTGATCATTTCCAGGCAAACGACATGCATAATTTAAAAAATATTACTACAAAATATAAGCACCACAGAAACTCCAGGGTCAAGGGTTCAAATCCTGTCTCGGGTTTGTGTGGAATTTGGATGTTTTCCTCATGCTTGGTGGGTTTCCACCGGTTTCCTCCCACAGTCCAAAGACATGCAGATTAGGTTAATTGGAGTTTGCAAATTGCCTATTGTGTGTGTGTGTGTGTGTGTGTGTGTGTGTGTGTGTGTGTGTGTGTGTGTGTGTGTGTGTGTGTGTGTGTGT
>JAQMYG010000037.1:9750347-9776592 GCA_030014215.1 Clariallabes teugelsi
TATATGCCAATTTGATTATATCATAGTTAACGGTGTACTAGATGATGCAAAAACATGTGGAGATTTCTCCAGGTCTTTACTTGTTTGCACAGATTGTTAAGATCTGAGCTTAGATTTATATGATTTAAGTCTTAATTTACATTTCAAATGTAGTTTAGTTTGGAAGAGTACTAAGTATTCCTTGGGTTTAATAAATAACCGATTCGGTGCGCTTTGTTTCTTTTGCTTTGTCATAACCACAAGATCTTATTTGGCATTTCAGTCATACGCCAAGGTAATACAGTCTGGCACCGCTGACATATTGAACCCCTCACCGTGTGTATGTACCCCCATGAAGATGAGTCTTGGCAGGATGATCTACTGGATGTGTCAGCATCAAAAACATATTCATTACCAGCTCGCAGCCAGACTACTGGTCTCTGTGTTATTCTATACACCCATTACTCATTACCGAATAACCAAAGAATGAACACACACACACACAATGTACAGCCACAGAAATTTATATTTATTACAGTTTTGCCAACCAGGACGCTAGTAGTGAGATCTGTAGAACCAGGTATCAGGAATACTCGCTATAAATATAAGCGTATATTTGAAATCTTTACAAAGTCAGTTACAGGTCAGTCAACAAAACAGCCCTGTTCTCTACATCAGCACTGTTCCTGACAAAAAGTATTATCCTGGGACCGAAAGTGTGTTATTACACAGTTGAACCTTCCAAAAGAAATCACTACAAAGCTGCATGTTCATGTTTAAATGTTTGAGTTTGGTTTTGCACTCTGTAGAGAAAATGAAAACAGTGCAGATCGATGAGGTTGAGGATAAGAACGGACAGAAGAGAAAAAAAAAACCTAGATTTGCACATGGACCAAGAGACTTAATTAACATTAAATCCTGTATTCGAAGGTTCCCTACTGCGGCGCACTGTATTAGATGCAAGACCACCAGGTATTTTATTTCCTTGCAGGATGTTACGTTTTTGGTGACATTTCCACATCAGGGCAAGACCACATGTTTGTACATGCATGGCAGCAATGAGGGTTGCTAAAAGATAAAACACAAGCATGTCTGGATGTGTCCAGAGGAAATGAGACACCAGCTGTTGAGCCAGGGTGGAGATGATGTGTCCGGGTCCTCCATGGTCTCTGCAGAGAGGAGTGTGTCTCCGAAAGGATCAGATAACCCGGTGTGTTTAGCTTGAGCTTCTCTTCTTAAAGAAGGACAGCAGCTCTGAGTGTTTATCTAACCAGCATGTGTTTGCATTGGACTAAGCTTCTCCTCTGTTCGCTGCACGCTTTCAGACAACTGGAGTGCTCGCTGGCTTTAGTGAAAGATGTTCCCGTTTTGAGCTCGTTGCATATTGCTTAACTTGCTTGTCTGTTTTTCATACGGAAGACAGCAATTTTTCATTTCAGATACTATTACTGTCATTAATAGGATGAAAAAATGTGACTTGTACCGTTACTGAAAAAGTCGTCCATCTTGAATATGTTTCTTTGTCAGAAGACTGTTAGAAATGACACTGGAGACTCTTCTAAAATGCGCAATTCAAGAAAACGTAACAAAAAGTACAATGTAATTAATGAAGAATGAGCTTTGTGGAATTTGGCCCCAATTACTTACATTGTACTTGTGTCCCGGGTGACTTCTCAGCTGGCGTGTAGAAAAGAATAATTTATACCGACCTATGATAATGTCCTTATATGCACCTCAATTTTGATTTACACTACAGACAAGACAAAAAAAACCTGAGTTATCCCTTTAACCTCTGTAGACAAACTAAGCGCAATGCTTGCCAGATAGAATTTGATCCAAGTCCTACAGTTGAAGCCATAGACGTCCCCAAAGGAGATGAAAATAATACCTAAAAAGAAAGAAACAGCTCCAAAAAAACAAAAAAAGATGTTGTTTTACAGTACATGCACAATCATTAAATTCATTAATCAACCTGACACAAACTTATCTTCCCAGCAAAAAGTCACATGAATGTCAGAGGTGTGAGACCGGCTGTATCTCTTGCCCATGACCCAATTTTGCCAAATGCGTGAGTGTATAAGGTACACCCATGTTGCATTAAAGAGGTGCCTGCCGTCCGTGTGGTCTGTAAGACTATCCCTAGCTCCTGCGGATATACGTGCCTCTTTCCCCCTTTCACACCGCTGTGGCTGAAACTCCAGCCAGCCTAACTCTGAGAAGCACTCGTTCTGCTTTTATGTGTTAAACATTATGCATGTGTCTGAGAGCCTGTAAAGTAGCATTTTGTCACATCTACAGTCAGGGTTGTTAACCCAGTTCATGGTCCACTCTAACTCAACAAGGCAGAGAATTTCTATAACAGGAAGCATGATGCAGCGAGTTAAGCCACACATTTCTAATGCAGGGTTGTTGTTGCTTTGTTCCCTTGTTTTTGTTCCCTTTTTATTGTTACTGCTTTACTTAAAATATTGACTGGGATTGCTAGCATTTAAAATAAAAGAAACATTGTAGTCCAACTTAAATAATAACTTGTTATTCTGTAATTGTGCAGAATAAGAGAACATGAACAGTTATGAAAGGGGGGAAAAAATATATTTCTCTACATAATTCCATGCTACACTAATGCACTTACCCCAGTGTTTCACTTGTGCTTGGATACCATCAAGGTAGAAAATGTTTCAGTTTGCCAAACCCAAAAGGCTTGGAGTAAATTCAGGATTGTATTAAGGACTTGGCAAAAAACTCCCAACTGAGATCCTGTAATGTGCAAGTGGTGTTTTGTGAATGATTACGTGTACAATTATTTATTAAGGAAGAGGATCGTCATTCCTGGACTTAAAATGCTTGCACCATTAAAATCTTTTACTGTGGCTAAGAGTCAGCAAACATGAAGTGCTTGAAGTCTTCTGTAAATGGCAATTTTTTTTTTTTTTTTTTCAGTTTTAAAGAAATTGTTGACTTGAATTCCCTCATATTTTTGAGACTATGTACTACTTCACATTTCTGAATTTTTTATGATTTATTAACAGACACAGTATATACATCATATTTTTTAATATTACAAAATTGATTACACGTTTTATATATCAATATTTAAATTAGATGAGGAAATACTAAAGGTGGTTTAGTGGTACTGTAGCACTGTCGCCTTGCACCTCCAGGATCGAGGGTTCGATTCCCACCTCGGGTCTGTGTGCATGGAGTTTGCATGTTCTCCCTGTGCTTGGTGGTTTTCCTTTGGGTACTCCGGTTTCCTCCTACAGTCAAAAGACATGCAGATTAGGCTAATTGGCGTTCCCAAATTGCTCACAGTGTGTGAATATATGCGGCCTGCAATGGATTGGCACCCTGTCCAGAGTGTAACCCCGTCTCGTGCCCTAAGGCATCCCACGGGAAACCTGTATCCAGTATAAAGCGGTATAGACAATGAGTAAATACTGTAATGATAAATTAAATATGTGTTACTTTAATCCTAAAGACAAGAAAATTACACAAATAAAATAACAACAAATTTCTCAGAGTTTGTTTGCTTGTTTTTTGTTTGTTTACAGTATCACTGAATCAAGAAATTAATCAGACATTATAGATCGATAGATTAATAGATAGATTTTTGTTTGTTTGCTTGCTCGTTATGTATATGTTTCACATTTACCATGTAGTGTATAAAATGTTATGATCTCACCTCCTTTGAAAGGTGAAAAAAAAACATGTAAATACCATTTTCCATGTATGTAGTTTTTTTTTTTTCTTTCAATAATCGTTGTTTTTGATGGTTAATTATAGTTTTTCTTATTAGATTTTATTATATGATCATTTTTTCTAGTTGTGTAGTTTTTTTTTTGTTGTTTTGTAAAAATATAACCAAACTGCAGCATTTAAAATACATTTAATATTTATCCTTTTCATAAAAGCTTTATAAGATTATCTAAACCACACCCGTTTACTGTATTAGTAACAATGACTCTAGCCATAAATAGGTCTGTAAATGAGTTGAACTTTACAGTGTTTGAAAGTGAAATTAAGATGTACATGTACCAGAAAGAGATAAATCATCTGCAATCCACCCTTGTGAGAATTCCAGCTTCCTCACACCCTCCTCTGGGTGAGAAGACAGCATCGGCACTCGGGAACCTTCTCAGGAACCTGGATACTGTATAACACACAAGCTCTGTCTCTCTCTTGCTGTGTCTCCATTTCAACTGACATGCAGGAGGTTGGCATGTTTACGGGCAATCTCTTATTTTTAGAGTGAGTAAACAGTGAGTTCAGCAGCTATAGGGGTGGAGAGAAACATAGACAAGCTAATTAGTCAGTGTCAAAGCCTTTCTTCAACATTCCTTTAGCTGCACGCTACACCACATAGGGTTAAAGACACAGGTGCAGGATGGGTTTACTGTACAGTATGCACCATATACTGTGCTAATTTAGACAGAACATGTGGATCCCCAAACTTCTGATTTCTTGATCAAACATCTGATTAAATATAAAGTCACTAAAAGTTCACGCAATTGACACCATAATAAATTGTACAAATGCAAGCCCTGCCCCAACCTTAACCTTTATACTGTAGTATTATGTATGGATTTAGTCATGACATTTAGGAATTTGGAAACTTGAAACCGTGTTTATAGCAATGTTTAACCACTACAAGCATGTGCAGGTGTCTCCACCACAAATCTCTCACAGCTTGAGAATAGTTTTTTGAATCTATGCACCATTCTGTAGGTTAGAGACAGACCAAAAAAAAGCTTACTTTACTTTCTGGACTAAACAAAACACAGTAATTTGGTATGCATATTACACAAGGGACGTTCAAGTCAAACCAAGACTTATAAACACATAAAGACTATTGACATGTTCATAAGACTTTAACCAAGTACAGTGACGAGTCCATGAATTCATGTCCATGAATGACAATCTCACCACCCAGCTCAGAGCCCACTGCAGGCGTTCCAGTGAACATTCAGCCAGTAGAGTGCATCATCCTTGATGGATAACTTGTCATCATGAACACCACTTGCACATTACAGGAACTCAGCTGGTAGTTATTGCCCCATCCCCCTTACAGTTCAGACTATCTAGGACGTCCCATATGGTAAGCAGGCAGTCCAGTCATGACTCCAGCATACGAAGTATAATGCATAAGTGCATTAGTGTAACAGGGGATTATATAGAGAAGTAAATGTAGTTTTCGAAAGTCCTGGTTTAACTTGATCACCCCTTGTAATTTAAGTTGTCCTACTCATAATGTTTGCATATGGTGTTATTTATGTGGCTTTTATTTTCTTTTGACATCACCTGCAAGGCATCTGCTTATGAGATGGCAAATGCATTATTTGGGATCTGGGTTTGAGTATGTTAAAGTGTGATGAGCAGCTAGAGGTTCATAACGTTTAACACATGTTTTAGAAAAGGTGTAATGTCTTAGCTCACTTAAAGTGGTGAAGGAATTTGGCTTCAGGACATCAAAACACAGTCGGAACTGTGACCTTATGGCAACATCACAGTAAGCCAAAATCAAACATTTATTTGAGTATTCCCAGCGGTTTCTATTAAAATGGTCCATGAAAAATGTTCTTGTGACCACAGAAAGGTCTGTCTGCTTTAAACAGTCAATGGTAACAAATTAACCCTGAGTGATTTGGCTTAAAGTAATGGCACCACTGCAGACAGCCTTTGGCTGCCGTATTTGTCTCTCTCTCTCTCTCTCTCTCTCTCTCTCTCTTTCTAACTCCTCGTTCTTTAACAACAGGGAACATGTAACACTCTACTGAACAAACCCTACAGATCAAATGAAATGGCCATTTCCTTTCGAATATATCTTTCTCTCAGCTTATTCAATGGAACTTCCAGTCGGCTTTAATTTCCAAACCTCATTCACATGCTGACAAGGGAGGAACATAGGACGAAGAGCGATGATCATATCCACTGATTGTTTTCAGCACCAGTAACCATGAAAGGCAGATCAACTAATGTTTTATGTTTTATGAGATCAGCATTCATCCCTGAGGTGTTTTGTTGAGGCTATTGAGTGGGGGGAGAAAAGGCCTGGCCCTTCAGCAGCTGTATCCTTCATGCTTTCTAGAGTATGAAATGACTCTGTCATATTGGTGTTGGATCCACGCAGTGAAAAACAAAGGCGGAGGACAGCGCTAAGGGCTTTGCCTGCAGGCATCAGCATTGCCAACTTTTTTGGCGTTAGTTAAAGGATGGAGAGGTTGGGTGCTCTCGGCTGAAGGATAATGTCTTTATTCTTCATTACCCTGCATCTGGTGCATCAGTGGGGTCCAAATCTCTTCTGGATCCTCTGCCTTCTGCTGTCACAGCTTAGTTTCTCATTTAAGCCCATATAGTTAGGTGGGGATAAGCCATGAATAACACACTGCACAATGTTGTGTGCTGAGTCTAGGGATTAAGTTTTATTCAGTGTTGGGTTTAAAGGCCTTTTGTTCAAACAGATATGCTGAAGGATGAATGTTAATTTAAAAAAAATGTGAAAACATTAGTTGATCTACCATGTTCATTGGTGCTGAAAGCAATTAGTGGATTTAATCATCATCACTCTTTGTACCATGTTTCTCCCATGTGAGTCTGTGAATGAGATTAGGAAGCAATCCCTGCCGCCACTCTCAGTCTCACTGAAATTCATTTCTATTCTATTCTACTCTATTCTACACTGCTCAGCCATAACATTAAAACTATGGACAGTGGATGTGAATAACATTTTATTTTCTTGCAACTTAATTATTTCCTTCTAACTGCAATGGACAGATGACTGGATCACAGCACCTCCAAAATGGCAGGGCGTGGACCAAAGTGGTCCAAGGACAGACAACAGTTATAATGCTGGCAGGGTCATTGGCACCCAAGGCTCATTGGCAAGGTCATTGGCACCCAAGACTCATTGTTGTCAGTGGGTAGTGAAACTTGCCTGTCTGGTCAGTCTGGTCAATCCTACCCAAGTGCTCCTGTGGTATATACTGTATTGCTGAAAAAAGTTAATACTGGCTATGATTGTTTTTTTATTAATGTTGACCTGTGTTCAGCATTAAAAGCACTTACAATGGGCATGTGAGCATCTGAACTAAACCATGGAGAAATGGAAGAAAAATGTTCAGATGATGCGCTCTGCCATACTGCAAAAGTTGTTCAGGAATGATTTGAAGAACCTGGCAAAGGTGTTGATTTGGTTTCCGAATTCCAGAGATCTTTATCTAATCGAGCATGAGCGGGATGTCCTGGAAAAACAAATCAGATCCATGGAGGCTACACCTTGCAACTTAATGGACTGGAAGGATCTGATGCTCACATATTGGTGCCAGATACCGCCGCATACATTTTGGGGTCTTGTGGATTCCATGCCTTGATAGCTCAAGGCAATTTTGGCAGCACAAGAGAGACCTAGACAACAATAGGCAGGGGGTTTAAATGTTACGCCTGATCTGTGCATACTGATAGGTTCATTTCTATTCTGATATTTTGTATTGTATTGTATTGTAGCGTATCATATTGTATTGTATATGCACTCTACCCCCTAAAACATGTGATTGTTCTCTCACATTTTCCAGTTTACCTTTAACAATACTGGATTTTCCATATTAGTTAATATGTCGTTCTTGGTATTGTTGCAATGTTTGGTCCCTCTGTCCCTGTTGCCTGCTAGGTTTGTCCCTGTGTGATATATGGATCCTGTGTGGTTCAGGTACTGAGAAGGAACACACCAAGTGCTGAATAACGGCACTTCAAACAACCCGCCATCTGTTTCAGATTATTGAGCCTAAAGCAGTCTGCACACTCCAGTATAACCAGACGGAGTGGGCACACACACAAATGCCATCATCAATCACTAGACTTATTGCACGTGTTTAGAATGGACTACAATGTACATAAACATGCATTTTATTACTATTATTGTCTAAAGTCTGTTTTCACTGTGTTGTACTATTAAAGTAATTTTTTTAAATGATAGTATAATGTGTTCATCCCTATACCATAACATTTCCAGACATGTACAGTAGGAAGGTAATTGTAAGGTACTTTTTGAAAAAGTCATTGAGTAACTTTTGAATTTTATTTGAATTCATTGAAGATGAAATGATCTCAAATTATGAATGACAAGCTGAAGTACCGTCACTGATGATTAAAAAGTTTGTGGAAAACTTGTAGAAACAGTTACAAGGTTAAAGATAAAAAATAAGCTGATCAGCAAACAGTGATATTATTATTTCAGGTTAAAGCCATTGTACTGTATGTATTCTGGTCTTTCTGTAGGGCAGAACTCTCTGCCTAACTTATCAATACAAAGAAATACAATTTTGTAAGGTTGAGCATTTTGCGCCATATTTACACCAAGTTGTACTTCTTTTATCGTGAGCCAAATACACTCCCTGTTTGGTAATTGGAGTGTGAATCACTGATAAGAAATCGAAAAAGTTGATCAGATAAAGATAAAAGTTGGATATATAAATCAGATCAAGTTTTGTCTTAAAATGACTCCAACACACAAAATTTATACCACTTCAGTGCTGTTATTTCAGTGGTTAAAATATTAACTAATCTCAGTAAAAATATTCAGTTTTTCTAACTAATATCAATCATTAAAACTGGCACATAACTGTTCATAACATCGCTTTTACTCAACATTGTGATTTTTAACATTTTCTTTTTAGAATTTTGCATGAGGTCAGATTTACCTTCAGAGATTCTCTTTGACAGTCGTTTTTCTCTTTGACAGTCAATTTTTATGCAACTATCTCGGAGAAAATATGCTCTCCAACATCATTAGCAGTAGCTGGTTTAGTACCATCTGCTGTGGCAACTCATAAATGATGCATTTTGAAAAATTTAAACAGCTGCTTGTTTTTAGATTTGCATTAGTGGTGACAAATTACCGGCTTCCATGTGTCCTGAGTATGCTTTTAAGAAAGAAAAGAAAAAAGGATGAATGTAAACAATATTATTTCTAATATAATTTCTAATATAATATAATATAATATAATATAGCACCCTGTCCAGGGTGTACCCCGCCTAGTGCCCGAAGTCTCCTGGGATAGGCTCCAGGCCCCCCGCGACCCTGAACACAGGATTAAGCGGTATAGAAAATGAATGAATGAATAATATAATATAATATAAACATTACTGATAACATCAGTAAAGACTCACCATGTAGCCTATACCAAGAAAATAGATGGTTTTGAAATCCAAATTTTTAATGAAACACAAGCTATTCCAATAGGAAAAAAAAAAAAAAAAGATAGAATCATTAAGTGGAATATAAACACTAAGTGCTTGTCAGTTTATTGACACTTTAAGACAAGCCTGAAATACAAACAACAGGCGCCACTACTTGGGCTAAATAATCTTTCATGGACTTCACTTGTCACACGATGACACGTTCATTTACATTATAAAAGACACATGCAGAAACATTTTCTCTCTTAGTGTTCTGAAATGGACTACCATTGGCAAGCGATAAATAGAGTAACCAAAACAAAGTCATCTGTGGCAGGAGAAAGCTCGAGATTTGGACATCACCCAGTTCAAGCCCACTGAGGGTCCAGCGGCCTCTTTGAGTTAAAATCAAAAAGTTACAACATGCCTGCAGACATTCCATCCTCTAAGCAAAAGAATGACACACTAAATCCTCTAATAAAAGAAACACATTTCAGGATGAAGTCAAGTTGTTGCACAGTTGGAATTGCACTTATTGGACAAGATGCCAAAAAATAAAGAAATGAAGTAAGTATTCCTATCTTTTCAATAAATTGGAATGTTTTTTCCTCCTACTAATGACTGATGAATTAGTATACAGACCACGTGACATCAGTAAGGGACTTTGCAGGAGGCCAGAAGTCGCTCATGTCTAATTGTATGCTATCAGCATTTGCTCTATGGGTTTTATTTAAGTTTTGGTTGGTTATAACACGAGTTTACTCATTTTTATATACAAAAAATGTGGCGTGTAAAGCGTAGCAGTAAAATGGTTCACAAAGGCACGCAATAAACTCAGACAGTTGTATAAATGAAACCTGGATGCCCATAATTCAAACAATGCAGATGATTACAACTACACGGAAGGGTATTACAGATAATGCATGAAGCCGCTGCAGAATAAAGGCTGATTGTGTGCCGTCTCATGAGAGAGTCCCGGCAGGCAACGTTCACCTGAACAAAAGCTTTTTAGCATTCATTACTGTTTATTCAGCTGAGGTTATTCTCTTATTCAACACTTTACACACAATAACTTGCACGGAGTGGTTCCACATCAAACAGAGATGTAAAGTAAGATATTAAATTGAGTTTTCAGCCTATTACAGGTTCATAGTGTCTCAGCCTGAAGCACACACACATGTCTGTATGCAACCATGTGATTAGATAGAACCCATGTGACTGTGCAAAACTTTAACAGGGATATAAAATGTACAGTATAACGTATTAAACTGGTGTCCATGGTAACAGAGAAATGTCTTCTTTAGAATTCAACTACGTAGGTAAAATATACTGTAATAGTAAGTGTGAAGCACTTTATTTTTACATTTGTGTAGCAATATTAATTCTTGAAAGATTAGATAATTTTAAAGAGATATTCCACGTTCTCAAGCTAATGTATAATTACCAAGCATGAAAAAACTATTTTAAATGGGCAAAATAGCACACGTTGCTCATTGTGAGTCCAAACAATTAATTTGCACCCACAATGTGATTTTATTGTAGTCTTAATGCAAATCATTAGCACAGTGATTTACATCAGCATCTATTTCAACCAAATAAGATGATTAAATCTGGAAGTTCATTCATTTGAAAACCAAATGAAGTAACTAATTTATTCAATTTTCCAAAACTGGCATGTTTAGAATTATTTCTGTAATTTTTATATAATAATTTTTATTGCACCAGTTGCTATTTTCATTGGTTAAATTGTTTTTAATTCATTTATTGATTCATTTATAAAATGGTCTTATTTATTGCATACATTGATTTTATATTAGATATAGAATATACACCATACAGTATATTCATGCATTCTGGTACCAACAGCATTTAAAGAGATTACTCTTTTATTTTGCATTTACACCAGTCAGCAATACAGTAGCATTAAAATAGCAACATTCAAAACCAGGTCCCCTTTTTCCATCAGGGTGGCTCTGGCCCCTCGGGGCGTGGCTCCACAGGGGCTCTGGGGGTGTGCTGTGGTGTCTGACACGAGGATGTTGGTGGCAGATCCTTTGGGTGCTATGTTTATATGTTATATTTGTTTGGCATGAGCATCCCATAGGTGCTTGATTGGATTGAGATCTGAGGAGTTTAGAGGATAGGTTGGCAGCCTTTGTGGTGCACTGGGTTTTCTGAAGCCTTTCTATCATGGCCAGCAGACTGATTTTTATTTATTTATTTTTTGTGCTGTATTGACTTTTATGTGGGATCAGACTGGACGTGCCACATGCTAACCTTGGGTGCCAGTGACCATGATCCCATCATCAGTTTACTGGTATATGATTGTTCATCAATGTTAATGTATTAATATTATGTAGTGTTAATGTAATGGTCAACCAATGTATTAGGTTTAGTATGTGCATAAAAATCTGGGTTGTATTTCAAAGTAAGGTTTGTAAAATATTATGTTTCAGGGAAAGGTTTTTGTTTTTGAGCAATTTAAACTCGTTAAAGTTATCAACATCAATTAGCAAATGCATAAACCTCATTTAAACTCACATTTACGGTGTATTACCTCCTTGTGCCGAGTGTTCCTGGCACAGACTCTGAATCAACCATGAGCCAGAGCAGGATAAATTGCTTACTAAATTGGATTAATAAAAAAAATCTCATTTATGTGTTATTTTAAACTTCAACTTTCCCTGTGATTTCATATTCCAGCTGTGTTGGGTGCAACACTCCAACTAACTGCACATGTGATTTATAAGGTGGATGCCACATACCAGACATAACCAGAATTACATTCTCCTGACTCCAGGACTAAACAATAAAAATCCACAAGAAGAGCTTTGTTAAGACAGACAGAGGACCATTTCTAGTCATAAGATATTTGCTGTTAGAATGCTTGGCTATAGTTTTGAAATATAGATTCGTAGTCACATATTTCAAACATGTATTAATGGAACTACCCACTCACTCACTCACTCACTCACTCACTCAACACCTATACTGATTTATCCTGTATACAGGGTTGAGGGGATCCCAGGAGACTTAGTGAACAAGTCAGAGTACACCCTGAACTGGGTGCCAATCACAGGCCTCCCCATATCAATAAAATACATATGTTTATACAGTATATCATACAATATATTATACAGTGGCTGAAGGATGAGGTTGGTATTCCTTTGGCATTTTCGACATCAGACTTGAGATGGCCAGCTGAATTATCCTCCCCCGTGTCAGCTGGCTAAAAATTATATAATCCATTGCTCTAAGTCAGGAGTGTGCTCAGTGCTAATACACGGTATGAATATTATCTTTTAGGCTATGTACTGTACAGGCTTACTCTGGTTGTATCAGTAAAGAAAATGTAACTAAAAAAAAGTTTATTACTTGACCTAAGAAATCCTGCATAAAACTGTTTTGTTGGGGACAAACATTGCTCATATTCAAAAACAGACAAAAGCAACATTTGTGCAATCACATTGTTACCTCTCATATGTTTAGCCAGAGTTTAGACCTATGGACAACAACAACCAATGGTTATGATATTCATTAAATTAAGATATACAGTACTGTAACACTTAATTTTTTTTAGTGCTTTACTAGCTGCTTTTACATTTATGTGATTTGGCAGACATCCATTCAGAACAATTTATAGTATACAGTAGAAAGGCTTTAAAGTCTTTATCAATTAATACATCATCATACTGGTTCATTTGGTCACGGAATAAGAGTACTATCAATCCAAAACTGGTTGTTTGGGTGGGTATGGAATAAAAAAAGCAATAGAAAATGTTGCTGTTGTTTTTGGAAATAATAATTTACCAAAAAGTAATTTAAGAACTTACTGTTCCCTGAGATTCCATACTTGTATCCTGAAAGCTGGTGCTTCCAACCCAAGCAGTGCTAGAGAATCAGAGGAAGCATGGCACAGTGTGGGGTGTAATAAGTGATTTAAGGTAAGTGAGTGCTAGTCCAATTTTGACTTTGTAGGCAAGCACCAGTGTTTTAAATATAATAGCTACAGGAAGCCAGTGGAAGGAGCACAGCAATGGGGTAGTATGTGAAAATTCAGAGAGGTTAAGTCATGCAGCTGCAATCTGGATCAGATGCAGATGCTTGAATGGTGCTCAGAAGCAGACCTGCCAGGTCTCAAAATGACAAGGAATTGAACAAGCACCTGAGTGGGTTTCTGTGAATAGAAATCCTTCTAATGCTATAAAGGGGAAATTAGCCAGATCCTGCAAATTTATTAGCGTTAGAGGAAAAAGGGTAGTCAATTGTATGTGGTTACCCAAAGGTTGCGTGTTTTCCAGAGAGATCAGAGGGCCTAATGTGGACATGCATCTGCAAGGATGTACAGCAGCTCAGTTTTTGCTGAGATCAAGTTTCAGCTGATGAACTGCCATCCATGATGAGATGCCTGGCAGACATGCTGAGATCCAAGCTGAAACATGAGTGTCTGCAGAAGCGGATGAGTTGAGTGTCATCATCATAGCAATGGCATGAAAACTCATGCGAGGCTATGACCTCATCCAGAGAGCAAGTTTAGAGAGGGGAACGAAATAGGACCAATTACTTAGCCTTGTGGGACGCTAGTGAAGAGTCTGCATGGAGCAGATGTGGATTTCCTCAATGTCACCTGATATGATCGTCTCTCCAGGTAGGGTGCAAGCAATTGCCATGCCATGTTGTGAATTCCAAGACTCATGAAGATAGACTGACGAAAGGCTGAGGAGGATGAAGAAGGAAACATTTTAGTGATGGCCACAAGGGTGGTTTCTATGGAGTGTGACACTTTGAAGCAGTCTGGTTTGAATCTTGTAGGTTGTTCTGGATGAGATAGAGAGCAAGTTGATTATAGTACTGTAGATAGTGTGTTAGAAATTTTTAGAAAAAAATCATTAACTGATTTTATTGGGTTTATTGTACTTTGTAAGATGTAACCAAGTCTACTTCTATGACTTTTTATTGCTTGCAGGATGACAGACACATGTTTATTTGGTGTATGTTTCCAATTCGGATCCTACTGGGAACGTAGAGATAGACACAGCCATATTATAAAATTTTTCGTAGAAAACATTTTGCCAAGTGTTAATACGTGCCTAGCATCCCAATATAGTCTTTGGATATGACCTGGGCACTCTGCAACACTTTACAATGGTAAACTGCCAATGCCTCAGCTATGACAACCATGATACTGTGTACATAACTTGATCAACTTGAAAACCACATGAGAACCCTACATGTGAAAAATTACAATAAAAAATGTGTCTAGAAGCCGCATGTGAATCAGCTGATTATCCCCATGTGATATCTGTGTGAGTTTTCCAGCCTAACTGGAAAAAATAAATAGCTGAATTAAAAGAAAGTGCTTCTGTATGCTCTCAAAAGTTTGCTACAAGACTTTGTGATCTCAGACCAAATCTGATCCTGGCATCCAGCATTGCACTCTTGTGCCTGGAGCATGTGAGGCAGTGGAAATAGAGCAGTGATCAATAGGATGCCAGAAAATACACACACTCATACAGAGTGAGAGAGAGCGAGTGAGAGAGAGAGATTTAAGTTTTTGTTACACTGTTTGTAAGGTTTCATTATAAACTATCATAATTAAAGATGATAATTAATTAATTAGGACAATAGAAAGAGAAGAGGATGCAGATGGGTTAGTTCATCCTGCCACTGTTCCCTGCTAGAGTGTGTTGGTGAGAGAGTTCCTACGTTCCCTGTACCTTAGAGATATACAGTTTTGATAGAGACAAATGAGATTTTTTATTCCTTAATCAAAGAAGCTGCGCAGGACAACCCAAAAAGCTTAATCATTGATT
This sequence comes from Clariallabes teugelsi, assembly GCA_030014215.1. NCBI lineage: Eukaryota > Metazoa > Chordata > Actinopteri > Siluriformes > Clariidae > Clariallabes > Clariallabes teugelsi. Next base: position 9,765,311 of record JAQMYG010000037.1, read on the forward strand.
TCAGCCCAGATCAAATCTGCATGGACTCAATTAAATGACTCAACTTATAACAAAATGCTGTGTTCAACATTTTCCCTAGACAGACATTACACATCAATCGGCAGAAATATTAATCTTTCCTATCGTTCAGTCGAGTATACGCAAATAATTTTCTACAACTAGCTGATCATTCGGGACATCAGAAAGAGACAAATATGATTACAACTATAGAATATTATTTCGGTCCCATGTGTAGGGAGGATTACAGTTGTGTCCTCATATTATACGTACAGTATGCACATGTGTGGGGTGTTGTGATAGGAAAAGTCAGCCAGAATTCACTTGCACGTCTGTCAGCGGTAGCCTGTCACAGTATTCTGTGCATGCGTGTGTGTGTGTGTGTGTGTGTGTGCGTGTGTGTGTGTTTGGGAAAGAGATAGTAGATCTGCGGATACAAAAGCACAGTGCTGACACATGCAGCTGTCTTGACTAAATCACACTGATGTACTGTTCATAGTGAGCCACTGGATCTCTAGCATTTGGCACATTTCTTTCACCAAATATGCATTGCTACAGTCGTATGTATCATATTTCCTTCACTGCTGTACGCTCCCGTATGCTTTTCCTACAAATATTCGCGGATTTGTTCCTACTGCTGTTTCAAGAGTACATCTGTCACACATGTTTGGTCTGTTTTAAGACCCCTAATTCAGCTGATCTTGGTATTACATGCAAAACATATAAGTTCAGAGATGCAGATTTACCTATTAAAGGAAAATAACCAACAATGAGTTGAAATCATGGTGTGTTACCATTGTGCAGTTATTTACTTTTTTTTTTTTTTTCAAAAAGAAGCACCTCACAAAGTCTTCTGCTACTCTTAGCACTTTTCATTAAAAAACAAATTATGGTATATTTATTCATTTATAGTTACAGTTAAGGGTAAACAACATCCACAAACCAAAAAAGCAAATTCGCAGGTGCCAATTCACACACACATACACACTAAGGGCAATTTGGAAACGCTAATTAACCGAATGTGCATGTCTTTGGACTTGAGAGGAATCACACGGAGAAAGGCCACCAAGCATGGGAAGAACATGCAAACTCAGACCGGAGGCTGCAATCGAACCGCAAAGTCTTTATCTGTCACATATTCATTACTGCACAGTAAAATTCCTTTTTTGCATATGTCAGCTTGGGGAGCTAGGGTCAAGGAGCAGGGGAAGTCATGATATATCGCTGCTGGAGCAGGTAGGGTTAAGAGTCTTGCTTAAGGTCACACAGGGGCAACCTGGCGGAACTGGGGTTTGAACCAGCAAACTTCTGGTCAGTAAACCAGAGCGTTGACCCACTGAGCTACCACAGCCCCTAGAATAAGTACCTCACAGTGATTTAAATTGTAGTGTCAGGATTACTGTTATGGATTATTGTTATAGATTATAAATTAATTACTACCTTCCATCCAGTCAAAATTAAGAATTCAACAGTACTTAAGCCATCTTTTAAAAAAGTCATAACTACATAATCTTCTTGTCTGGTTTCAGTTTCCAAAACAATCACCTGAACTATTTAATAACATTAATTTAATACCAATTAATAATCTGTTTGAGCAGGTGTGAGCATGTTTATAGTCCTCTAGCTCAATGCTGGGATGTTGGAATTTTACCCTATTGAGAAGAAGTCTCCTCCTGTCAGCTTTAGGTCATGGTCGAGCTTATGTACCAAACATCTGCTCAGAGTATTTGGTCTTTTTGGAGGTCTTGGGTGGGCTGTTTGAAGGTGAACCTTGAGGAGACTGAATAACTGCATAGTTCTATTATCGCACTTGAACAATCGAACAATCGTGGGTATGACAATGAAACCTGGACGGGGAGGAACAGCCTGCCCTATCTGAAATGAGTGTTTTGCTATTAAAGGGTGCCAATCACCCTTTACCTACAACAAACATTTAGTTTGAACATAAGTGTTTATAAAATTAAAATTAAAATTAAAATTTTATTTGTCACATACACAGTCAAACACAGTACGATATGCAGTGAAATGCTTATACGACCTCCAGTGACCTTAAAAAGAGAATTAAAGCTTATAATAAAAATAAATATGAATAAGAGAAATACGATTAATTTAAATTAAATTTAACTAGGATAAAAATAGAAATAAAAATAGAAATAGAAATATGCTGTACATAAAAATAGAAATAAAAATAAATATACTGTACAATAGAACATTAAAAAAATAATAATTTGGTGAAAGAAGATGGTGTGCAAATATATACAGTATAGGTATATATATGCAAGTATATACAGTAGGTATACTTGGTATCAGAGCAACCTAGACTAAAGTTTTATAATTAACTTTGTAGTTGTATCATCAGGTTCTGGACACTCAGATAAAGAAAGGAGCTGAGCAGGCAACTGATTAACACCTGGTTGTGAGTTGGATCAGATGGCAGGGGAAAATGCCAGACAGACCTGGCAGGCCTATGGGTGTTGGCAGAGACCCCTATCCAGGAGATTTTCAACTCTCACCTCCAGCCTTATCTGATGAAGGCTGGAGACATTGAACTGGAATTGGCTATAAGGGTAATCATGGTGCTAGTCCCAAACCTGACCTATGTGTCAACCCAAAATTATTTTTGGTTGGCACATATTTTTGAAATTGTGACGGTTCTTGTGGATTGTGGTCCTCAACCTCCCTGGGAAGTTTATGCCAGTGTACTGGAAACAAGGGTCTTGTCTAACCAGGGTCTAACCCTAACCCTAGTCATCCTCAGACTCAGGAGAAGCAATGGACCAACTCTTAACATTCAAAGGATCATAAAGGGTTCATGAGAGTATGACCAAACATTCGACATGTGTTGTGGAATTAGAAAAGGTGATCGTCTGTGTCACTTGTGAGGAACCTGTGGAGTATACGGCATAGCCTAACGTGCACTTCCCCAGCAATGTAACTATATGTAGCGGCAATGCCTACTGCAACAACAGAATATTAGTCCACCTGTTAGCGCTGCATTTCCACCTTTCTTCTTCTATGCCTCCATTTTTTTTATTGAGTTGAAAGTAGAATGAACAAATCTAGGGGACTTAACGAAAAGGTTTGAAGATATATTATTATTATTATTTTATTTAATTTATACTCAGTTTTATTCACCATTGTTTGTAGTACACTAAAAACTCATCAGAGAGTGGCGAAGAGACTCAGCATAAAAGCAGCATAGAAACCCCAGTGCTAACTAGCAGTAATTGTAGAGTGATACAGACATACAGGTATGAGTGCACAAGTACTGTATCAATGCTCACATAGCCGTAGGCCACTTGCATAGTCTATGGTATAGGTGCTTTATAGACTAGATGCAGAAGCATAAATCCACCTTTAGCCTTCGAGATAGTTCAAAATAAAGTTGCTGCTCCTCTGCATCGAAAGGATCCAGCTGAGGTGGTTCAGGCATCTGGATATGATGCCTTCTGGATGCCTCACTGGGGGAGTTTTATGGGCATGTCCAACATGTTGATGACTCTGGGTCAAGCCAAGGTCTAGACAGAGATAATATCCCTTGTCTGGCCTGGGTGTTCTTGTGGAAGGGCTGGAAGAAGTGGCTAAGGAAAAGGAGATCTGGGCATTTTTGCCTGGATTGATGACTGAATTCCAGATAAGAGGAAGAAAATGGATGGATGGATGGATGGATGGATGGATGGATGGATGGATGGATCTTTTTCTGCCTGCAAGGTCACCAAATGAAAACTCTTTGTGTGACTGTGATAACTAAATTTAGCAAATAAACCCAACAAAACTTATATATAAAAAAGAAAAGATTATCAACAAATCTACATATTTAAGTTCAACGCCTGAGCACTATCTTAGAAGGTCTAGCTGTGAAAGTATGTGGGAGGAAAAATGCACTAAAGAGAACTTCATTTAAAACTGAAACACAAGTTGGAAATATCTAACCCCAAGATAGAATGTGCAAATTTAGAAAGTCCTGAAGACTTGGGAAAATACATTCACCCAATACTAATGTGTGAAAAATTATAGCTGTGTGGAACACAGTCAGCGGTGGACGAGAGTTCTGCCACAGGCAGGGTTACAACAGGGTCGGTTCCTATAGTGCAAGCAGTGTGTGTCTGTCTCAGCCAAGCCTGTGCTAATGTACCATTACACAATAGACGTAGTTTGCTGCGCTAAACCTAAGTGTAGATAGACTTGAAGATGGACTGCTTGAAGATAATCACTTTTTAATGGATACAGATTGTAAATCAGCATGTGATCAGGACCGTTCCTCTGAGAGAGATGCATGTAATTCATTTCCAGTGCAATGATGTGTAACTTTGCAAGTAATCATACTGTTTTGTTAGATGAGAGATTATTGTCTAACTAAACTTCCCATACTGTTCACTATTGTGCACAGTGGGATTAAATGGGTTAGTATGTCAGGGGTAGACAAATCATACATTTATTGGCTAGCCCACTGAGTAGAGAAAGCTCTCCAGCTTAAATTTTGTTGTAGGGTAACCTATGTGACTAAAAAGTGGTAGCTAATATAACATAAATAGTTTGTTATTTTAGTACAATAATTCAGACAAAAGGATGCTGTTGAATGTTTAGCATACTGTAGGAGGCTATGAGGCATGTAAAAAATATTAGCATCAGACTAGCTTCATTTTTAATTATGCTAGCAGGTGATTTTATTTTTTCATCATGTTGTTTTGCTAGGGTTGAGTGTTTCCACACGTACAGTACTGTACTGATGGTAAGTATTGTGAGGCTTCAGAATCCATGGCGGTTATTGTTATACAAAAATAGTGCACACTGGGGGTGTAATGCGGCACAATGTGCAAGCAGAATGCCGCTAACCAGCCCCCAAGGACCCCACCCCCATTATTTCCATGTAACAGCCGAGTCTGGCATGTGGCATTCCATTTACCACAGGAATTTACCCAACAACTTCAATGTTTAATACATTAATGTATGAAGCATCGTGTATTTTTTATCAAGTTTTTTGTTGTTTTTAACATGGTAGAACATAAGAGTTAAACATTGGCTGGTAAAACAGTTTGGTTTTTGCTAGTAAACTTTGCAAAGCTTCATGACTGTTACAAAGAATGTATAGCCAAGACACTAATGTCTACATCACTCTGGAACAGGGTAAATCTAGACTCATCAAACCTTTCTACATTGCACCAAAGTCTAATCTTTATATCTCCCTATCCTGATTTTATTTTTATTAGCCTCAATAACTTTTTTTTATTTAATGGCCATACAGATGTTCAGTCAAAATCCTGCCAATTCTTGACGTAAGCTGTATTTGGAAATGCTCTTACTTTCACTATCAAACATAACAGTCATTTTAACAGTCAGTTTTTATGATGTAACTTTATCAGGCATTTACGTGATCTCTGATCAAGATCATCCCCCCCCCCCGATCACATTCCATCGGCAAAGCTAATTATTAAGCACCATCCCTCCAGGTTTTAATAATACATTGGACAATACATTCTAAGAATTTTAACAATTTCCTTAGTTGTTTTCTTTGCTTCATACAGGCTAATAATTTGACCCCTCTAAAACACAGCTGCATCTTTTCCACAAGCATGGGATATATCTTCTGACATGGTTGTGTTAGAAACGAGAAGCTACACGCTGCGTCAGTTAGGATTTAAAGAATTGTTGCCAGCTGCAACATATTAATCACTACAGTAATTACACAATTGGATATGGAGGATGCTCAGCATAATCTTAAATAGAGTTCATATTTGAGTCATGACAGTCTGATGTAGAGTATATTGTATGTTCAGCTTGCCAGTTACAATATTAGACAATCTAGCCTAATTGAACAGAAGGTGTACACGTATTTTTGCATAACAGCACAGCTGGAAAAATAAGCGTACACCTTCTGTTTAATCAGATTTGAGAATTCAATCATGCTGTGGTACAAAATTAAATAAATAACTAATCAAAACAGATGCCTTTGGCTAGATTGTCTGATACTGTAGGTGGCCAGCTGAACATACAATATACTCTACATCAGACTGTCATAAAAATGATGTGATTGGATTTGGACAATGCGGTGGTCAGGGTTAGATCACCTGATCCATGTGAGAGTTGAGAGTTGCTCTGATTGTGTTGATGATGCTGATGAAAGCTCCAGACCATCAAACCTTGACAGACTGGAACAGAGGTCATTGGAGCAGATTGTTGAAAATTGTTGTTGACTGACAAGTTATCCTTTTTGCTGGGAAAAGACAAATGTCCAGAAGTCTTGTATTTTGTGCAATCATTGAATCGGACCTACTGTAATGTAATAAGTGCAATCAGTATATAATAGTAATCATTTTAAACAGCTCAGTATTACTGTATGTGTCCTTCTCATTATTTGTTCAAGTAGGATTAGAAATGGCAAATTGAAGCCAAAAGATCTTCTGCTGACGCTTTGATCTTGTTGGCCTCTTCTGCAATCCTTGAAGTCCAGATCAACAAAGGTTTACCTTTCATGCCTGATCAAAACCTTGGCAAAACCCAACAGAGATACAGATAGACTGCTACTACGTCATTCTCCACTCAATCATGCATTTCAATCTAAAATGACTTATTGATTTTTGCAGCCTCCTGCTGGCTGAAATATTAAAATATTATATATAAAAGTTCTTAAAATATTATAAATAGCTACAAAAATTTAACCTGACATTATGTCTGTCTTGCACATCTTCGTTAAACTTCCATCTGCCTTTTCAATCAGACCTACAGTATGTATAAAAGACCCAACAGGCTTGAACAAAGTCTGCTAATTTGTTCCTCATGTTAATTTATTAAAACAACAGTGGCTTGTAATGACAGGGTGCACGATAATAAATAAGAACATACATTCATGTGTTTCCTGGGAATGAAGTCATCACTCAGTCTGGGTGGGTGTGTTGGGGGTGTGTGAGTAGATTATTGGAAGTGAGGTAAAGGGACAGAGGCTATAAATCAGATGCAAGCCCCACAGGTAGTCATTACCCTCTCACAGAGAACAACTGTTTCTCCCTCTGTCACACATTCCTTCAGCTCACTGCCTTCGGGACACTCTTAATAATCCCCCGTGTCACCGATTTCACTATCATTCACTCTTTCTATCTATCTTTGTTACTCTCATATCAAATATGTCTTGCTCACATCTGGAGAAATGCAAGTGCTCTGTAATACAGTGCTAACCACATAAGCAACTTATTATTATTTTAGTCCTGTACTCATGTGTCATTCAACAGTACATACTGTAGCAACAAGTGCCAAAACATGCATTTCCTCCATGGACCACTAGGAGCTGGCTCCAAAAGAGTGTCAATCCACGTAGACCCCCTTGTTGAAATGTTTAACTTTACAACAGAAATGAACGTGTGTGCAGCCTTGTACGAAAATGGTTTTGGTGTGAATGATGGAGTCCAATAAAATGCACAGTACTGTTAGAATATGAATTAAAGATATCCACCATATCATTTAAGATAAAGCTAAGCTAGCTGACTGTGATAGGGGAAACAAGTGATAGAGGAAAGCTGGTGCAGAATTACTGTACCAGGTGACAAAATTGAAAAGGAATTTTGAAAAACGTGACATAAAAATCAGGTTAGAACTACACACTTTTGTCTTTTTTTAACAACTTCTAAACAATCAGCATTACTGAATATACTATATTGGAATCAAAGGCACAGAAATGCACAGCCTTATCTACATTTGAACGCGAGCACAATGTCTAATGTGGTGAGTCCCTCACTGCCATTCCATCTGGACCACAATTACAAACACTTTATTCATGTTACACAAAGAAAGGTCAAATAAAAACACCACTTTGTAGTTATATTGAAAAGAATTTAAACATTTTAAGTAAATTTTCCATTTTGTGTTAAAAACCTTTTTAAAAAAAAATATATTTATTTTTCAAACTCACTTGTAAAAATGCTCCAGATTTATCAAATCGCAAGTTGATCTCTGTTACACAGCTCTCTTTAAGCCATTCCACGGGTTTTTAACAGGATTTAGATTTGGGTGTTGGCTGAGTCATTCCAAAACATTGATCTTCTTCTTCTGAAGCCGTTCCTTTGTTGACTTGGCTTTGGATTGTTATTCTGCTGGAAGGTGGTTTTTCAGTTTAGTTTCAGAATAGACTGGTATTTGGAGTCATTCCCTCTACCATGACTAGAGGCCAAGTCCCAGTGGTAGCAAAGCTTCCAAAAATGTTTTACCTTGAACTAATAGAAAATGTAGATTTGCGGTCCTCAAGATACAGTACAAGAAAGATATGCATCAAGACTTGTCTTTGTCCTCACACCTACTGTAGGTGGTAGAATAAACTTTCACTAGTTGCTCTAATAAAACTGCCCGTGACCCAAAATTTAAAAGAAAATAGGATATTCAAATAAAGTAATAAAATATGAAATAAGAAACAAATTCAACAAATATAGAAAACTTTAGCTATAAAATGTATAGTATTTACACGTTATAATACAGTATAATTGAAATAGAAGTGTATCAGATGTTAAATGTATAGGTTATCCAGGATAAGTTACAACTGAGTGCAGTTAGTCCTCATGCAACTTGTAGGCCACGTGCAATGTGCAAATGTGCATAAAGTATTTCTTTAATGCATAAGTATTTCTTCCATTTAATTTACTTAAATATGTTTGATAAAATAGAATTTCGGAGGCACGGCGGTGTAGTGGTTAGCACTGTGGCCTTGCACCTCCAGAGTCGAGGGTTCGATTCCTGCCTCAGGTCTGTGTGTGTGGAGTTTGCATGTTCTCCGGTTTCCTCCCACACTCCAAAGACATGCAGATTAGGTTAATTGGCATTCCCAAATTGGCCGGTGTGTGTGTGCGTGCGTGCGTGTGTGTGTGCACGCGTGAGCGCTCATTCTGGGATAGACTGGGACCCTGTCCAGAGTGTACCCCGCCTCATGCCCAAAGTATCCTGGGATAGGGTCCAACCCTCTGTGGAGCAAGCGGTATAGTAGATGAATGAATGAAAGAATAATTGAAAGTCCATCTATCCAGCCATTATCTATACCACTTCGGGTGGCCTATGTATAGCACTCAGGGTGGCCTGGAGTGTATCCCAGGGGACTCAGGGCACAAGAGAGGCTGCCAACTCATTGCAGACCATAAGCATACACACTCACACACCGGTGTAGAAATGTTTATTAACCTACCTGCCATTTCTTTTGACTGTGGGAGGAAACCGGAGTAACTAGAGGAATCCCACCACCCTTGGAGGTGTGAAGCAACAGTGTTATCTGCTAAGCCACCATGGTGCCCTATAATATTTAATGTAGTTGGTTTACTGTATATCAAAATACGCTTTTTTTTTCTTTTCTTTTTTTTACTAAGATCTGTGGTTGTGATTACTTAGTGGTTCTGCTCTATAGTTTCCCTGATTGAGAGTTTAAATCATAAGATTTCTAGAGCACCTTGAGGTGCTTGAGCTCAACCCTGTAAATTTGGATGAACAGAACTGCAAAAACAAAAAAGCCAAAAGCAAGTCACATCTCATGGCAACTCACACTGTAGACTCCTTCCATACATGTTCCATAATGTTCCTCCACAGGTCTAATTTTATAACAAAAGAGCTCACCTTATTAACTTTTTTCTTTTTAAAATAATTTTTATATTAATTTATTGGTTTTAGATTTTGCTGCAGCTTTGCTGCACATCCTGTTTAATTGGTTGTTACTATGGAAACCAAATCACTGTATTATAAAATAAAAGGAACATAAATACAGAAAGTGCACTATTATTGTAAAGGTTCATTTAAGGTTTCAGGCGTAATGTTATATTTGTGTCTATCTATTACAATGCGGACATCTAGAGCCAAAACCATGATCGATTCTGACACTGGGGTCTATACTAAAAATAGAAAAACCATAGCAATTAAAAAGTATTTAATTTGAAATAAGAAATGTTTTTTTTTCCAGTATTATATTTCTAATTCAATAAACCCCTTCAGGCTCTGTCTTTTCTATTATTATTATATTTTCATTAGAATATGTTTGTTACTTGTATACACTTTCCATGTACCACAGTCTATCTGGGTTCTGTTTCTATTTCTAACCGCCCCCCAACATGCACACATTTTTATGGATTCATGAGAGCCAAAGTGTTTAGAACATTCTATTATGTGTTTTCCTGAATCTTCTCTATGAATAAAAAATGAGACAAAGGCGACATGAGTATTGTGCATGGAACCCATTCTGTTACGTTATATTTCATTGTCTGCAGATTCTTTCCTCCAGTCCGTGACTGCGTTGCTTACAAAATACTGCACTGTATCACTTAATTGCTCTTTCCATCTCCATCCTGGTTTTCACCGTCAACAGTGATTTGTCCTTAACAATAAATAAGCAATGGGCCGTCAAAAACCATACAGCCTGAAATATTAATTAGCTTAGATAGCGGAAAGGAAATGGTTGTGGGAATGATTCATATGTAAATATCAATAAATATTTCATAGTTCATTTCTAACCTTGTAAAAATATTTAATTGAGGCGAGTAAAATGTTCTGCTCAGCAATTCAAACAGACATTAATTCCAGAAGGCAGACATGAAAATAATTTTCCGTATGACTGTGACAGAGAGCCTGATGCCCACTGGGAGCACGTCACACTCGTCTGAGGTAGGAATACTGCAACAGAAAATAAAACCACGTCTGACCTGAGAATATACTCATGGACTAAAGAAATATTGCACTATAAAAAAAAAATTACAATAATTTGTTCTGTTATAAAAACCCAAAATCTAACTTATCATTTTGTTTGCCTTGTTACATTAAGGTTAAATCACCATCATGTTATGTAGATCATTACTTTATTGTGAAGCATTACATCTTTTTAAAGGTTGTCATGCACATGCAAGAAATTTGCTATGGAATCATGTCCAAATAATATTTTGTCTTCATACAAGAGGACCATTGAAATATTGGTGAATGCAAGCAGACGTCGCCAGACAGTTTGGAGTTGCCAGGAAGATAATTTCCAGGCTCCATGGCTAATCACCCTAGATCTGAAAGAACCAGAGTGACAATGTAAAGAAGAGACAGACTTGATGGCGTCATTTGTGAAATCGTACAGTAAGTTAGTCAGTAAGTAAGTTGGTCAGTAGGTCAGTCAGTCAGTCAGTCAGATAGTCAGCAAAGTAAAGTTAGTTAGTAAGTCAGTCATTAAGTAATTAAGTTAGTCGGTCAGTAAAGTGAAGTAAGTCAGTAAAGTCAGTCAGTCAGTAAAGTAAGTCAGTCAGTCAGTAAAGTAAGTCAGTCAGTCAGTCAGTAAAGTAAGTCAGTCA
>JAQMYG010000037.1:9796028-9811294 GCA_030014215.1 Clariallabes teugelsi
CACACACACACACACACACACACACACACACACACACACACACACACACACACACACACACACACACACACAGAGGGTCTTTGTACCTCAACCAGAACCGAGCAGCGACTGTAATTCAGTTTCACCAAAACAGGAAAGGAAAGCAGATGAGAGACTACAAAGCGGCAAAGTACATAAATTCCTGCACATATAGCAGAAAAGATGTATGACTGCTGTACAGCTCAGACCATAAAGAAAGAAGATAACATGATACAGATGTGATGATCCAACAAATCATGTGAATTAGGTGAGAGGGGGCACAATGAGCTGTGATTTATCACACACTCACACATAAAGTGTAACATGCACGTTCATTTTTAGTTTAGTTTAGTTTTTGTTTTGTTTTGTTTTTTTAATTTTGGGTGCAGCTGGTACGAAGAAAGTGTGTGAATCTCTGTGCTATTACGTCTGTGGTGCCTTTTGGCCTGCCTGGAAATATTAAATTGTCAGTGGTTTTGGTTTCATTCTTCATGCAGCCTGTGGGTTTGTGTATAGGGTCATATCTGGATTTTCCAAAAGGGTAATTCCACTGCAATCCAACATTTCTATATATAAAGGAGATCTTTGTATGAACTGAACTGGTGAATATTAGTCCAGAATGTCTTGTCTGCCAATATACTGCAATTTTGCTGTGACCAAGGAGATCTTCTAAGATGATATACAAAATTCAATTTAAAAAATGTAAAAGAAAAAATAGTCTAAAGAATTAAAAGTGTGTGTGTGTGTGTGTGTGTGTGCTGAACAGCCACAGCATTACAACACAAACCATTACGCCCAATATTGTGTGGGTTCCCCTTGTGCCATGTCTGCGATGTCTGGCACCAGGACATTGGCAGCGGGTCCTTTGAGTGCAGTGGGTTGTTGTGTGAGGCCTTTGTGGATTGAACACATTTGATTGCCATCTGGAGGCCGGGTTGGCAGTCTTGGGCTCTTTGCCTGCTGGGGCCCCATGCAGGACAGACTGTGGTGCACTGGGTGTCCTGGTACCTTTCTATCACGCCCAGTGTTTACTTTTTGTCTTTTGTGCTGCATTGGCTTTTCTGTGGATTCAGACCAGATGGGTTCCCCTTAGAGCCCCATGGGCAGGAGTGAACCTTGGGTGCCCATGATTCTGTCACCAGTTTACTGGTATATAATTGATAAACAATGCTAATGTGTTGTGGTGTTAATGTTATGGCTGATCAAATAGCTTCCTACCATAGTATATTGGAGTTAAAACTAAATATGAGAGATCAAAGAGCAGGACTCCAGCTCTTCAAATAAACATGTCGAGCTACACATGTCGTTCCTGAGCTGCCAGTGATCCAGACTCCCTCTGCCCTCTGGACCTGTCTGACTCATCCTGGTGCCCCGCTTCTACCATTAAGACTGTTCTGGCCTCGACTGATGTTGACAGCTGTTTCTCTGAGGACTTGACTTGGCTGCAGTCGCTCGATAGTTCAGGACTGGAATTTCCTACGAGTCTACCTGAGCCTCCAATAACTACCTGGACTGCATATTAATATCAAATAACATCAACTGTTATAGCTGAACTGGCTGCCACCTAACACACAGTATGAACGCAGATCAATTCCTGCTCTCTGTTTCACCCAAATGAGGATGGTTTCCCCTGTTGAGTCCGGTTCCTCTCAAGGTTTCTTCCTATTACTGTACCATCTCGGGGAGTTTTTCCTTGCCACTGTCGCCCTCGACTTGATCATCAGAGACAATCTGACCATTTTGATTCAGACACATTCACATTCCATACAAACTTAAATAATTGTTTGTTAATATTTTTATTGTGTAAAGCTGCTATACAAATAAAATTGAATTGAATTGAATAAACATTGCAGGAATTGAAGAGCTTTTTGTATGTGTATATGGATTCTCCTGTGTTGCACGGCTTCTGTAGGTGTGTGTTATTGCCTCCTTGTTTTTACTTATAGTTAAAAGTGGATTTTAAGTGTGGCATTCACGAGTTGGATTCCCTGTGTCAAAATCAATGATCAAAAGAAGTCTTCCCCAGCATAAATCATCTAATGGGACTCTAACTGAGCATGCATTTCTAATGCTGATCGCAGAAACATGCGGGAACAGAAGACAGCTGCAGCAAAGGTCTGGCAGAGCATCAACAAATGAGGGTTCTGCTCATGTCTGGGCTCCAGATTTTATGCAGTCAGTAACTGCAAAGAATTTGCTACCAAGTAGTGAAATAAATTTATAACATAAAAATATATATATTATATATTTTTATGTTAGTGTGGTAGATAGCGAAAACAATAGTGTAAACTTGATTTTCTCTTGATTTTCTCTTCATTAGTGTTGTGAATATCAGTGTATATATAGCAAAGTCTGACCGTTGAGCCAGTAGTCCTCTGAGATGTCTGTTCGGATGTAGTGCTGGTCTGGAGGAGGACCCAGAGAGCGACTAAACATGCTGTCCTTCCCCAGGAAATCAGACACCGTTCCAGCATACAGGTACTGATCTGAGAACAGATAGTAAAACACATGCAGAAGCAAAGCACATTAAGTACAGTTGACCAGAAAATCTCTCTCTCTCTCTCTCTCTCTCTCTCTCTCTCTCTCTCTGATATCTGATACCAGCTGAGAATCTTTCTTATACACCCATAAACAATTTACTCTCAGTCGCAGCCGTCTCCAAGGCAACCCCACTGAGAAGAAGTTCAGGAATGTGAGTTACTGCTTCAGCGATGTAAAATAATCATTGCTAAGATGGCCGTCATTCAAGCACACATCAAACGCATGCACATTAGACGACTGGAATTATGATGTGTTTGTACTGTAGATGTATTATTTAGGAAGGTGTACTTTTGTTTCTATTTGTTTTTAGATATTTTACATAAAGATGAGACTGATTTATAGGAAAATCTATTAGTGGAAATGAATGGTTTGGGTTATCATTAGCTGTCAGTTGTTTGAAAGGGGACTTACATTGTATGAAATTCACATTTGTTATTTTTAGATATACAGATAGGTCTCCAGTGTGCATTTACAAACAGAAAATGTGATGGGAATAAAAGCATTCCCTGCTTCTTGTCCTTTTTCCAATTTTGCACTGGCTTAGGTTTAAAGGAGTTGGTTGGAGTTCCCCCTTAATGTGACCTCTTATAAGAAGAGCCCAACCTCTTATAAGAAGAGCCCAACTAATAACTACAGATCGTTTTTCCTTCCAAATACAAACCTACAACAATGTGTCTATATATGTTTTCTTATGAAGAACATCGTTTACAAATCCTTTGAGCTGTCTTTCCACACCAGACTGATATGTGATATCTAGTATATGAAGCCGCCGCACACAAATAGATGTTTCTGTTTCAATTAATTTCACTCCTCTTTTTTGCAAAATCCATGCTGGATCCACCCAACTCATCCCCACCCCGTCCTACCGTTTCTGGCTGTCTGGGGTGTAAATCATTATGGAGAGTGCATTCTAGGTGCATTAAGCCAGAGAAACTGATTTTCAGTGTGATAAAAGGTCATCCTTGCAATGTGTGTGAGTCAGGAGAGCTTTATAAAAATGTCCACACTGACCGGTAAGTACTGAAGCAAAAGGTTGGCGGGGGTCGAAAGGGCATTTCAGCCTGCCTGACTCCATACTGCTGCTGATCAAGTGAAGCCCACCGCCCTTTACCTTAAGGAACACACATCAAACAAAGTTAATACGTGAAGCAGGGTGAAAACTAAGTAATTACTCACAGAGCTACAACCTACAAGTCACACAAAGAAATAGTCCTTGCAGTGTTTAGTTGAGAAATATGCACTGCTGTCAGTAACCTATAGCTTGACCTCTCACCTCTTTGTGGCTCCTGACGTCCAGGAAAGCACATGTAGGATGAAAGGCTCCGGTGCCACATGTGTAGACGTGAGTACGGTTATAATTGTGCAGAACACGAACAAAATTGGCACACTCGGTCTAAAAGATGGAGAAAGATTGACAGCCAAAAGAAGAAAAAAAATGAAGCATTAAGCGAAAAAGTGTATGTAAGATCTGTTTATAACTTGCACATGTAGTTTAATGATTGGAAAAAAATATCACAATAGGCTGTTTGCTGAAATGTTTGCTTTAGAGTAATATATTCTGGGTGTTACTTACGACAGAGTTTTTACCAGCCAAGATACACATATCCACCCTGTCTCTGTGAGCTGGCCAGCTCAACTGAGAAAGAAAAGACACACACACACAAACAGAGAGAAAGAGAGAGAGAGAGAGAGAGAGAGAGACATGGACAGACATACATAATCAGTGCACTTACTGAAAGTTTTAGCCAAGTGAAAATAGTTAACACACTGTATGATTATGCATGGTTAAGCACTGAGACTGAAATGCACCATGCAATATATTAAAATTAATACAGTAGAAAATAAAGATGTGTCAAGGTTAATTAGTGGGATACATAAACTGTCATTCCTTTACTTTGACTATTTTCTGACACACAATGCAATAAAATGTGTTTTGTGAAAAGGCTTCGTTATAAACACCAGCACTGAGAAAGCCAATCCTGCTGTAACAGTTAACACATCATAAACTGTCCAGCGTTAATTTAAAGTGTAACGGAGGCTGTGCCGGTTGATCTTATCTGTGCACGCATGTGTTATTAAAGGCTTAAGAGCTTAACATGTACCGGGCCGACCTCTAACCTTGACCCCTGAGAGCCGTCTCCCCATGCAATGCAAAAATCCCGCGAACCCCTCTGACTAAACGGAATCACGCGCGCTCGTGAGACGACTTTTCACAGCCAGGCTTTGAAGCTGCGCACACTAACACGCTTTGACAGGACCTCCTGAACCCCTGTAGCTCCTCGCACACTCGTACGCATGCACGCACCCACACATGTTATATGAAGGTATGAGCTCAGACACATAGACATTTATGTTGATTAATTTGGAAAAGGTATCACACCCTGTTTCTCACACGCAGACATGGACACACGCACTGAAAGGCAAGGCCAGGTAGTAATTATACTGCATACATGCGGTAAACTAACACGGCGCAGCACAGGGACAAAGACTAGCACATGGCTTGAGAGTTCTAAGAATGGGAACGAGACCAGGCAGATTTCCAACTAGACGTTAGACCATGCAGCTGTGTCTGGTCTTTGTGATTGCTCAGGGAGGAGTGCATTCTTCTGACGCTTGTGTTTGTGGAAGTGCACGTGAAGGACAGTATGACAGACTGTAAACAAGTAGAGGTTGTTTACATTTACATTTTTTATTTCACTTTCATGCATTATTAATGCATGTAATTAATTTAAACAAAATCTCGCTAGTCTAGTATTTTTTAATTGAAGAGGTTAGTTTGTGGTGGCAATTTGACAGAGCAATATACAGGATGTGCATTTACAAGCACTAAGTACAGACCAGTGGTTAGTATTCAGTGCTCTTACCATTCATACTGTACCAAGGTTCAAGTCCCACACAAGGCATTGGCTTACTTACAGACATTAGAACAAATAGAGGGGGAAGAAGCTCCCAGCAGAAGTATGAACATTTAAAGGATGTATTTCAGTTGAGAGACAAAATGAAAAGTACTTCAAAAATGTTGTTTTAGTATTTTCAACACTGCATTGCTGTCATTCATTCAACATTATCCCGGTGGTAAGTAACCGACGTTGGTTGCACTGTTCACTGACGATATTCAATATTTTGACAACCAAAATTTCCTGCTGGGAAGCATTTATCCTCATTTTTAAATCTTGTTTATGCAGGATGAAATCCAGGGCAGGCACATCTCTGCACCTCTGGTTAATAAAACTGAATATTTGTTTTGGAGCATCCACAAAACAGGTGTATTTCTGTTACCCATTTTGGTTGTTCCTTGACCTGCCTCAGTTTTTTTCTCTCTCTTAAAAAAAATTAAATGCACATTCCTTGTCAAGAAAATGAAGACTTAAAACTACTAAAAATTAAAACAACTGTACCTCAGAGCTCTGACTCTGAATGAAGACTTCTGTAATTAATAAATTAATATATATTAACCAAATGTGTAATGTTTATACAATGTCTGACCAAGGGGAAAAAAATCACCGGTCCAATTATTGGCATGCATCAAGCAACATCAAGTAAACAACTTTTTTCTTTTCAATTTTCTTTTAGATTTTACTGTAAATGACTGGACCTGGGTTGAGAACTGATCACTTAAATGATTGGTGGGGAAAAAATCGACAGTACTGTAGAAATCACAGCTACTGTATGTTTAATAGTGAAAGTAAGAGCATTTCTACACACACAGGGTGACAAGAACTCACAGGATTAGTATTTAACAGCTTTGCGGCTAAAACACTTGTTATTGAGACTAATTTAAAAAAAAATAAACATTTAATTTGCTAGGGAGCATAAGAACTGTTTTTTGGAGCAGAGGTAAAGGGACATATGATCTATTCCATTCTATTTTCAGGGGTGTTTCTAGGAGGATCACAATTCATTTTCATTAACACATAATCAAACCTAAAGTGGCTGAACAAATATTTAGAGTGTGCAGTTCTTATGTTCTTGTGTGTGTGTGTGTGTGTGTGTGTGTGTGTGTGTGTGTGTGTGTGTGTGTGTGTGAGTGTGGTGAGGCATTAATTTAAATTTAAAAAGATATATATTTTTATTGTTACTGAGCTACTGATGGGAAGGTCGGGTTCAAGCTCGACCTCTACCAAATTGCCGCCGTTAGGCCCTTGAGCAAGGCCCTTAAAGCTGTCTGCTCCTGGGGCGCCGCATAATGACTGACCCCGCGCTCTGACCCCAGCCTCCTAACAAAGCTGGGATATGCAAAGTATAAAAACTTTCTCCGACAAATTAAGACTTAACTTATAAACTTTTAATGTTAAAAGCTCTTAGCCTTCACTATACCTGCAATTTGCACTGAATTTCCCCTTTTGATTTTAGAATTCAACGCTATCGTGATATACGGTAATTATTTATTTGTAACATTTCATAGTAAACAGAATTCCAACATGTGTGTGCATGTGTATATTAATTAGGGGGAGCCTCTGCATGCTCACTGCTGAGCTGTGACTGTCACAGGACTATTGTAGCAGAGACATCCCGTGTCGTCATGGTGACAGTGATTGGCAGGTATAAGAGGAATGACGTCTGTGGGATTCAGAGGGAACTCAATGGTTCTATAGAGGGATGCCGTGGGAATATCTAGATCTGACACAAGTGTCTTGTCTTGTTTTGGGGAAACACAGAAGATGGATGCATATATTCCGCTGCAAACATGAGCAAATTATGCGCAAGCACAACAACACACACACACACACACACACACACACACACGCACACACACACACACACATAAACAAACAATAAGAAAGTATTACCTCATTCACACAGATGTTCATAAGCTAACAATCCCTACACTTGCATCATTTTAGGAATTTATGTAGGTTTATTATGCATCATGGCCTATTGGAAATTTCCACCATTGTAATTTTTTGTTCATCTCTGGCCTTTAGATTTAATAATAAGATTACTTTTTTGTAACATACACCACATTGCTATTATTAGAAAAACATTAATTATTGAGGAGGCAAACTGTTATTACAACAAGCATTTTGCTGTGTTCAACAAGGGCTGGAACTTCAACCATGAAAACCCAAAGAAAAAGAAAACAAAATAAGTTCAGCATGGAGTATTTTATCTGCTTATGCCATGAACAATGAATTAAGTGCCACATTTCTACGTTTAAAACCAGTGCTAGTGACAGTGGTGGAAATCAGCAAAGGAAACGCTTCAACTCAATTTTAATAAGCAATAAAAAGGTGGGGGAAAAAATGAATATTATTGCTCATGATATCGCAGTCATACAGTAGCCTAAAGCTACACTACAGTACCCCACATATCTGCTTTCACAAAACGAATCTCGGATATTAAGCTTTTTTTTTATTTTTATTTAAGCTGCTTCCCAATTTAATGGTTTGATAAATTGCAGTTGTCTAGTATATTTTGTCTTGGAGGAGTTATTTTGCTGTGCTTGTTGGTTGACAAGCAATACATGTGCAATTTTCAAGCCTCATAGGAGTTTTCCTTGGTGAACCATTGGTAAGTGATCAAAGCCCTCACCACTAATCCCAGGGTTTGAGACCCACTGACATTGACAGAAAGGAAAGCACAAAACTATCATCAGGCTGAGTGTTTCATAGATGCATTTCAGTTGGGAGAAAAGAAAAAAAAATTGCAACATATTTGCAACATTGTGTTCAGGTAATTTGTTCGATGTTATCCCAACATCATTTGTTCAACGTTGGTCCGAAGTCCTGCTAGGATGAGTTATCTTAGAGGCATTTGTGTTTTTTTTCCTACCTACATTCTAAACTTTTAAATAAATGGAAAAAGCACAAGCCTTTATACAGTATGTGGCAATTCTTCAATTTCACTACAAAGTTGTTCTCAACTCTTTTATAGTTGTACAGTTGCATTTGTCCACTGGCTTAAAAAGAAAAAAAATCCCTGTACACACACTATCTGTTAATCTTGTAATACTATATCCAAGTCAATAAAAGTGTTCGAAAAACCTGCCAGAAACTGAAAGAGAAGACGGAAACCTAATTAAATGTTCCATCCTAGCTTGCACCAGACACTGACAGGCAAAATCACTCGGGAAGAAATTACATGTGCAGGACACATGAACCATGACTCAAAGTACTGGTTTTAATAAAATCTGTTTACTCCTGTCCATCACAAGTTCAAACCTGCACGCAGACAGGTGATGAAGAAACAGAAACCTAAATAATTAGCAGTCACGTTCTACGAACTTGAATACGTCTAATCAGACAAAACATACAAATGGTCACCCTACATCATACTGTAAGACTTTTTTTTAAAAGAGAGCAATTAATCACTATTGTGTTTATTGTATATCAGCATACCGTGATTTGTGGTATTGCTAAAATGAACGACTGACTCTCTCTCTAGTCCATGTGCCAGGTGTCTGAGAGACATTGTGTTTTATTAGAGATAAAACCATGGAAAATTCCTCATGTTTAAACCCAGAACACTTGTAATTGCAGTATCTAAATACCTGGCCTGCAGGTGTGTGAATATTCTCATAAGCATTTGTGTGTGTGTATGTCAGAATACCTTTCTAGGATTCTTGTTGATGTTGTTTGGGTCCAGCAGGTAGATGTGATCTTTGGCCCCTAGAAGCAATCTGCTCTTCTCCTCATCTAACAGGAATGTCTGAAACTGCATTCCTTCACCGGAGCCTACAAACGGCACCAGACTGCCTGAGTGAAGCAGCTCTGTGAAAAAGATAAACTGATGTTAATATGGCAGACACACAACTGTTAACATAGTAGGCTGATATAATACAAACACAGTACTGTACGTTATTGCATCGATAATAACTGTAACTAAGTAGGACAGCCATAAAGATTCACGCATACATCTTAATTATAACTGATTCCCCTGATCAGGGTTATAATGAGTCAGACTTCAATGGTCAGTTTGCATAATTTTGGACAGTTTGCATCATTTGTGACGTGTAAATGATGTTTACAAGACAAGAAATTATCCCTCTTTCTCTTGAAAGCCTTATCCTGTGGCGTGCCTGCATCAAACTATGGTTTGGAAGCTATTCAGTAATATCATCAGTTCAGCTTGTCATACTGCTTCATTGATCTTACAGTTATCGACAGAGGTGGACACAAATCCTGTACATTAAAATGTAAAAGTAGAGATTCCCTCAGCAAATATAACTCAAGTAAAAGTCCTCCATTTACAAATCTACTTGAATAAAAGTACTCACAGTACTGTACAGTATTAACTCACAGTAGATTTTTTTTATAGTTAAAAAAATCTCTACATTATTATTAGGCATGTTATGTAGTAAAGTAAATGTACATAATAAATGAAGTAATGAAAGTGATGTAGTGGAGTAAAAGTAAAAAGTATTGTGAAATAAGTACTTAAGTACAATAACGAAATAAATACACTCAGTACACTTCCACCTATGGATATTCATACTGTATATAAAAACAGACTTTTAACAAGGAGAACTGTAATTAGCCACCTTTATTATTAGCTCATGAAAACTCCAGATCTTTTGATCTCAAAAATGTCTTTAATTGCGAAAATTTACAGAAAACAGAAAACAAATGTCCATGCACAAAAGTAATTTATCGATTTCAATCTATTCACTGTTCATATTCTTCAAAGTGTACGCCTAAACACACACAAAAAAAATCCATTTACTTTTTTTGGAAAATATTTGTAAAATGTTAAAAAAAAATAAAATAAAATAAAAAAAACAGCTGAAATTTCAGCCTTCCAGCATATTTCTTTCCAGTCCACCCTGCTTTCCTTTGGCCCTCACACTGTCTGACTAATACATGCAAAGCAAATCAATGACATCGGAGCTTAGCTATTCAGTTGATTCCAATGTGTCTCTCTATCTCTCCCAAGCTCTCCTCGCACAATACACATCAGCCTGAGTGTCAGAGTCAAGGCTCGTGCTTCCTCCCAGCTTCTCCCTGAGAGAGAAGAGATATTGCAGTATACCTGAATAATTGTGTCAGTTAGCAAACAACTTGGCGACCACGATGGGAAGCTGTGAGGGAGAGTGGCCAAAATTTCATTAAGCGATTGCACATGGTTTCCTTCACACATGACAGACCATCGAATCAAACACCCCTGAACTTTTTAAGAGAAAACAACATGATATGACTGTGTTTGAAGACATACACATGATTCTTATAGCTTTCATACAGATGCAGAGCTGTCCAAATAATTGATGTGCTTGGACCTGTTTTGGTATGCTCACTTTCAATATGCTCTGTCTGCTGGTTCATGACACAATGAGATCACTCTGTGTTGTGATTTTGGCTTAATTCTCCTTTCTTTGGAACATGGACTTCACAACACCTGTTTAATGACATTATTGCGAGTGCTGTTTTTTTCCTTTCTTAGCACGCATCATCAATTTCAATTCAATGATTTGACATAATTCCTAATTCATGCTCTGTGGTAGGTAAACCTCCACCCTGTTTAAACACCCAAGCCTGTGAGATGACATGAGGTGTGTGCTAGCTGATTCTGCAGTTGGATTGACGCAACCATTATCCTCCTGAGGCGTGAGGGTCTCGGATAGGTTACCCACAATCAATATTTATACAAAGAGACCCTCGCTAAAAAACATAATACACCACCATCCTGCCAACCCCAGCACAGCCCTGGCTAATCTGCTCTACAAACAGTGTCAAGTCTGATCCTTGATGAAAGATCAGTGTAGTCCTGCAGCCCACAATATCCTATCTGTGGCAAAATTCTCTGGAGACTCAACCCTTCGGCCCATGATTAGCCCGAACGCTCTAGTTAATCCCCAGGTTTGTTTACGGCCATCAATGCAGTCTCTTGTGCTACAGTTGCATATGGGACGTTACATGGAATGCTACTGAGAATGTTGTGTTTAAGAGCAAGTAAATGGTTAGCAAGTGTTTTCTTAGCTGATACCAAGGAAGCTTGCACTTTATTCAACAATCATTTTAGATATATCTTTACGTAATAATTAGAGTTTTAGAGGTTTGATTAATTACTGGATAGTTCACAAGTGAATATAAAATCATGTCTGTGATAAAGTTTACATAATGAGAACATAACTTTCTTTTGTTATTCATCAAGCTGTGGAAAAAAGATTCGTTCATGATTATTGTAAGGAATACCAGATCATTGTATTTAGTGCTGGAAACAGCACTGTTTGAAACTATTCTCTGAAAATACTCCCTAATGTGATTAAAAGAAAAGAAAAAAAAGTATTTTATCAGCATTTACCATTAGGGGCTGCCATGGCTCGCTTACGCATTTGATTTTGGCAAAGTATTTATGCAGGATGCTCTTCCCATGCAGGCTTCCCGTTTTATTTTGGATTGTAACCGCAGTGGCTGGGTGTGGGGCAAACCTGAGCCTTCCTCACAGTGAGCAAGATCACCACTGCCCCTGGGGGAGTCCTTTTAGTGCTTAGTAATTTTAGCATTAAATAATAATGACAGGCACCATGGTGGCACAGCAGGTCATTCCAGGGTCCTAGATCCCACCCTGAGCTCGGGTTTCTGTCTGCTTGTTTTTTTAAATGTTCTACCTGTGTCTGTGTAGGTTTACCTCCTCCCAGGTTCTCCTCCCACTCCCAAGGTGTGTGTGTGTGTGTGTGTGTGTGTGTGTGTGTGTGTGTGTGTGTGTGTGTGAGAGAGAGAGAGAGAGAGAGAGAGAGAGAGCCCTTTGATAGACTGGCACCCCATCCAGGTTGAATTCCAAGCTCATTCTCTGTGTTCCTGAGAATTTCCTATAAACCCTGCAGGCCACCTGAAAGATGCATGTTCATCTTTCTCTGTTAGATTCCATAGCAAGTATCATCACCGTAATTCAGGTGCCAAGCATACAGAAACACTTAGGCTCCACTCCTCATGAACATCATTATGAGGGCTATAAAATACTTTCTCTGCTGTGGATCTTCATTTGAGTTGAGTTAAAGCTGGGCTCAGATGTGGATGTGATTTTTTCCAGTGCATGCACACATCTGCACAGCCTCATGTCTTTCTAGCCTTTAGGTGTGAAGTTTGGTGGAACTAATATTTCCAGAGTTTCATTCTTCAGAAGTGAAGCAGTCAGTTTTTAAGGTGTTCAGTGACGCAGAAACTGCTCTGATGTTTTGGGAAAGTTTGATCTCTCAGGGATATTATTTCCTTCGAAGGGTGACATCTTTACTATAAAGATCGCTCACTCACTCTCACTCATCTTCTATACTGCGGGGACCTGGAGCCTATTCCAGGAGGCTTAGGGCACGAGGCAGGGTACACCCTGGACAGGCTGCCAATCCATCGCAGGGCACACACACATACACAAACTCACACACCCATTCACACACTACGGGCAATTTTACGGCAATGTGCCTAACCTGCATACCTTTGCCGGAGGAAACCCACCAAGCACGGGGAGAACATGCAAACTCCATGCACACAGAGACGGGAATCGAGCCTGGCTGGGAATCAAACCCAGACCCTAGAGGTGCAAGGCTTTATTATAAAGATCAGTCATAGAGGAAAAAATAACTTTTTAAATTAACCCACATCATTAACCATATCTTTATCAGTCCCTGCTCATTCATGGACTTTATGGCCACAGGTGAAGTTCAAAGACCTACAGTCTACTGCAGGTTTCTTAAAATCAGAGAGTTTTAAATGACAGATGACACATATTCTGTACAGACAGGTGAGATGAAGATGACAGATGAGCACTTCCTGGAGAAATTGTGCACAGATACATCGGTTTCCCTGGGCAAAATGATGAAAACAGTTCATTTCTGTGCTATAGGATTCCTGAGATATGGCCGTTCACCTATCCTGGGTGTGTGAGTGGAGGGAGTGTGGTTTAGCTTGACTGTCTTCCCAATGACACTAGCTGCATGGCTGATATCTTGCACCTACTTGAAAGAGAAAGTGACTGTGCTGTTTTTTTGGCTGGCCATCTCAAGAAAGGTTTAGAAGGGGTTTAAAAAAGGTTACTATTTTTTTTTGATTGAAGTGATTTAAAAAGAGAGAGAGAGAGAGAGAGAGAGAGAGAGAGAGAGAGAGAGAGAGAGAAAAGTGTCATTGTTCTGATCAGACCAAAATCTTGGAGCTGCAGGAGCAAAGGGAGATGATGAAAGTCTCGAATAAAATTTCGCTTGTGTGGATACAAGCGAAATTAAAGGAGACCAAAACTGGAGAAAAAAAAACAGGGAATTTTACTATAGTCCATTTCTTTAAGAAAGCAATAAAAAGGCATTCCATTTTTAAGGAAAATAATAATAATAATAGTAGGAGCAGACTGAGGGGTGTGGTTTAGCTACAGTGCTCGAATACTGTAGGTGTTGGTTTTATGCTCTGGTGTATATGAGGACAAGGAATCCTAGATTGACGTGTTAGACAGTGCTTTCTGCCACCATTATCACAAGACAAACTGCTGCACTATTGCTGTTCTTTCCTTAATACAGTGCCAGAAAGTTAAAGAACTGAGGTATAGGCAAATTAAAGCTACTCAAGTAGCTCAACATTATACCATGAAATATTATAAATATTTCTTTCTTTATGTTTAACTATTTTACATTTTACAGATTATAAGTCAACATTTTCTGTAAACCTCTGTGAACAAGCACCGTATCTTAATGTATACCCTCTGCATGATAATCTCTCATATTTAAAATAAAAGAACAACCCGTGAACTGTATTCTTACACCTACTGTACATTTTCTACGTGCTATAAAATGTCAAAAATAAACGAGGCATTCTGGCCACTCATATTTTCATTGGCCTAAGGCTGTTGATGGAAATGTGGCTTTATTTTGAGGAAAGCTAACCTGCCGGAGTTCCCATTCGGCACAGGTTTTAAGGGAGCCTGAACTTTTATTTCCCTTGGTGGCAAAAACAAACATAGTGCACATTCACATAGCTCTCAAAGCCACAGCAGAGTCTGAACATGGGGGTATAATGAAAGGAAGGGCAGGAAAAAAGAAGATGAAGTCTTTAATCATTCCTTTTTGGAGAACAGAGAAAATGTAATTAAAAGATTTACTGGTATATACAACCATGATTACACGAAACAATGTGAAGCTTGGCTTAAATGAGCCAACATGTATAAAAATAGACTAATCATTAAAATTACAATGCTCTCAAATTTAACAATCCATGACCAACATGTGGTAAGTTTCACATGAACCATGACCATGACTTTTGTTTCTTTAGCGCCTTGTATAGTAGTACCACAGGTTTTCGGACCCCTTAATTTCTCCCATTAACTACATTAAAGGATGTGTAAGTGGGAGGGATGTCAAATAAATGGGCTAGACCTCACTGATAGATTAAGGGGGCAGGATTACCTGATCTAATGCTAAAAGCTTAATCCAAATTTAAAGACGTTACAGCTATAGAGAAACAATTTGGACAAAAAATTGCAACAAAAAATTCACAAAAAATTTATCTTAACCAAAATCAAATTTAAAATTAAAAACAAATTGTGTTTGGGAAACATTTTGGAAATCATATAACGAGACAAAGGCTACGTGATGGATAGGAAATAGTCGTGGAAACGGCCAGGTGTAATGAGAGACTTTCAATTCTAGAAAACCAAACCCTTTAACCACATCAACATGAGGCTCTTTTTGATGCCACCACACCCAAAACCTGAAAAACTAAATGAATAGAGACAAAGAGAGTCAAGTGTTTGGTCAGGGTCTACTATACTGTGTATATATATACTGTGTGTATATA
>JAQMYG010000037.1:9829478-9842167 GCA_030014215.1 Clariallabes teugelsi
CACATGACCACCAAACCTGACAGTTAATAGAGGTTTAAAATAATAAATAATAACAAAGAAATATAGATATATATATATCTATATTTCCTTTTTATTTTGTTTTTCCTGTAAACATTTTAAGTTTGCTGAAGCAGGGATTCTTTTTGGCCCAAACCTGATGTCGCCAGAATTTAGCCACAGTGGATTTTTTCCACATCTGCATACAGATACAGATCTGTAGAAATTGGGGCAGCTCTGGCCACAAGTCATGTGGAGTGTGCTGCGGTGTCTGGGGGTGTGCTGTGGTGTCTGGAACAGGGACGTTGAGCTCTGGAGAATTTGGAGACCAGACCAGATGAACATCTTTGAACTCGTTCCCTGCTAAGCAGCAGGCTGTGATGTACTGGATTTTCTGATACATGTCTATTATGGCTAGCATTGACATTTCATGCATAGACTTGACAAGATGAACTGGCCTGTGATTCCCATGGGCATAGATGAGCCTCGGTGAAACGTAATTCAATTTGCCTGGCAGTGGTGTTAATGTTGTATCTAATCAATGTAGTTACATTTCAAAACTGCATCTGAACAAACGACAAGACTTCTTGAACAATGTCCTATGGACAAATGAGACCAAAGTGGAGTTGTTTGGCCTTAATGTTCAGTGCCATGAGAAAACCAAATCGTATTATATTAGAAACACCTCATACCCGCTGTCAGCATGGGGTTAGAGGGGTGATGACTGGGGATTGTTTTGCAGCCACAAGACCTGGTCACCTTGTAGTCAGTGAGTAGAACAGTATTCCAGAGGCAAATGTGAGACCATCTGTCCAACAGCTAAAACTTTCGAAATTGTGTCATGCAACAGGACACTGATCCAAAGCACAGCAGTAAGTCTACATCAGAATGGCTGGATAATAAAAGAATCAAGGTTTTGCAATGGCCTAGTTAAAGTCCAGACCCCAACCCAACTGAAATGCTGTGGCGAGACCTTAAGAGAGCAATGCTTATGCGAATGCCCAAAAACCTCAATGAGCAATGTCATAAAGAAGAATGGGCCAATATTAATCCACAACGATGTGCGAGACTGATAAAGTCATACAAGAAATGATTATTTGAAGTTCTTGCTGCTAAAGGTGTATCTACATGATATTATGGGGTACTTAGTATTATCCACATGGTTTTCTTCCTTTTGGATTTATTTTTGTTAAATAAATAATGTAATGGGGAAAAAAGTTCTTTGTTGTTGTTTAGGTTGTATTTGCCTAATATCTGCTGCGATCAGATGGTTTTTATTACATAACAGCATATATAATTAAAAGAGGGGGTACTAACTTTTGAACATGGCTGTATGTTATATGTGATATAATATTCATTTTACAAAAGCACTGTATCTGAAATAAGACTGTTTCGGTTTCTTAATTCTGTACTCAAGGTCAATACTAATTTGTCCTTGTTTTGGGGTCGCAGTGAGGTGGCAGTCCCTGTTCCAAGTGGATTCAATGTTACACTGCCAGGAAATTCTGAACTTCTCACCATTATGGTAATGAGCAGGATGGTTCATTTCTCTCCCTTCACCCCACCTAATTTCCCCCAATTTGGTCAACCGCCCACTGGAACGCACCAGCCAGTTGGCACTCACCAGCCGGCTCTTCCATATCATGCAGTACAAGGTCAAAACACTTCTTCATCATACCCTTTCCCTGAATGTATGCATAAAGAAGAATCTTTGGGCTTAAATTGTGCTTTTGCCAGAACGAAAATAAAAACTTTTATTTATTTGTGTTTAACATAGTCATCGGTTTGTGATGGCGGTAATTAATGCATGGTGGAATACTGACAATCACATTAATTAAATAATTAAAGGCATGAAAACTAATACCATTGTATAGGAAAGAAATAAAACTGAGAATAAGCTGCTCTGGAAAATGAGAATGTGTATGCAATGCAAGTGTGTTTTATAACCTGTCGTGCTTGGAATGTGTTAAGAGAAGATTACGGTGTGTGTGCCATTGTGGGTGTGTGTGACCAGACTAGAGGGTCATCTCGTAGTATGAATGGGAGACATAACAAATTGCCGTAATGTCAGTAATGATATAGTAGTAGTGATATCCCTCCTCTGACTCTGTCCCTCGCCATCTGTCTTTCACATATCCTTTGATGTCTTTGCTGAAAATCCTGACACTTACATCACAACTTTTTAAAATGTTAAATATGATTCCTAAAAACATTTTTTTATGAAAAAAAAAATATGTCATAATAACATGGAATTTTGATCAAAGCATTAAAACAAAGTTCATGCTCTGGCCTGGTTTTCCCCTTGGCTGTATTCTTTTATTCCTAAGCGAGGCATGTTTGGATAGCGTGTATCCAGCACCAAGCCATTAACAAGCCACTGTTTGCATTCTCAGATACTTTTGGGTCATTCTTCAGGCCGTGCTATCTGAAACCATGAGTAAATTACCAGCAAATAAACAGTCTACATAGTCCTATTCTACAGTAAATAAACACACACCAGGAAGGAACCATTAAGTCGCAATTGCATTGAAAACACAAAAACATCGAAAAATAAAGATTTGCCCCAATTTGTCCGGGTTTTATTTACACCAACAGTTTTTTCACCATTGGCAAGCGTCTGTGCATAGGATTATTTGTTTGTTTCTGCCAAGTCCTCACAGCTGGACCCTTTAATGTTGTTGAAGCACTTGTGGACCTGTGATCAGGATTAAAAAACATACTGTATGAGCTCAAGCATGCATGTACAGGCACGCACACACACACACACACACGGTTTTAAAGAGAATCCAACTGTCACATAGAAATATGCGGATTTTTCATCACTTCAGGCTATTCTTCTTGATAAACAACTCAAACTGGCAGTGTCTGAGGGGGTGTGTGGGTTTATAGCCGTCTGTGTCATCTCCTTAATCATAAGAATGCAGGTCAAGTTGATGTTTTGTTCAAAATGATGCTTTTTGAAAAACTAAAATGTGCCAAAGGGTTTTATTTTGGTTTCTCAGGTTACGGTCATGACCATACGTACACCAGCAGTCATGTGGTGTGTGAATGTGAGTGTGTGGTGCAAGAATGTGTTATGAATATACTTCCATATGATGCGTTCATTCAGTCGTCTCCAATAATCATTTTATCCTGGTCGGAGTCATGATGGATCTGGACCTTGTTCTGGGACTACCGTGCTTGAGCCACATGTGCACCTCGGATCAATCCGACAATTGACGTGTTTATGGCAGAGAAAACACATACACATATGGATAGAACATGGCAAACTGTTCGCAGACAGTAAATAGGCACTTTGGGGGTTTTTCCATGCTGTTTATCATGCTATAAAGGGACATTTTCTACATCTTTTATCCAGACATGATTTCTGCTAAACATCTGCATTTTTATTCAAATTCCACATCCAGAACGCAGCCTCTACATTTCATTGATCTGATACATAATCACTAAAGTACAAAGAGATGTCATATTGCTTTATGATAAACAGACATAAGTAGAACTAGATGTGCTGTTCAGCAGGAATCAGCGTTATTTTTGTCTCCACTGTGAGATTTTAAAATGATTTAATACAAATTATATAGTATAAGGCAAACAATAATACAAATAGAGCTATTATTGACTTAATGAAATTTTATGAGGGGTGTGGCGGAACTAGAGCCTGGGATAAAATAAATATACTACTACTACTACTACTACTAATAATAATAATAATAATAATAATACAGTGGTTGTACTGAAAATAATGCATAACTTTTTTTTTTTTTAGCATTTTATAGAATGCTCAAATTGCACATGTTGGTAGAATAACTCTTCCTCTATGCAAAGGTACTCCTCAATATTTTCTCCATCACAAGCGATGCTTTGTTCAACCCAACTCTCAAATCCTCTGTCAGCATCCCCTTTGTTGCAGTTGATGGTCTCCCACTGCGCTAGGGAATGTTTATGGAGATGACGCCACTGACAAGAGCAATATACACAGACGGATGAAGAAGTTTAAAGAAGGGGAAACCAGCATTGAAGTCAAACCATGCAGTGGGAGACCATCAACTGCGTCAAAGGGGATTTTCAAAAAGCATTCGAGAGTTGGGTTCAACAATGGCATGAATGCATCGCTTGTGATCGAGACTATGATGAGTGGCACTTTTGTATAGAGGAAGAGCTACTCTACCAACATGTGAAATTTGAATGACCTATGTCAGTTAAGAAAATGTGCTGACTTTTACAATATTTTTGGTCCAGCCCTTATAATAGTACTTCTACTACTAATAATACCAGTAATAATAATCTCCAAGTTCCCTGGGATAGGCTTCAGGCCCCATAATACTACACAGGTATAAGCAGTATAGATAATGCATGGATGGATAATACTATTACTACTAATACTAGTAATAAAATATTTTTCAACTAATTTTCTCATGTTTTTATTCTTGATCATTTCTTCCATTTTTTATATTATTACTGATTAAAAAGAAGAAAAACAAGAAGGTTCTAAATGACTTGCACAGAAACAAATAATCAATAAAATAAAATAAAAGCAAGACAGAATGTGATTTTTAATGTTATTTTTGACCCTTTAAAATTTTAACTTGGATAAGAAAAAGTTAAAGAAATAACAGGTTTATAAAACCGGCATGTTAAAGAGAATCTCGAATATATTGTGTGATTTAAACATAGTAAAATAAATCATATATATCTTTATGGTGTTATTTTCTGTTGCCATTATATAAAACGCTCAGTGTGAATTCAAAAACTTTGCTATATAACATTGAAGTGGGAAAAAAATCTTAGCCCGTATCATAAAGCACAGATTTCTTTTCTTTACCAGTAAAGTACCTAGCAGAGAGTAAATGGGCCGAGCGTAGACCTACCGCTCCACAATTACCCACAATTACTGCCGAAATAATCAGACATGCCTCCAGTGACTGAGCGTCTACACAGGCTTGCAGCTTTCAGAATGGCCTGCCAATATCAATAGGATTATTCAGATGATATAACAGTGCATGAGGGGGCAGAATGAAAGGGACAAAAGTGGGAGCAGAGAGAAAGGTCTGTGGAGCGAGAGATGCAGAAAGCTGGGACGAATGAAATGTGATTATGTGGCTCTGAGCTAGAGGCTATGTTTAGGGAATCATTTAGGAGAAAATCTGCTCAGATGATAATGCCAGCCAGCTGCACTGCTGATTGTGTTTCTGTAATAATAGATGGACAGTGTTTGCATGTGTTTAAGGAGGAAAAGAAAAAGGTGTGTATGTAGGAAGGTTGTGCACCAGGTGTTATGTGCCTGAGCCCAAAACGAAATAATATCATAGACCAAAGGTGGAGACATTGCAATAGTACTGAGAGTGCAGAAATGTTTTCAGGGCTTGTCTACACTTCCTTTTATGTACTATATGCAGTACTAAGTGCCAGCTATTTTATGATGTCACTAAAAAAAGGTCTAACTTTACAAACTTTACATGGCAGTAAGAAGGAACCTTTTGAAAGTACTCTCATTAGAATATAGCCTTATCCTAAATATTAGAGTGCAGTCATAATCACTACTAAATATTCTGAGCGCTTCACCTTCAGTTTGCACCTCATGGTCAACATTCTCACCTGTATCTCATTTGTCTCACTAGCATACTGCTGTTATGTAACGTCCATCATACGTACTATGCCTGTGGTGCTAATATTTCTCTGACATCATGCATGTGTTTTTCATTTCTAATCACTGGTTCTCAGATTCCTTGGTTTTGCCACGGTTGCTTAGAGTTCTTATGATGTCTGATTTCACCCTCAAGAGACCCAACTGTGGACTTTGACTTTAGACACCCAATAAATAAATAATAAAATAGAGTTTCGAACTAGGACTATGATTGGAATGTTGATGGAAAAGACATTCACCACAAAACTTTATTCCATATAAGTTCATTGTTCAGTTTATCAGGCTGCACAATTGTCCAGTCAGTCAATCACGTGGCCCTGAAATGAGTAAAAAATATATATATACTGTATATATATAGATAGATAGATGCCAAGGTCTTTAATTAGTCTGCAGATGAGGAAAAAATGTGATTGTAATCTCAGTGCCTTTGAGTGTGGCATGGTTGTTAGTCCCAGACAGCCTGTTTTGAGTATTTCAGAAACTTTTGACCTCTTGGAATTTTTAAAGCACTGTAGTCTCTAGAGTTTATACGGAGCAGTAGGAAAAACTAAACCATGCAGTGAGCAGCCGTTTTTGTGAGCAGAAACACCTTGTTAATGAGACAGATCAGTAGAGATTGGATTAGACTAGTTCGTACCCGCAGGAAGGCAGCAATAACTTAAATATCTGCTTCTTACTACTGCGGTGAGGAAAAAAAAAAAAAAAAAAAAGCATTGCAGAATGTACAACAGAATGTAACAAAGAAAAAAAAAACTTGTGCAGTTGTGGTACATCAAAAGACTTTATTGGTTTCCACTTCTGTCAGCCAAGAACAACAGTCTGAGTGGACATGGGCTCATCAAAACCAACCAGACGAGGGTAGGAAAAAGACCATAATTTTTTCCAGTCTTTACCTATACAGGTTTGATGACTGCTGTTTATATTGAAGTGTATACTGTCTGGCCAAAAAAAAAAAAAGTTCTACACAAACATTTCATGCACTTAACAATTGGCTTCCTTTAGCTTTGATTATGGCTCATAATGTGGCAGCCAATTCATTCATTCTTCTTAATGCTGCCAGAAGCACCCTTTCACAATCTGGGTCCTGGAATGTAGCCATTCCATGAAGAAAGAAACGATGAATGAAGTAGATGCACTCCCCTGGTCATTTAATACATTCAGGTGTATACACCAAGCTGACTTCATGTGCAGAGGCTTGTATAGTGGGCACTATGCATGATGGGTTCGCTACCCTTCTTTCCCTGATGCACCATCACTCTGAAACAGGATAAATCTGGACTCATCAGACCACATTGCTCCGAAGTCTAATCTGTATGCTATCTAGCAAACTGAAGCCTTTTATTTATTAATCAACTTCACCACTTCGGTGATCACTTAAACACTTGGTGAAGTTGCATCATAAATGGACTGCTATGTTTAACAATCAAAGCAAAAGCATGTCCACACACAGTGTGACAAGAATGCACAGGATTTGATTTAAAAAGGTACGTAATAATAAAAAAAAATTACTTGTTAGTGTGATTCATGTTTTTAAATGATCACATTTCTTCTGAGTTGTTGACGGTGCAATACTATCCTTCCTGGTTTTAAGAATGTATTGGAGAGTTATTAACCCAGTTACGGTCATTTCAGCAATCTCTTTAGTACTTTCCTTTTCAACTGTTCTCTGTGTTGCGGTCTGAGGAGACTGAGGAGACGCTTTTCCCCCCACAGGCTATTCGGGCGTTCAACCAGAACACCACATAAGACTCAACTGATTGGACTTGCTTTGTTTCCTTCACACCTGTGTTGGAGCACATCACACTACTTACCACACTGCACATTTGCACATGACACATATGTTGCACATTGCTGGTTCTTACGGTATTTACACATGAATGAGGACCAACTTTGCACTTTAAAACATGGGCAATACCACTGCTGCTGTCACACACATCATCTCATTTCACACTCCATGCTTCACTCATACGCATGCTGTCATACCTACAGTACATGCCATATCTTTTCCCTCCTATACCCTTTTATTTTTGCACATTCCATATAATTTACACATTTGACACTTTTACATTACACATTTTATATCCGTCTATATACTTCTAATTTTTATAGTTCCCTGTATATCAGTATGTTTATATACATAATTCTTTATATACAGTACCATCTACCTTATTCCCTTTTACAGTCCTTACACTGGCTTCCTGTAAAATTTAGGATAGATTTTAAAGTACTTTTACTTTTTTATAAATCACTTAATGGCCTAGGACCTAAAGGTATGCTCACTGAATATGAACCTAACAGACCACTCAAATCGTTAGGATCGAGTCAGTTAGAAATACCAAGGGTTCACACAAAACAAGGGGAGACCACTTCCATTCAAATCTAGACTTAAAACTCATCTATGAGTATGAAATGTGCTATACAAATAAACTTGCCTTGCCTTGCCTTGCCTAGGTCACAAACATCTTTTCTTGCTGCAGACACTTCTAAAATGACAACCTTTTTTTTTTTTCCTGCCTGTGTACTGTATACATATAAAAGCAGTGTGCCTGTGTAGTCTGTTTGGTGTATGTTAAGTATTTTAATTACTGTAAATGAATTTGTGTCATTTTTACCATCTATAATATTAATGTTAAATAAATATCATACACTTTCAAAAGCAAAGTACACCAGTCACACTGATACATTCCATGCACACCTTCAATACTGCAACAATAAAACTTATTTTAGAATTAAAAATTCAAATCACAGGGACTGAAAAGTGCTTTACAGCAGAAGAACAGGTCCAGTCTCCATCTTTAGGTTCGTGTAATTAAAATCAACAAAGTCAAGTGAAAAGATGCACTACTTTACTATATTTTATATTTATATTTTATATTTTCTAGAAGTTATTTTCTTCTCCAGTGAAATAGGTTCACTAAAGGTCAAGGGGAACTCAGTGGTTAAGACATTGGACTACGGTTCGGAAGATCCCAGCTTCAAACCCCACGACCACAAAGTTGCCACTGTTGGGCCCTTGAGCAAGGCCCTTAACCCTCAACTGCTCAGATGTATAATGAGAATTTTTTTTTAACTCACTCTGAATAAGAGAGGTTGTCTAATGTCATGAATGTCAATGTAAAGGTATGATGGGTAAAAGTAACCCAAGCCATACTGTATGTATGACATCAGTATGATCCTAGTCATTTTAGTTCCTTAAAATAATGATTTGAGAAAAAGGAGGAATAGTGTGATGAGACTTCATAAAAATGTAGAAAAGCAGTGTGTGAAATCCTACAACTTATGTGTATTTCAGTTTCATTGTTGCATTGTGTAGAACTTACAGTATGTGTATTTCATGTTATGCCAGACAAATCTAATTAAACAGGGTGCCTTAAAGTGTGTCACTATCTTTCCTAGTTTTTTTTTTTTTTTAATGTGACTATTGTGTGCTTTACACAACACTGTGTCCTTGGATGGCCCAGATCCTCAAAGCTACCCAGTGTAATGCGTGAGTAGAGGGAAATGACAGAGCTGTGAAACTGTTGACATTTTTGACCTTCCTTGTTCCATGACATCTGCCTGGCATCAGAGTAAAGTGCCAGTCTCTCACTGCTGGAATCCAGATGAGAAGGTTGAATTTGTACATTATCTGGGTGTTTTCTCCTCCTCCCATCCTTCCCCATGATCTTTCCCTCTCTGTGTGTTCTTATGTTACATTTCCTCCAACGCTTTCCTCGCTGTGGTTTTGACAGCATTGTCTCTTTTGGCATCAGATACCAAGAGATTCAATGACAATCTTGGTAAGTCTAAAGTGTAATGTCCTGCTCGAGATGATTTACTGTATGTGAAATTATATGAAGTTAATAAAATAATATTATAAGTTTAAAAGCTAAAAGGCATCATACAATACAGTAAGTGCCCAACATACAAAATAGTGTATTGTAGTGTAGTGTATGGTGTTACAACAAATCATATTCCAACAAACCTTTTAGTAACACTAATTTCTGTGTGAGTCGATTCATGGTAAAATAACTTGGAATTGTAAGAGCATCAAATGACTAGAATCTTATTAAGTATGCAAGTTTGTGCATATACATCCATAAATTTCAAATGCAACGAAAATAAAATACTTCAATCAACTGCCAAATATTGATTGCAATATTTATAGCTTGCCTCCAAACCACTAATTATGAAATTTTATCAGCAGGCCTGTGTGAGTCAGTGAAAAGTATGTGTTTTTGCAAGTCTTTTTAAGTTTATTAACATTCCTAACTTAGCTTTACCGGTTTAAACACGTACGTACAGTGCAGACAAAGCAGCATCATGACAGGTGTCAGAGCTCGTAACCAGGCCTCATTCCTTCTGTTTATTTGTCATTTTGTCAGAGAGTCCACCCCAGCCTGGGAAAAATGGAAAGAAGAGAGCTATAAAAGAGGAAGTGGTAGTGAGAGCCATGCGTTCAATGCTTCCTGTTCAGTCTGAGACTGATAGCCATTGTTGGGCTTTGGCCGTCTCTTACGTTCAGTCCTCTGGGACCTCTGTGGCCTGATGTCTGCCTGATTGAGTGATAACCACTTCTGTTTACGACAAAGAGGAAAAGGAAGACTGAATGGAAACGAGTGGGGAAAAAAACTAAACGTACAGTATAGACCTCTTTAGTAGAGGTGTAATGTATGGGATATGATTTCTGCCAAAACAAAATTAAAAGTATAATGGCTCCCAGCTATGATCCACGGACCCCTAAGAGTCACAGGCATGATATTGTTATAAAGAGATCAAGTTAGCTTGAGTGTGTCATTACAATACAATGAGAAGAAACTTAAATTTAATTGGTTGTGCCTGTTTATACTGTACTGATAACAATAAAGTTGATTTCCTGCAATCAGGAATTGAGATAAGAAGCCTTTGGAGGAAATTTATAATATCTAGATCAAGAGTCTAATCAGCTTAATAAATCAGATGAAACATTGTTAATAATAATACAATTAACATTAGCATTATTAGTTTGAGGATAAACCTTGATAAAGTGAAAAGTATTAAAGCAGGTGATACCTTTAATTCAATATTAATAGATTAAAGGTGTTATAATGGACTTTTTAGCACCCACTTAAAGCATTATCCTTCATGCATTTCACACGGCTGCCAGATATTTAATGCTAATTACTCCATGTTAGTATAACCAGTAAGATTTTTCCCAGGTTTTTTTTTTCTTCCCCTTGTCACTGTAAGCTTGGAATGCAGCCACATCATTTCCTTCAACCAACTCCCCTTCCTTATTGCAGAATGTCCTTGACAGGAAGTTATAACACGATCTCAGCATCCAGGCCTCATTAAGGGTCAAGTCTACAAATAACTTAGGAAGATAAAAATCACTGTACTGAATATGTGTCTCCAATTCATGCCACTAGAGAAAGAGAGAGAGAAAGAGCAGGATACAATGCTACATTTCCTACGCCTGTGGTCTAGTTTAATCTAAATGCTGCAAACTTTACTCCACTTATCAGCCATCATTTGGTCTAAAGGGAAATTATATTCCAGAAGACCTCACGGCTGGCCCATAGAGCTGCCTGCCACTAATACAGTATAAATGCCTTTGAAATTATAAGCACTCAGTTTTCTGAGACTTGAGCATGAATGCATACATAACCAGATCTTAATGCATGCATCAGTAACCACATTTGTGTGTTTTGGAGTATAACGCTGATCATCGAAATGTCACTGACCCGCAGAATAAAACCGAGACAGGCAATTATTTGTATAAGCACTCGAAATTGTGTTTCTGCATTCAGACTGATGAGCTTCGAAAATGTTGGTCCTAACTTATTGTAATGAAGAAAAATAATCAAATCTCTCATCTCTGTTCTTGTCCGCATCCGGGTGTACGTGCATGTGCTGGACGTGAGTTGAGTGCGTGTGTTCTGCATTCCTCATATGAATCAGTTCGAGTTGTGGCTGTATCCTGTGAGAGGCTCTAATGACCGCTGTTTGTAATTGCGTTCACTGAAGTGGAAAGCGCAGGCCAGCGATAAGCTCTCTGTCCCTGGTTAAATAAACTCAGCCGGTCAGAGGGCCTGTTTTATTCCGTCTAACCAGTAAATGTTTTGAACAAAATGCTTTTTCTGCCAATTACTTTCTCGATTTTTCTCTCTATAGTTTTATCTTGTCAATAATAAGAAGCCTGGGATGTTTACTTTAAACTCCTTCAATAACTTACTGTAACCTTCAGTCTTACTTTACAAGTCGTGCATAGAGTACTTGTTATTCAGTATAAAGCTTAATTACAAAAGTACAGTATAGTAATATGATTCTATAAGATTGTTGGCACTTATCACCACTCTCACAGCCTGATGAAATGTTTCAAGCTCTGGCCAAATGAAATAGTAATTACCATATTTGTATTGCATTTACAATGAGAAATTGGCAGTAAGAAAGAAAAATAAAGAAAAGCATAATGTACATATGGGTCATTATGTCAAAAGTGCAATCACTAAGTATCTCACATTGTAGAAGTACAACATGGGAAAACGGGTAGACAAATATCAGCTTACAAAGGAGGTTTTTAAAAAAAAAATTTTTTTTTTTACACATAACCAGAGCATGTAAAACACATGGTTAAGCTTAACTTTCCTGATCTAATTATAGGCAACATGAAAAAAATTACCTTGCCCTACTGTATCATGGTCATGATATGCTATGGCACATACAGTACATTTGAAAATTGCGGGCACTTAATTGTAGCACAGACAACAAAAGAGCACATAAAACAAGCATTACAGCTCTGTTTGTCTTTGGATCCTTTTATGTTCATTTGCAAATGTAACCTTGGCTATTGCCTTGCAGACAGACACAACAGCCCTCTTCAAAGCTTATAAAACCTTTTGTTTTGCTTTTATAAACTTCAAAGTAATTTGTTGTGTCTGCAGCTTTTCAAGGTTCCATTTGCAAATTGCTATTAAAGAGCAACTCATGAGGCCTTCTAAACAGAGATCAGTTCTGCTCTTGGTGGCCATCTTTAGTGCAATTTAAAGCTATGGCCATATGATTGTGTGCATTAAAAAAAATTATTATA
>JAQMYG010000037.1:9851300-9866180 GCA_030014215.1 Clariallabes teugelsi
TGACATGTGTAACATTATTTGAACTGTTTACATTGATGTCAGTTTTATTGATTCAAAAAAGAAATACACAGACTCTCCTTGTGAAGCAGCAGCTCCGTGTGTTGTGTGTTGTTTCTGACAATAATATCTCCCCTCATCAGGCGGTGAGGGTGCTACACACTCATAATTAATATAATTTATTAGTCTTATTTAAGCAACCATAATTGGACAAGTTTATATTTAAACATATCAAATGTTTAGGAAAATTTTTTATCGTTTTTTTCTGTGCAAACATGAGTACACACTTACAAAACCAGTGTAGGTTGAGAGTTCTTGTATATTTTATAACAAGTTCTTGTATCTTGTATATTTCACATTCAGAAAATGTTTTTTTTTTTTTTTAAGAATGCATTATGAAGGTAACAGTTTAACAAATCATTTCAGAGTGTGTAGGAATTTACACTGCCTGGCCAAAAAAAAATGTCATCACTTTAGAGGGGTCAAAATATTGGCCTGCATCAAGCAAAGAAAACAACCAAGGAGATGTGAAATCACTGGAAATGATTTGAAAACTGTCCAACATATTATAACCTGGAAGAATAGTGCTGAACCATCAAGAATAAATAAATCATGAATGGAGATCACAAACACTTGGCAAAATTGCGAAGTTGCATCACAAAAGAAAGAACTAATAGTAGAAATCACAGCTGTGCTTAATAGTGAAAGTAATAGCATCATAAAATAAAAGGGCTTCGATTTATTAGAGAGTATACAGACTGGACTTTGGAGCAACAGAAAAAGTTCATGTGGTCTGATGACTTCAGACTGAACTTATACCAGAGCAATGGGCACATCAGGATAAGAAGAAAGGCACATGAAGC
Organism: Clariallabes teugelsi; assembly: GCA_030014215.1. Classification (NCBI taxonomy): domain Eukaryota; kingdom Metazoa; phylum Chordata; class Actinopteri; order Siluriformes; family Clariidae; genus Clariallabes; species Clariallabes teugelsi. The sequence goes on from JAQMYG010000037.1 coordinate 9,852,161, forward strand.
GATCGTGCATGGTGGCCAGTGTACAAGGAAGTGTTACAATCTGGAGTTGCTTCACTTGATCAGGTCTAGACCCAGCAATAAAATGAAGTTAGCTGACAACCTGAATACAGTATACTGAATGACCAAGTTATCCCATCTACTGTATGTTTATTTTCTTTCCTTTTTATGAAAGAGTGGTTCTGAGAGAATGAGGAATCATTTCATACATGTACATGAATTGGCTACAGCATTGCATGGAATAATTACATCTAAAGGTGGTTGAAAGAGACCTACGTAGAGTCTGTGCCTTGTTTTTAGCCCGGTTGTCTTATTTATGCATTTGGCTTTTTTTTTTTGTAAAAACTTGTAGTAAAAGCAAATGATTCATCGTATGAACTTGTCTTTGCTTCCACATAAATCAAAGGTATTTTAAAACCACTGCAAATCACAAAATGTCTTTTCCCTTCCAATCATAGTTTTTGACTGCTGGTCCTAGAATCACAAATTATGACATTTTTACTTGGAATCCCATATTTTTATATGAATCAGTGATCAGCTCACTAGCCTACACCCAAGTTATAACTCAGATGCTTGAGGGAATGGAATGGCAGAAATGACCTCAGTTTCTGAAGAAATTGCTCTTGCACAATATTACCAAGTTTGTTATTTTGTTGCTGTTTACTTTGTTGCTGCATTTCTGTACATCTTATGAATCAGATGCAAGAGCAATACACCACCACTCCCTAATCTGCTCAGAGAATGAGTCCACTCTGTACAATTAGAAAATAATGACTAACTCAATGATCTCAATGCAAAGGAAAAATGTGTGCTGCTTTATTGTTTTAATTCATGACTGTATTAACCCAGTCTTGTGTAAACACTGACAGCTCTGTGCTTAGTCCATGTTAGCATATCTCACTCACAGTCGGAGCCCTGGCTACCTCTTCTCCCCTGTCACTCTCTCACTGTGGGGTTCAGGAGCTTTGCATGACCTAAAGTCTGTGCCTCTGTTTGCAATCGTAGCATCATATATTTCACTCCAGGGCAGGGATATCCAACACCTCCATCCATCTTCCTCCGGGGACAGGGCTTGGCCTATAACTCCCAACAGACATCAGGAGGAAATAAAATGTCACTGTCCACCAAGAGAAATGTTTCCAGATTCATCCCTCTGACAAGCCATCCACTAAAACCAGATTACCTTTCATCTCCATCACCAAAGGTCTTACACTTTAAAGCAAGTCCCTTTAATCAATCATATTCCTGAGGACTTTGCATTCTTCAGCTGATGAGCTTGTTGAAAGTGGAGAGGTCTGGGAATGATTGTTCTGATTAGGAATATGCATAAGTCTATATTCGGTGATATGACTCACCTGTTCTCAATAGGTTTGATGTCTTTCCTAACGAAACCTGAAGATTACATAAAGGTGACTGAGTCTTTTGGTTTTCTCATTAGGAAAATGTTTTGTTTATACCAACACACATTTCTGGAATGCTGACAATAACATAAGCTGTCCAAAACCAGATTGTGAAGTGAACCATCACAGGAAGAAACCTGATTCTCACCTCCATACGCATTAAATCCGTAACATGCTGTGTAGTCGCATTAAAATGATTTCTAAAGGTGTGCGTACTACCACATATCTGTGTCGGAATTCGGGAACAGCTAAATATCCTGAAGCAAACAAAGCAGAACCCCAATATATAAGTACACTCCTTTTAAATCAGGTACACAAACTTTTTTACACTGTTTTATATCAGTGGTCCATTTTAAATCAGATCAGTCCATTGCTGGTCAGTCTGAACTGTGCGTGTGTCTACAAAAACAGCCTGACCTCATGATGTTTCACTGAGAACATTAGGAAATATGTGTGTATAAACAGATGATGTGGAACATGGACAGATGTCCTCAAGAGGGTGGGAGTGTAACAGCTTACACTGGTGTGTGTCTATGTGTACTCTGCTAAATGGACCTCCATGATGATGTTTGTTCTGATTGGGTTTAAAAATTTCTCCATGGAGGAGACATGATTCTTCTGGCAGAGGTAAAGTAGCCTTGGCTTTTGAAGTGCTGATGCAGTGTCTCCAGCTCTGGTGGTCTTACTGGGATTGACTGGATCATTTGACACATAAACACACCTGCAAAGGTTTTGCTCACAGTTGGGTAAATTTTGTGAAGCTTCAAGCATTTTCTTTTACCATTTACATGGCAATTTGCTAATGGTCTTAGGTAGGAAGTGGTAAAGCATAGGGGAAAGAAAAAGGCTTCCTTTGAGCACTTTAAGGGGTTCTTTGTATTGTCAGTGTGGATGAACCCTTAAAGGATTTATGTAGAACCAAATGGACTCACCTTTGAGAAAAGAATAAACAATGTACAAACCTCTACAGATTGCAACAAAGCTCTCAAAGGGGTTCTAAGGAGAACCTCTTTCGATAGAACCATTACATCTTCTAATGAACCCTTTTTAAGGCAAGAATGATCAAGTTTTAAAAAGAGCCAATGATAAACAAAACCTCTTTTGTTAGGTAGAACCATTAGTTATTGAAATCCCCTTGAGAAACATTTTTTGAAAATAAGAGCCCTACCCAAGGAACCCCTTTTTTGAAAGTTATGATTAAAATAACACTTCAAGAAACCATTTTATAGTGTTTCCAATTTGAACATAATTACAAGTAGAACAATTATAAAAGCTGCAGGGGCTCTACCAAAAGTAATGCAGTTGCACCATCATTGAACCCACCTCTTGAATCCTCTTTGAAAATCCTCTTTTTTTTGCAGTTGATGGTCAGAATGTTTACAGAGATGACAGCATTGATCCGAGCAACGTTTACAGGTGGATAAAGAAGTTTAAAGAAAGCGACGACTTAAGACCTATCTGTTTCTTGGATATTTGGATTCATTTCTCCTCCCGCCCCTTTCCCAACAGTGTCTGACTGATGGTACTTCAGTAACCTAGTAACCCAGTGTAAGAATCTGTCCAATGACGGAAACTTCAAAGCATTTTTGTAAGTTGCTCTGGATGAGGGCATCTGCCAAATGCGTGATTGTAAATGTAAATATAAGAAATGGAAAATCAGCATTGAAGACAAACTATGCAGTGAGAGACTATTAACTGCGACAGAGGGGATTTCCAAAGGGGATTTAAGAGTTCAGTTCAACAATGGCACAAATGCATTACTTTCAGTACTGCCCTCTTAGCTTATTATTGGTTTTAATGATGCAAATGCATTATTCGTGATGGAGACTATGTTAAGACCTACTGTATGTCAGTTAATAAAAAAAAAAGTGTTTGCGTATTTTTCTTTTTAATTACCAACATAAACCAACTGCCCATTCACAACTCCTTTTGAAGGCTGAAAGATCACTTTAACTACCCAAAGGGACCGTATGTTTAATAGGTCTGAAAAAATATTGAAAATGTGATGTAAAATTAGGAAGAAGTATTGCGGAAATTAGTCAGGCGTGCCGGGTGTGAGCAATTTCACAGTCACAAAAAGCATGTGTCACTGTTGTCCTCTCAGTGACATGGGGATGGGTGTGTTTCAGAGAGGTCAAAGTTCAATGGGCCATGGGTTCATTTTCAGTCTGTTTCCTGTCTGCTGGGTGCTGTTCTCTTCTTCAGTTAGTGACCAGTCCACACACACACACATACACACAAACACACACACACATACACACCAACATACACACACAAACAGTGGGGGCATTCTCGTATTTCTGCCCGGTTAGAGTGAGTCGCGGTGTACTGGTAAATGGCATGGTTCATTACCTTGACATATTGAGGTCATTTTGATCAGGTTGGATTTGTTGCCAGCCCAAACAGGAATTGGTGTTTAAACTTTCATGCACAGAGGTTTTTTTTATTGATCTTGTGTTCTGCAACTCCCTCTTTTTCTTGCATACACATTCTGTACACATACGCACCCGCTGTCAGCACCGTCAAGAGAAAACCACGTCACTTATGATGTAATTGCCACGAAAGGTAAAAAGGTCTTTTACAAGTTCTTCATAACATTCGTGTTTTCATTAGTGAGCGCTGACACAATGATAAAATATTGGAGTGAGGAAATCAAATGCTGACACATCATTTATAAACAATAAAGCTTGCACCAAAGATAATATAAGCCACAGGGCACCAAGCATATTTCATTTTCTCTGGAGTTCTCTCTAACCTGTTGGATGTAAGCTAAAGCAGTGTTGACCTTAGACTTTGAGGCCGTCATAGAAGGGGTTTTACAAATGAACCATCAGAACTCACGCCTTCCCCTATTACAAGGATGCAATATGTAAAAACAAAAGGCTTGATAGGGATACAAAATATTTTTGAAACATCTGATGAATAAAAAACAATAAGCTTGATCAGAATACAATATATAAAAATAAAAGGCTTGAGAAGAATACATTTACATTTAGGCATTTGGCAGACGCTCTTATCCAGAGCGACTGACATTTTTATAAATACAATGGGGAATACAATATATAAAAACAAAAGACATGAAAATGATACAATATATAAAAACAAAAGATTTGAGAAGGATACAATATATAAAAACAAAAGACTTGAGAAGGATACAATATATAAAAACAAAAGATTTGAGAAGGATACAATATATAACAACAAAAGTCTTGAGTAGGACACAATATATAAAAACAAAAGACATGAAAATGATACAATATATAAAAACAAAAGACATGAAAATGATACAATATATAAAAACAAAAGACTTGATTTATCTCACTTTAAATTTTACAGTATTTGCAGTTGACAAACGTTTGTTTGTTGTTTTTGTTTTTTCTTTTGTGTAATCAAGAAAAGCACCACCAAGTTACAAGTAAAAATCTGATTAGGGCTGATTTCATTCTTGCCCAGACTGTAGATTTACAGGGATAACTTTTTTGCCAGTCATGTCAAATAATTGCATAGACTAAATTGCCTCAAAGATTTCATGGGCACGTGTGCTGACTGATTTAATCCATTTGCTCTGAGATATTGACAGCACGTCAGCAGTGACTGAGTAACAAATTAAACACAATTTGGGGTAATACAACAAAGTAAAAGTATCTTAATTACTGAATTATTAAAATTTCTTTGGGAAATAAACTACAAATATAAAGACTAAGCAAACAGTCAAATTAAACCATGAAATATAAATAGGAACAACAGAACTCTTTTTCAAGTCAGTGTTGAGATCCAATGCCATAATCCATAATTCAACCGTGATTTCATAGCTTTTCTAGGTGAATAGAAAGTAATTTCATAACCAGCTGTCACTATTTGATAGATTTCATAGCCACTACCTTACAATAATGTCAGATTACCAATGCACTATTAAAGACAGAATATAAATAAATAAATAAATAAATCCCAAAGGTTGGATTCATAGTGCTATCTTATAGATTCTGAAAGCATTGCTTAAATGGAGCTCTGGCACTGAGAGAATGGCATTTGTTAAGTGTTTATTATAGCTTCTACCTATAAAAGCTGTCTCAAATGACATTTATTAGCTTAAGAATTTAATATGCTATAACTCAGATTAATGGTATAGACTGGATGTGGATTTCCATACTGAGCTTAGTCTTTGACTTGTATTAACTTCAAACTTTGTATAAATATGTACAGTAATTCAGGATACTTAAAGATTTACTGATAGATAAAAATATTTTGCTCTGTTATTGGATAGTTGCTGACCTAATCAGCAAATTTTGATCTACTACATGATGTTAAAGCTCAATAATTTTATATCCATTTTTTGAACAGATATGAAATACAAATATGTTAGTAATTTTCATCTTTTAGTAACCCCAATGGAAGATAAGAAGCAGACAATTATGTAAAACTATCCAATAAAAAAGGACAAATATTTGCTAGCAAAATACTGAGCCTGAGAAGTTTAAAGTTAATGTATCCTGATTTATTAGGTCAAGGTCAATGACGAGGTACAGCCTATGTCTGGAAAACGATACGATCTGCTCCATACCATTAACTTGAGTTATCTTTTATTCTTCAAAGCTTTGATGAAGAACAAGGATCTGAAAAATGGTGACCCATAAATGTTTATCATTAAAAATAAACCTTAAGGTTAAGTTAAAAATAAATTTTAATGTAGATATAAAAAATATACATAAAAGTATTAAAGTATATTAAAGTACAGTGATTATAAAAGGCAAAATACTGTCAAACTAAACAAAACCAACGGAAAAGATTTGGCAATGTTACATTTTTAAAATTAAAATCTCATGAGTAGTGTGCGCACTGTTATAATGCTCATCTACAGTAAGATTGTTCAATAGTGGGGTGAAATAGGATGATGCACATCTCCTAAAATGTTAAAAATGCAGTACTACCAAAGCTAAAATAAAAAATTTTTTAAAACATGCTATGGAACAGAAAATACATCCTCAGCATCTCAAGCTTGCTTGATGAAAAATCTTTCCATATACAGTAGGTTTTCTGCAAAACCCAGATGATGATGAAAGCAAAAGCTAGTTTGATGTTCTTCTGGTTGCTTCTGTGGTTCCAGGGGTTTTCACAGCAGACCACCCGATCTGCACGTTTTGGCTTGGCACAGGTTTTTACCTCAAGATACCATTCCTGGTGCAACCCTGCCAATTTGTACCCAGACTTACAGTAGGACTGGTATTTCAGACCTCCTTCATCCAGTGGCTGGGAATCAAACCCAGGACTTCCATATACTGTAGCAGATGAGAAGCTGACAATTGGGCAACCAATGCCCATGTAAGTGGCAGGTAGTACCACATAATCAGAAATGGAGAACTCGGTGCTCAGTCTGTTATAGAAGTTAGAGAGGATTTTATTGGGATCATGCACAGCATAACAAGTAATAATCTTAAAAGCCCAGTGTGAAAATACAGTATAAAACAGACTTTATATGTGTAATTTATTTGGCTTTAATGAAAGCCCATAGCCATACTGTTCCTTGTAGCTGTAATGCATGTGTTCATTACAGGTATTAAGATAGGTTAAGGGTTAAGATAAGGAGATAAGGTTTAGGGTTAAGGGCACTGAGTTACTGATCGGAAGGTCGGCGGTTTAAGTCCCATCTCCACCAGGCTGCCATGGTTGGGTCCTTAAGCAAGGCCCTTAACCCTGCTCCAGGGGTGCTCCAGGGGTGCATGGATGACCCTGCGCTCTGACCCCAGCTACACTGTTATATGTGAAAACAGACTTTCACTGTACAGTAATGTATACATTCACTGTAAGATAGAGGTTTATGCATTCATGTTTGTCAGAAAGAATGAACAGTTATTTTGATTTTTGACTTGACAGGGCCTTAAGTACAAAGTGCATACATAATGTAAGAATCTCTGGTTCTTACACAATATACATTCATTACATATTTCTAGCTAACCTGGATATAATAAAACAGAACCCTACCTCTATATGCTCATCAGATAAGAAGATGAATTCCCGAATGCCAATCTCAGCAGGCTTTGGAAGATACGTCAAGCTGACGTGACATGCGAATGTCATTATTCGTCCTGGTCTTGACTTCAAAAAGCTCTTTTAGGTTTAATCATGAATGTTCTGTTTTGGTAAAGTTAACCGCTCAAGTTTTCTATGTAATCTGATATAACTGGTTAAAGAGCATAAACAATCCAGCCGCAGTCAGTAGACTCAAAAGACATGAAAACGAATTTAAAAATGAAGAGAGAAATAACAAGAAGGCATGAAGAAAAAATAGTAGAGTAAAAGTATTGTTATAGCTCATATTGTAAAACATATTATTTAAAAAGTTTACTTGATAACGTAACAAATAATGATTCCTAAAAGGAAGGAAAGATACTCAGGAATGAGAATCAATTAGTTGCTTTGTTTCCTTTGCATGTCTGTGCATTTCTCCTGTTTCTTTTTTTAATTGATGTCTTAAAGTGAGACGGCACATTGACTTAGTGGCTAGCACGTCGCCTTGCACCACCAGGTTCTGGGTTCGATTCCCGCCTCGGGTCTGTGTGCCTGGAGTTTGCATGTTCTCTCTGTGCTTGGTATGTTTCCTCTGGGTACTTCGGTTTCCTCCCACAGTCCAAAGACATGCAGATTAGGGTAATTGGAGTTCCTAAATTACCCATAGTGTGTGTGTCCTGCGATGGATTGCGCCCCCCTCCAGGGTGTACCCAACCCCCCATCCTCCGTGCCATAAGTCTCCTGGGCCCCCCGTGACCCTGTATACAGGATAAAGCAGTACAGACAATAAGTGAGAGTGAGTTTTAAAGTCATAGATTTACTGTGTATATTTCTTTAGATGGAGCCAGATGATTCGCTGTGGCGACCCCTGAAAGGGAACAGCCGAAAGACAAAGAAGAAGAAGAAGATTTCTTTTTATATCACCTTGGTTATCAAGATAATCTGCTCTGACGAAGCACTGAGTATTGTCCAGCTCCACCTTGGGAGGATTTATTCAACAGATAATTAAGCAATTCTTCAGCTCATAGTTAACTAAGAAGTAAAGGACTATACCACAGCAAGACCCATCCCCAACTGCATAATGCTTCAGACCCTTAGGACTTGCCCACTGAGCTAATTAGCACTTCATTAGTTTCCACACTCGCAGACCCTTGACCAATCCCATTCACACTTCATTAAATGATGGCAGAAGTTAACTCTCTCCATGCCTTCTCACTGCATAGTTAACATCTCCATCTGGACTTCTAGGGGTTTATTACATTGGTTGGTCTACTTGTTATGATGAAAGACAAAAACTGACGTTTGCAGGCTGGTAAAAAATATATATATATAAAAAAAAACATTTACGGAGAGACACATAAAAAGAAAAATGCCTGCTGACTAGTTTAGGCATTATACAAAAAAATGAAAGATTTTCTGTTAATAAAGCAGCAGAGATTTCACCAGTAAAACAGCAGCGACCTAATTACCCTAACACATGGAAGTGCTTCAAATAATCTAAACCAGCTAACATTAAATATGTAAAATATCCAGGTCATTGTGCAGCCCATAGATCACAACTCACATTTATCATTCAACACATCATTATACAATAGCACAAGAACAACACAATACCACTTGTACTGTATTGATGCTCAAACTCTACTTCAAGTAAGAGAAAATAGTACACCTTTTCACTAGGCTACTAAGATTTTTATTTTGCCCTTCAAAGTTCTTGATATGAATCTGCAATGTACTGTAATTTTTTGTTAGACTGTTGTTTGAATATTTTCCGTCTCATGTTTACCTTAGTGAACTAACAAACCTTCACCTGAGAATGACTTGCTGCTGCTGCTGCTGCTGTGGAGGGTCCTGCATGGACAGTCTGTGCGTGATCATGTCCAAAATGTGTTGATCACATTGAACAAGTATTTCCTTTCATGTCAGGGTGATCATCTGTATCTCATTTTTCATACAATAGAATTTTCAGTTCACCACACTGCAAGTCTCGCATGGTAAATTTTAAGCACTGACGGACGTCTTTCAGTTGCACTGGACCAGCAAACGGCATCAAAAAAGTCAGGGTACTCCCTGAACACCCACACTCACAATATGGGTATTTGGAAATGTCATTAAGACTACTCTGAAGTATTTAAACTGTGGGAGGAAACCGGAGCACCCAGAGGAAACCCCTAAGCACAGGGAGAACATGCACAAACTCCATGCACACAAATCCAAGGTGGGATTCAAACCCTCAACCCTGGAGATGCGAGTCCATACAGTAGTGCCTAACCTTTCTATAAACCAAACCAAAAATAAAAATGAAACAAAGCAAAACCTTCAGGTCCTTTAAAGGATTTTTCAAGTCTGTCACACATATTTTTTTAGAGATATTATAAATACTGTATTCTTTCACTAAATCTACGCACCATTGCCAGTATAAACATTTATGATTTTCAAACAAGAAAAGACTTTTTACAAACGCAATTACAAAAGAGAACATCTAGAATACAACATGCTGGCTTCTTATTCTTATAACTAAAAACAGGTGGTACTTGCAAAGAGTAAAAGCAGTAATTACAAGCTGAGGCTGATATTCATTTGGCATAAAAAATAAAGTAAGGAGAGCAGAGGTTCTTAATGAAACCGCCTGCGAGCTTTACACGTGTGCTAGTGAGGTTGATTGTAGTTCACAGCTTTTGAAACCTATACGTGAGTTCATGCTGTGCTGATAGAAATAGCCTTATATAGAAGTTTGGGGAAGCAGAATTCCTTTTGATCTTCTCATCTAGTTAGTCATATTGTTCTAGATAAGCAAATAGTTTACTGTCCAAAACTGCTTATAACTGTTTAAAGAATCAGAGGAATAGTTTTTAGATGTGAAGGAAGTATATAATACATAACAGCACTAACTTGATAAAAAAAAAAAAACATACAACTTGGATACAAAGAGACATGGACAACTTTTACATGGTGCTTCTTTAGAATGCCACAGCTTGGGACATGATTGGAAAAAGGATTGGATTATTGCAATATTTATTAAGGTTTAAAAATCAACAAAGTTCATAGTCAACCTGGTCAAAAATCCCAAGAATAGTTTTACCACCTAATTTATATACACCAATAAGGTGGTATATAAATAGACATTGAAGAATTGGTTGTGGTGTATAGACAGAGCAGTGAAAAAATAAAGGAGGTGTATGGACAGAGACAGTAAGGAATTGGAGGAAATAAATTGAGGTGAAGAATGGACATACAGTGAAAAAATGGAGGCGGAGTATAGCCAGAGACAGTAAAGAAATAGAGGTAGGGTATGTACAGAAAAAGTAAAAAGAAAAAAATTAATAAATAAAAGGCGGTGTTTGGACTGAGAAAATAAAGAAATGGTGGTGGTGTATAAATGGATACAGCAGGAAATTGGAGGTTGGGTATGGACAGAGACAGTAAAGAAATGCAGATGAGGAATAGATAGAGACAGAGAAGAAATAAAGGTGATCTACGGACAAATACAGTGAAGAAATGGAGGTGGTTTCTGGAAAAAGACAGTAAAGAAATAGAGGTGGTGTATGGACAGAGACAGTGAACAAATTGAGGTGGGGTATGGACAGAGACAGTGAAGAAATGGAGGTGGAATATGGAAAGAGACAGTGAATAAATGGAGGTGGGGTATGGAGAAGAAGCAGATGTTCAGAGGATACAAGTTAGGTTCTTCTAAAATATCATCACTCATGTACACAACAAGTAAACTACTACATACAGCAGGGGTCCAGAGAAAGACCATGAATCTACTGTATGACACACACACACCTATACAGTATAAGGAAGCATATCATCACCGTTTTACTACATCCCCACATGGGAATGTACGTGTGTGTGTGTGTGTGTGTGTGTGTGTGTGTGTGTGTGTGTGTGTGTGTGTGTGTGTTTGGAGAGAGAGAGACTGAGAGAAATGAGGGAACATTTAACAATGATTAACTAATAGAGAATTTTTTTGTTGCCTGGTCCCTGTTAGAAAGCTGGCTGCTTCTTTATTTAATTACTAAACCTGAAGTGTAAGCACTACTACAAAGTAAACTTATAGACTCAGAGACAGGACATTTACTGTACCTAAAGATGCAGCCATCTTAAATTCCTGCTCCTAGCCTGATTCGTGACTAGCAATAGAAATACTCATATTCATACATTATTGCATGTGTTTAGCTTATTTGTGGGACCAAATGTCCTCATTATGAGGCCAAAATGTCCTCATAATAGGTCTTATTTATCATGCTAAATATGTACCGCATGTAACTTGTTAGAGCATTTCCACAAGAAATGGTGGCATTATGTTCAAATCCAGTTAGCTATTCTACAAGAACTTTTTGTACCCGAGGAGACTCGTTAATGTAAACCTGGATTTATCGGCTCCAAATTGTATAAATCAGCGATGCGTTTTTATCCTGTATACAAATAATTTTTCTCAACTTTAAATAGCACATTTATTACAAACTTCCACACATGCAGTTACGGATAATTTCACAAAACTTTGTCACTTCATACTAATGACTTGAAAGAAAGCAATCAAAATCCAATCCATACTATATATGAAGACAAGTAAGTTCAGTTATGACAAAAGTAATGGCTCAATATAAAAAGTGGTGATAGTGCGTGTCTGTGGTAGTTAATGCACTGTAATGGATGCACTACATTACCGGAAGATTTAGCCGCACTTAGATGCCGCTCTTTTGCTGCATTGTCATGAAGTTGTCCTTTTCATTTGTATTAAAAGCTTGGCCTTTTATGGAGTTTTTTTGAGCGTCACTGCATGATAATCAGATGTGCTGTGATTGCGCTTGGAATTATACGGGGGATTGGGATTTCTTAAACTCCTCATGGGAGTTCTGTTTGGCCAATGCAAATATTTAGACATAAACTTGCTAAAAGATTGATAAATGAGGTATAATAATAGCACAATGTCCCTATAATCACCTGGCCCTCAGTACAGTGTTTTTTCACTTTTTTTTTTAAATCTATTGACGTGAGGGTTGCGTAACATAGCATTAATTAGCCACAGTAATCTCTATGTCGATGGGAGATGTGCACGTGCAAGAAATCTGCTTCTAATGAGAACATCAGACAAGGCCAAGCACAGACACACAGACTGTCAGCAGTTGTTTGGCCATTTAAGTAGTGCAACCATGAGTGTGTCTCTTCCTCTTAATCTGATGACACCAGGCCTGCTCCAGCCTCCAGTCCGCAGGCCCCAGATAACTCATATCTCTTTTAGACGGAGTCGCCGGAGCGTCGGGTTTATAGTCAGTCTCTCTCTCTCTCACACACACACATACATACACACACACACACACACACACACACACACACACACTCACAGTAGATGTACTGTAGGGAAGCAGCTAATGTAAAAGCACAACCATAGTACTTGAACCCGCAGACATAAGAGTAGACAGATCATCGGCTCATGTCTGGAATAGCAATCCCATATTGAAGAGAACAAGAGCAGCTTTCAATTCTCATCTTGAGGTATTCTACGTAGCTATAGAGTGGTTGCCTGTGGGACAAGGGTTTACTGTGCAGGACTACAGACAGTATCACACAGATGTACATACGAATCCAAGATGTTAAACAAACACTCACTCAGCATCTATTCCACTTTATCATGTACAGTATACAGGGTCACGGGAGGCTTGGAGCCTATCCCAGGAGACTTATCCAGGGTATAACCTGGATAGGGTGCCAATCCATCGCAGGGCACACACACTCATTTATACACTACATTAGCTTAATCTGCATGTCTTTGGACTGTAGGAGGAAACTGCAGCACCTGGAGGAATCCCACCAAGCACGGGGAGAACATGCAAACTCCATGCACATAGATGCCGATGCAGGAATCGAACCCAGACTCTGGAGGTGCAAGGCAACAGTGCTAACCATTATGACACAGTGACATCGTTAAGCAAACATTTTAGTGTTAAACCAACTAATAGTTCTTTATAAGATCATATGTGACAAATCTTAAAAGTATGATTTAAAAGTCAAATATCAGGACAAGCTTGTATGTATGGACGTACAGATTCGAGTTAATCGAAATTATAGTGTTAAAGAAGCAATACAACAAGCAACAAATTATTGAAAAAGAATACTCCATAGAACATGTATCAGGTGATATTTAAATTAAAAGCTGCTATAATAAATAAGAAAATGATACAGCATTCAATTTCCTGCTTCAGTTCTTTATATTACGATGGATAGTCTCCAGGTGCAGACTGACCAGAATGAAGCAGTTGATGAGGATGTATGAGGATGATGATTATATTCCATCCTTTTTATAACTGAGATCAACTACAATATCCTGTATGAATTAAAGCCTGGTTCACTGATTTCCTCCCATGCAGGAGGATCATATGAACAATATGCTGCAGGCGACTGGCGTACCATCTGGGGTGAATTTTTCCACCTTGTGGCCTGTGTTACTGGGATTAGCTCCGGATCAACTGCAACTCAGACCAAGATAAAGCGATTACTTAGGATGATGAAAGTTTGCAGGATGCCCATAAAATTCCTTAAAGGAAAGTTGTATAAACATCGGCATTTCAATCTCAATCACAAATTTATAGAGTAGTATAGAGTAGTAATCACAA
>JAQMYG010000037.1:9869558-9887797 GCA_030014215.1 Clariallabes teugelsi
GAGAGTTTCCTTTTTATAAATACAGTATATCATAAATTTTACTGCAATAAACCATATTTTCATATGTTTTTAACTGTCAAATTTAAGGTCTTACTCTGTAAAACTAATTACAGTTTTTCCACTGTAAAGTTTCCCAAGTTTTGTGAAATACGGTTTTATTCTGTAGCATTTATACGGTACAGTATTTTACTGTTAGAATTACGAACATTTTTTACAGTGTTGGTAGTTATCAAAGTTTGTAGTTTAAAGAGGAATTCGATGATAGTTCTGAGACGACACAGGATGTTATTCCGGCAGTGATATGACAGGGAATGGTGCACTCTAGAAATACCATTTAAATAGAAATACCAAAGCAACACTGCAAGACATCAGCCAGAAATGTAAAACTTCCAGCAGGACAGTGTTCTTAATACCCATTTAATACATACAGGGGTATGAAGAGAAATCTTACTAAGCAATTTTGGCAAGAAAATTGGCGTACTCCTTACAATTTCATGGTTCTCCTGAGCTCTCGTAGGGCCCTCTTCAAACTCTCCAAGTTTCTCTTCAATTTCACCAATCTCTGCAACAAGCTACAGAATTATTGGACATGTCAATTCTTCCCAAGACTTTTCACAAGTAAAAAAAAAATATTTATATTTATATTATTTATATTTCTTCTATCGTGCTCTTCTGGCACTCTCCAAAGTCAAGGAGGTATCCAGCTTCTTGGTGAACTTGCAGACTCAGAACAGCCACAGAGAGATTGAGGAGTGACTGGGTAGATTGAGGAGTAATCTACTTTGGTTTTCTTCTTGGTGGGTGTTCTGATGAGCATGAGAAGAACAAGGAGAGCATTCATGAGTGATCTACATAATCCAGGAGAGAGTTGCAGGAATCAAGGAGAATGCTGGCAAAAACTCTCTCTAGGGACAACGGACACATGTGCCACAAGCGCCGTTCTCTCATGCCTCGTTCCTGATGCTCTCAATAAGCTCTTCTCGTAGTCGTGGGCCTTTTGTAGAGCACTCCTCACCTCTCCTGAACAGTGTCCTGCTCTCGCTGTACACTCACTGTACACTCGCCGAGACCTGCTTGTTCTTGTCTAAGGTCTCCTGAAATCTGTACACCCACGATGTAACCTTTTCTAGGCCACGGACTGACCATTTTCTGCCAAAGTTATAGTCTACAAGATCATTTTACAAGTTCTTACGAAAATAAAGGAGATGCGCCAATTGACTTATCACAAGAAATGTGAAATTTGTTTGCATGGATCTTTTTATCTACACAAACATTCAGTAAAAAAAACTGGGTCTATTAATGTCACCCACTTGGATACGGGAATGTAGACATCATTCTTGATCATTGTGTTTGAGCAGTGGAAAATCAAAAGCCATACTGTGTTAATGCTTTCTCATCTGATGCTACAGGGAGTTTCTGCTCCCCAGATAGGCCGAAAGTATCTTAACCTGCCTAAGCCTTTCTCCCAGCAAGAATGCAATGATAAAAAAATATATACCAGGTATATTAAGATTGAAATCTTTTAAACTATTTGATCAGATTTGATCTACTTTCCTATTATTTAAACAAACTGCATAGCCTCTCTACTCAGGTGAAGTGTAGCTCATGAACATTCAACAGGCATTATCAATCGATTAGAAGTACATGTAGGTATTAGACCATCAGAATGAAGCCCTGCTGATCCAATTTAGATTAGTTTACGAAAGGGGACATGGGGACAAGGACTGAGCTGGCTTATTTATTGCCTGTGAAAAAAAAAAAAACCTGATAGTTGCACTGTGGTCGGTACAAGCATAGACAATGTGCTACGTATAAATAAAAAATCATAGTCATAACCTGCATAACAATTCAGGCTGCATTTCTTTCTTTTTTTAGGATACTGTATACTACTGCATGAAGTTGGTAAAGGAGTTGAAGGCATCAGAGGGCGAAGTACATACAGTACATTCACAATTTGGAGAGTATGGCCTTGCTATGGCCTGAAGGGTTTTGTGATGGAATACAGTATCCCTACGAGCAAACACTGAATTCAAATAGCTAGAAATAGCTATGTGCTCAGGACACAAGCCTGAGCACTTACTTTGCAAAGTGTCTGCTTATACAGGCGGTTGGTAATTGGGAATATATGTTCACTCAGTATTCTGGGAAATGAAATCTGTATTGGGGAATGGTAGTATCACAGCTATGTTCAACCGCAAAACCTCAGCCATAAATGTAAAACTTCCAGCAGGACAGTGTTCCCAACACCCATTTAATACTGTACTGTATATACAGGCGTATGACGAGAAGAACACTTTATTCTGCATTTATTCTTTTTTTTTTTTTTTTTTAAGATAGAGATTGTGTCAATGCAGCCTCAGTGCTGAATAAGCATTTATTTTACATTTTTGGAGCAAGTCTTCGATATCAAGTGTAACTGTGTCAAATGTAAAGTTTTTAGTTTTTTAGAAACATGACAAGCTGTAATTTTTGCTTTATTCATTTTAAGGGTCAGAGAACATAGACACTGGTGGGGGAATGACTGTTTCTAGATGTTATAACCAGTGGCATTTTCTCCCAAATCCCAAGGGCAGCCAGGATTCCCCAGTTTATTAAATACTGTACTTGTCATTTTAATTAAACGTTTCGTTTAAAAGTTTTGTTTTGGTGACAGTCATCTCTTCTCTGTTTTTCACCGAGTATGTAACACATACTGTACATTTTACATTGTAAAGCGCCCCCTAAATGCTATTTGGTGAATGTGTGGTGAAAGGTATTGCACTTTTACTGACACATCTAAAGGCTAATCAGGCAGAGTTTGTTTCTCTTTCAGAAGAAAAAGAAAATCATAAGATTCAGAAGTCAGAAAATTGAGTCAAGTCAAGTCAAGTAGACTTTTATTGTCACTTAAACCATATACAGTTCAGTACACAGTGAAACGAAACAACATTCCTCCAGGACCAAGGTGCTACATACAACGTATAAATTTACAACATAAATTAACAAAAACTAACTAGCTATCTTCATAGTGTTGTCAATATAGGATATTTCAAAATCATGCCAAAGGAAGCCAGGGTGCAGTTACTGTAGATTCCCCATGCAAAACAATGAAGGATTGACCAATCAGGTGAGGGTCTTTTCATACTGCGAAACAAACTGTGAGCCAGACACCCCACATCACCGTTAGCAAACATTAGAATGTGCAGTTATGGGGTAGACATTTTGAGTTTTTAGGGGGGAGGGGGGGGGACAAAACTTCTTTTTTAACTAAACATACAGCAACTAAAAAGCAAAAACCAGAGCGGCATACAGACAGGAAAAAACTGAGATTCTGACTTTCTGTCTATCTGGTACTGCTGAACTTCAGCTGTTGGTCTAATGGCTGTGATTCTCATATCGCTTATTGTGCATTACTTGCCTGGATTAACTGCATATGTTTATTCACTGCAGTGTTCATTTTATTGTGACTGTTTAAACACATGAAAATAAGAAGTATGGAAAAAAGTATTTCAAAGTCCAAATGATGGGCTTCATGAGTCTTGGGTTCATAACATATAGCCTGCTGATTATTTTGACACAAATGTAAATTAAATTAAATTCCTTATTAAGTTTGTAATTGTTTGTAATGTATTATTGAATCTTTGCTGCACATTAAGCATCTGGTTGTACATTTGGCAGGGTAAACGCAAACATCAGCTGGAGTGTGTGCAAACACACGTTTCAAATAACAGACATTTGCATAATACAGTTTTGTGTAAAATCATACCAAGCACTCTAGAAGTTCATCTGGAAATACACAGTTTTTACAGACTTTTCTGAGCAACAATCAGCCATAAAAAAAAAAACATTAACATAAAAACCACCTAGGTTTTGGGTTCCCCTTGTGCCACCTGGGCAGCTCTGGCCCCTCTATGCATTGCTCCACAAGACCTCTGGGGATGTGCTATAGTGTCTGGCACCAGGACGTTGGCAGCAGATCCTTTGGGTGCTGTGGTTTGTGGGGTGGGTTCTCTATGGGTTGGACATGTTTGGTCCAATGGACATGGGTGCTCGATCAGACTGGAATCTGGGAGTTTGGGGGCCTGATCAGCAGCTTTGCGCTCCTTGCATGCTGGGCCCCGTGCAAATTGTGCTGTGGTGCACTAGGTGTTCTGATGCCTTCCTATTGTGGCCTGCATTGATTATTTTTAGTGATTTGTGCCACACTGGCTTTTCTGTGGGATCAGAAAAGGCCTTCACCTCAGACATAGATGGACTTGATCCTATCCAACCCTTTCACTCCCAAAGAGAATCTCAACATCTTCATCTCTGCTACCTCCAACTCTCCATCCATCCAACTAGGAACTTCTGTAGTCCAACTAAGGAACGTTGAGGAACGTTGATGACCGTTGTATTTTTCCCAATTTTTTTATGACTATGGTAGGATCTCTGGCCAACATTCACACACATTCACATAACATGGGCAATTTGGGACCGACAATTAGCTTAATCTGCTGTGATTTAAAGGGAATGAAACACTTCCAGACATGCTGTTGTTGGGACAAGAACAACTTGTTGTTAGAAAGAGAAAAATGACACAATCCCATCAATGATTATTTACCGATAACAGCACACCCATTAGGTTCTATTCTTCAATGTATAAATATAATTTATTTTTATGAGGACCACTGACCATTAAAACACTTTTACAATTTAAATTATATTTCATGTTAGATTTACATACTATAAATCCCTGTCGTCCTTTACATAAATAGGGTTGAAATTAATTTACAATTGTGCTTTGGATGGCAAAACAAAAAATACTGAATAAGAATTGGAGAGATTTGGATTTGTTTGGATGCAACAGCACATTATGATGCTAATTTTATAACAATAGTGCGTATTGAGAAAGGTCCCAGAGCACCACACCTGCTGCATTCTTTCTGTGGGTGTCTTTAGCTATAATATCTGCATTATACAGGAACGGTAGGCCATTCAGCTGGATGCTCAATAGACATCAGCTCAGAAATATTAGCATCTCAACATGACACTTTAGGATTCGTCCTGTTTGAATTGAAACCAAACACTATTTCAGGAATATGGGTTCATTAACACCCAGTAATTCTTAATTGATGTCCATCTCCAGATTGCTCCTGTTTAACATATCATAGGTTTGGCTTTAATTAGCCTAGCCTTAATTAGCATTAATGTGAAATCATGATCCGCTTTAAATCAGTAGGACTGGCCAGGTCAGGTCTAATGTGCAAACACAATGAAAGCAGGGTCAGAGAGAATTTATAATGAAGCCATTTTTTAACTGATGCAGTGCCACCGTATTAGCAAGTGAAAATATGTTGGGTTTTTTTTCTAGTGTGACAGCTGTGTCTTTATATTTTTATGAAAAAAAAAGAGTAACTAAAATGCAAAAAAGGAAAAAAAAAAAAAAAGGAAAGCAGGAGAGAGTGTGTTGTGATATGGTTTGGTCCGGGCCACTCGTCATCAAAATCGCATTAAGAACAGTGTCAGATAGCATCGATGAGATCATTTTGAAGTCCAACCCATAGCATACTGTATCACAGCGCATGTTGAGATGTCCTGCTTTGACATGCTGTGATGATCAAAATTAACTCAAGCTGTAATGTTGTCCCGCCATGTTTTGTATTGCTTTAGCTGTGTATCCTCTTCCCATCTCAGGCCTTTTAGTTACGGCAATGTGATAGCGGTCTGGAACTGAAATCGAGCTTTTCGCTTCATTACTTTATTACAATCAGAATTACATTATCATCACTTCACTCCTGCAAGCCGATTCCTGTTTTACCAGAATGCAGACGAGGTCTGTTCAGAAAGGGGTGAACATTGTGTAACAGTGAATTAAACAGCCATGAAAATGAATTGCAAACTGTTTGCAAAGGAGAAGAAGGGGTATCTTTGATCAGAGGAATAATATCTACACCCTTTGAAGGCTGATCGTTTCCTAAGCCCTTCAACTTCAATCTTCAATTTCATATTTGATTTATAGTTATTTGTGCTCAAATATTCGATGCAAAAACCTTAAACAATTAGGGTTCTAATAAGAATGCAATTTTTTTTTCTTTACTGCACTTTTCCCAGCCTTGAAATTGCATGCTTTAGGATGAACGTTGCATTGTTTTAAGACATTACCCTGTCATATTGGCTTTTACAGAGCAACATACTAATGAGCAGTTTTCTGGTATCCAGCCCTAACCCCAAACTTCACATGGCTTCTAATGTGCAGCCTCATTAAGTCAATGGAATATAAATCCCAGGCAATTACAGGCTATTCCTCCTCACATTTCCAAACAAACAGGCCTATTTGCATATTGTCTAAATGGATGACATGCTGGCAAGAAGAAAGTGGATAAGAAGAGGAAATGCATCATATAGTCTATTTATCCTCAACAAACCTGTATTGTCTGATGCCTCAGAGACTGTAAGAAGAAAAAAAATACCCATATGTCTATATAAGCAATATTAGATATAAGTAAGCTGGCAAGATAGTTTGGAATTAATATGAAGATGAGTTATTTATGGAGAAGATTTTGTGCCAGTTAGAAAAGCAGAGGGGAAGAGCGTGCAATGCCTTTTTTGCTATCTGCCGAAGTGAAAAGCAAAAACCCGTACTGAATTGATTCTATGTCAGTAAAACTGTTTTAGGGGAAAACTTTTTTTAAGGAATTAAAAAGTGAACTTAACAACACGGTGGCATTAGCGGTTAGCAATGTAGTCTCGCTCATCCAGGGTTGAGGGTTTGTTTCCTGCCTCGGAACTCTCCCACAGTCCAAAGACATGTAGATTAAGCTAATTGGCATTCCAAAATTGCTCCATAGTGTGTGTACTGTATGTCCAGGTTGAATCCTGCCTTGAGCCCAAAGTCTCCTTGGATAGGTTCCAGGCCCACACGCGAACCTGTATAGGATAAGAGGTATAGAAGGTGAATAAAGAAATGCAGACTTTAAACACAGACTTTGCATCAGATGTTAATGTAATTCTGTCTTGCATTGCATTACAGTTTCATCACTGTGCTGCAGTAGTGGTGCACTGAAAGGTACAGCTTTAAGCCACACTCATGAATGCATCATTTTCCAGGAGGACTTATTCCTTCTGAATCGAAACTTCAAATCATTAACCTTTTCAGATCTACTAACATAAGTGTTTTTTTTTTTATTGTTTTTTTTTTTATTTTTTTAAGTGAACTAAAATACGAAGTGTTCATCTCTACAGAAAAAAAAATGCTTCCACCTTACCTCAGGGCTTAGGAGCTCCTCTATCGAATTTCTCCGACTTTCAGCATCATTGTATCTTTAGACATCATGAAGAAGGCATCTGCTTATGTTCTAAATGTGGATGCTTTAATAATACATTGTCCTCATGTCACGAACAAAAAGCAATACCACCTGTGTATTGCATTTCATGTTTTCTCTCCCGGTGAGATTGCTTGTCTGTTTGCCACAGAGGCATCTCTGTAGTTATGGGAGCTGAAAACTAAAGATAACAGCTTTATATGGTGCAGTAAAAAGAAAAAAATATTCAGGTCAGAAAATGACTGGGAATCAATCCAGGATAAGTGTTGCGTGACACACACACACACAACACACACACACACACACACACACACACACAAAAGTATCTCTATTGTCTGTATTTTGTTTCACACTACTAGAGTGTGCATCCTTTGTTTAATAAAAAAAAAAAAAAAAGTTGAAGAGCAAAGAAAAGAGAGGGATTGATGTGTCTTTTTCATCTCTGTTCAAACGCACCAAGCGACAGACGGAGCACCTGCGCTGCAGAGGCTCAGGATGATGACCCACTGGGACGTGCCTCCCTACACAGACTGCTGGAGTCGACTACACGCTTAATAATACTGCAGAGAAAGTCGTTAAACCAAGCTTATGGTGTGACAGTGAAGCTTATCTTTATGCTGCAGCTTATCTCTAAGTACTTTCCCACACCTGCAGTACAATGTGAATTAGTATGAAGTTCATATGAATACTTTTATCCTTGTTGAATTTCAATCTCAAACAGCTTTCATAACATTAAAACGAATTATTTGAGACCACTACAATTTTGTATACGTACTGTATATATCTATTGTGAGGAATAAACTTTCTTTTCCTGCTGTAATATTCTATTCATATTTTCCTCATCCATTTACATACACTGACCGAGTTTATAAAGTTAAGTGCCTTGTTGAACTGACTAATGCGGGATAAGGTGAACTGTCGTGAGGGTTAATGCATGATGAGTGCAGATAGATACTATCGCTTAATTGGCCTCTAAGAAGGTCATAAATGTATCCCTGCTGTAGGTGACAAAATCTGACAGTATTCTGTAGTGCTTTATTGGACACTGAAATGGTTTACATTGTTCCAAAAATTATTTCCCAGAGTGATTAGATCAAGCTTTTTAACATTCTTTCTCTCTCTTTCTGCAGTGATTCCCTCTTCTTATCTCAAAGAAGGTAATAAGTTGTGTACTACAGGGTGGGCTAGTGTATACTAGTGGAAATCAATCATGGTGTCTTGATATAGGAGATCGACACTGATGACTCTCATCAGCATATTAACATCAATATAAATATGATTACTTATATAGTATGACTCAATCATTATTTATATAATAACTTATTACAGGTCAATCAGGGTGATGGTATGATTATAATCCCAACAACCCACAGTCCAGCTCAATTTGGTATTGGGACAGGACTTTAGTGGTAAAAAATTAATTAATAAATAAATAAGACAGTAAACTATGGATTATGTGTTCAAGGTAAGGCAGAACATGTCATACCAGGGAAATAATATTAGGAATATTTCTTGGCAGAAAAATGTGAATTGATGTTGAATTTTATTGTTAAACAACAGCATAAAAGAATAAACATCATTGAATTCCATTAAGTTTGAATGCAGTATACTATGAAATAGCACATATGGTATTAGGTAATTAAGTAACAACAAGAACACGTTTGCACTTTGAACATCAGAAAAACGCACATCTCGTGTCATTCTGCATCATTAAAAATCTCATAAGAGATCGGATTTGTTTAGAGATATTCTCGTAAATTAGCATACCATGCATCCAAAAACAGCCATTCTTTACCTCAAATGGATTTTTGCAAACAAAACCTCTGATTATGAGCTTTTTCCCCCATGTCTAGAAACAGTCATGGATGGTAGGATTAAGCTACCATCTTGGACCAAGTCTGAAAAGAATCTACGTCTGATAATGAATTGATTTAAAAACAGAATTATTAATTTTTTATGTTTATTATTATTATTGGTAGTAGTAGTAATATAATATTGGAAAGAAGATTCATGGAAAGGCGCCTCAAGGGTCAGTATCTTAACAGGAAAGTCTTTAGTCACTTAAAGAATGAGACTATTTAAAACTGTCAGAAAATGATAACTGGAAATAGGATCTACAGGAAATAAAACATAGCGATATTGCACCCATCCAACCATTTAGAAACCTCTGAAGTCCAACTAGGGACCGTGTAGGCCAATGGTAACCATATATGGGTATTTATTCCCATTCCCACAGTCACACGTGCATTCACACACTACGGGCAATTTGCAAACACTAGTTGGCCTAATCTGCATGCCTTTGGACTGTGGGAGGAAAACGGAGTACCCGGAGGAAACCCACCAAGCACTGGGGGAACATGAAAACTCCATGCACACAGACCCGACGCAGGAATCAAACCCAGGACCAAGCCGGGACGACAGTGCTAGCCACCATGCCGCCATTGTGATATTAGGTCTATTTTATTGAAATACATAACATTTTAAAGAATTAATTCTATTTAATTAGATTAACCCAAACATATATTTTTGACAATTATTTACCATCATTTATTTCTTATAATTAGTGAATACAAAAGCTTGTTTACAGATGGACAAAATCCAAGGTTAAGCAAGATTATATTGAAAAATTTTGTATTTGTCTTTTCAAAAAATTTATTATTCTACAGCCGGAATGCACATCATTTTTGACTTAGCCTCGTATTACAGTAATGTATTACTTTTGTAATGTGTTACTCACAACACTAAATACCATTCATTATTTTTCTATAAACGCACATCCCATTGTGTTATAATTTTTATTCCTACATTACACTCTGGCTTAAAGTAAAGAATGTGCCCACATGTGCTTGAAAGATATAAAGTTAAGTCTGCATACAGGTTATTATAGTATATGTACTTTCAGTTGTTGTTCTTTTTGTTGTTGTTTTTTGTGGCTATGAAAATATAAAGAGCTGAACTCTAAATTTTCACTAGAACGTTTTGTGCAATTGGACATTTACAGCACTTATGCTTTTGTTCAGAATTTTTTTTTTTTACAGTAGCTAAGCATATCAGCTCTGTTGGCTCAAACAGCTGTGTTTTAAAACCTCAGACGTTATGTAAGAGCTTTCTACTCTTATTCATAACTCCTCTATTCAAAACTCTGAGAAAGTTGCGGATCATGAAATAAAAATCCTGTATTCCCACAATGTTTTTAAAGCAAGCAGGAATGAATCATCCAGTGAAAAAAAAAAACCTAGAGAAAAACGTTCTTCCTCATTTCAACAGAGCCTGCATTCAAGCAGTTGGGAAAGTTTGTCGTAGGTCCTTTAAATGTGCTTTTAAAGTGCAGAATGAATGAATTCTTCCACTTTGGGTGAGGACTGCACTTTCTAATCTGGACATTGGTATTCGTAGCCGTCGGCGTTTGTGCTGATTCTGTGTCAGGATTTGAGGACGGCCAGGAGGAGAGGGGCTCTGTGAGAGGCCAGGAGCATTGTGTGTTGAAGTGATACTGGACTGTTAAGGTGGGCTTCTCTGAGTTACTATACACCCAGGAGCGGTTCCCATGCTCTGATTTTCTGTGCAACACTACAGTGTGTGTGGCCTGCACTTCCAGGCCTGACAGAAGCACTCCAAACTCCCAATTACCCACAAAATCCTCTTTCCATTTCTCTGTCCTTCTTTCTTTTTAAAGACATTTGCTTTCAGGGATTTGCTATGCTGAGATGAATCCACAATATTTTATTGCTATCCTAAACATTCAGTCGTGTAGTTCAGGGTCAAACTTGACTATTTGGCTATTGCTAATTAAATTATACCATTGCACTGAAGCTAGATTTAGACAGATGTTTGGCTGCAAGGTTTACGTATAAAATCTACATCTAGGCATTTTGGCAGACACCCTTATCCAGAGTGACTTACATTTTTACCTCATTATACCTGTACATCTGAGCAGTTGAGGGTTAAGGGCCTTGCTCAAGGGCCCAACAGTTGGTGTTTGTAGTTTGAACCTGGGACCTTCTAAACCGTAGTCCAATGCCTTAACCACTGAGCTACCCCTAAATGTGCTTGTTTTAACAAGTTATCGTCTCTATAGTATCCAACTCCAAAGAAAATTGTGTCAAAGATGCTAAATTTTTTAAAAAGTGTTCAAAAAATGTTTTATATTATGAAGTTGTTTACTTGCCATATTTAAAAGGAGTCTCCAGTGTCAGCGCATTGCAGTCAGCGGTAAAGCTGCAACATTAAGATCTCCGCTATGGGAAAGCCTTCAAAACTGAGGATGCTGCAGTTTCTTGTTAACAACACAAACTGTATAAACGAAGCAACCAGAGCAGGAACAACTGTAATGGTTATTATAATGCACATAGCATCCAGAACTAGTATTTATATCCAGAATTAGCATTAACAGTTTAATTGTAGAACATTGCTGTGGTATAAAATTAATTAAAGGCTTTGGCATATGTTGGAAAAGAATAAACTTCAGAGCGGTAACGGTAATTCCAGGTCATGTCGGGCTGCCTCACACTACCCTAACACTTATTATTTTCCTGTAGCAGCATACCTTTTTATGTTTTATTTAAAGAATCTTGAATACTGACCACAGTGAATAAAGAAGGAAGCTCTTCAAAAGTTTTGGAGAAGAAAGTCTCCTCACAAAGGATGTTATCACTGATGTAATTCGGCCTGTCACATATATGTAATAAGATTAATATTTAAAATACAATCAAAGAGATGAGACTGAGTCACATTTGAAATATGAATTTCCACATTGAGCCTTATAAATATTAGACTTAATAAGCAGCTGGCCTGATTAATGATTAGCTGAGCTTAAATTGTTAATAGGGATACAGTGATGATGAGAATGAGTGCCATTATGTGCAGTCATTTCTGTCATTATAACATCAGGCTCAGATCTCATAAAGAACCAAAAACCCTAGATATACATGATGATGCATTGAGATCTCTCCCCCCGCCCCGAATACCCCCACACACACACACACCGCTCACCCCCCCTCCCCACCGCAATCCTCTAACAATCCTTACAGTGCTCTTTTTCTGGAAGGACAATCCGCAAAGATAAAATATTTCAAAAAGCTATAACAGAGATGATGCTCTGACTGCTCAATAATATATGCGCTACAATGCATGGGTTATGATTATTGAATTTAAATGCTGCTTAAGCCATAAAGTGTGAGTTATAGTGTGCGAATTAGAATATGTTGTTATAGCGGTGATATCCTGATTGAATTATAATTCGTTATAATGTACCAGCTATAAAGTCTGAGTTATAACACTGACGAGATCATGATCGAGCTACACTATGGAGAGGATTTTAAGCCACACAGAAAAAAGTTTTTCTTCCTTCTGACAAACTAAATAGCACAGAAAGCATTGGAAGGCTGACAAGAGTCAATTACACATGTATGAATTGTAGCATCTAAATCACCTGCTGCTACACAGCAAAAACCCCAGTGTTCATTTAACACTTTCAGAGTTTATTTCTGTCCAATTGGTCTCATATAAACACTTCTGGGTGTTAATGCAACACTCAGCACTGGGGAATTGACCCAAAATTTAACTCAACTAATCTTTCTTGAGGACTTTAGTTGGTCTGGAGCTGACAGTCTGGTGGTCTATACTGCTTTATCCTCTATACAGGTCATGGGGGCCTGGAGCATGTCCACAGGAGACTTAGGGCAAAAGCCAGTGCACACCCTGGATGGGGTGCCAATCCATCTCACGGAACACACATACACACACACCACACTACGGCAATTTGGGAACACCAATTAGATTAATCTGCATGTCTTTGGACTGTGAGAGGAAACCGGAGTACCCGGAGAAAATCCACCAAGCACGGGGAGAACATGCAGACTCCATGTACTGTACAAAGACCTGAGGTGGGAATCAAACCTGGAACCTGGAGGAACTAGGGGACAGTGCTAACCACTATGCCACTGGGCTGCCTGGTGTATAAATTATAACAAATATATTGTTTTCTTACAAAAGAATGAATTGGAGAGAAACTTGCTGCCTCCACATGTTCACAGAATAACCCTTTTCATTGAAAGCTGTAATTACAAAGTTCAGCACACTACTGTCTAGTTGGTTATGCTGGTCTTTTTTGTGTTAGTGGTTCTTGTTTTGTTTTTTTCTCCCCGCCTAAGTTTGATTATTAACCAGTAGTTACTACCCAATAGACCCTTCCCCACCAATTACAATTACCAAATAGTGTAATGTAATGTGTAATGTTAAAAGTGAATGGTTCCTCTAAAAAATGTAAAAACCAGCCTCAGCACCTTTTCGTCACACCCAACATAACACACTGTCTGCACTCTTCCTCATATATAACTTACATACACCACGATTCTTTAGCATCACTGTGATTTACGGTAGAAAAAGTAATGCCACCCCTCCCAGAGTAAGGTCACCCGGGAACTTGCAATGATGCTTGCAACGTGCAAGGCTGAGCGCTTTAATATTCGTGACTTTAAAGCTATTTTTTATACTTTATCCTATATTCCTCGTACTGCATATACATCTATATAAATAATGCAAGGTTTTCCCCCACCATGAAAAATAAGTCAAGTACATTAATAACATGGCATGACAACTACTTCCAAAGCTCTCACATGTATTTGGGTCATTCCTTATCTAGTATGTTTTAGCCCTAATAAAAAACATCTTATATTAAAAAAAAAAAAACATTTTTTAAAGATTCTTAATATAAAACAAATATATTTATACGATTAAACAGAATAGCCACCAGGGACTGCACATTCCACCACACGCTGTTCCATCCAACCTGGACTCAATCCTTCACTCGCACACAGCCACAGGTTTAAGGAACTTTCAGGTTACACACTCTCTGCAAAACTATATGATCTGTGTTGTAATCACCAGTCTGCAGCACGCTTTGAATCGACCTTGATAGTCTGGTGAGTGAAATTGCTTCTTGTTTTCCTGATATTAATTCTTGTCTCCTATTTATGCTGTTTGCTCATCGCCTGACCATGGGCTGCTACTCATTATCGACTCTTGCTTCACATCTTTCTGCATTTGCATCCTACTCTTTTTATCAGAATACTTCGTCATTGTTTGGATGCAGCAAATGAGAACTTTTACTGGCATCGATCACTACGAGATGCACCAGGGTATTGGTCATCTCATAGAGCAGCTCCGAACTGCTACACCAGGCCCTGCTACCCACCCAGTCAGTGACCCAAACACTCACCGGCTGGGCAGAAAAATGTTCCAAAAAGCCTGTAGAAAAAGGCCTTTCATGTTGCAGTACTCCTTTTACTTTGAGAAATAAGAGGGGTCACTCAGTTCATAAACCTCCTCACAGATAGAGCTCTCGTCTCAGCGGTCTCAGTCTGGAGCCAAAGGGGGAAAGTTCCTTTAAGAACTTCCTCGAAATGTTCAAGTGAATGTTTGACTGTTCTCCTGAGGGAAAGGAAGTAGCAAAATGCCTCCTCGCTTTCAAGCAGAGTGACCAAAGTGCCATGGAATGGCACCATCACACCCACCCCATGATAGGTAAAAACAGCTTAAACAAGCCAGTGCTCAAAGCTTTGATAAACTGTTCACTGAACTAGTATACTAAGATGACCAGGTCTTGCTTGATTCCTTGAAAGACACAATCTACTTCGATGTGCTCCAGAAGAACCATTGACCTTTGACATGCCTGTGGCAGCCCCTGAAGCATCAAATATCAAGCATGCATCCATGATGGGTCAAGGTGGATAAGAGCATGCAACATCAGTGGGACATGCCTTGGTAGTGAGTGTGCCACTAGTGAGACAGTCCCTAATCCCAGATGTGTGCAGCTTCCATGCCTCACTCTAACCTGGTTGCTGTACTTGTCTCATTAATGCTTGCTTCCAGTCCAGTTTGCACATCTGGGGATATCTCTCTTCCAGCAGTAACTGACTCTGGAGCAGCCAGCAACTTTATCGACCACACCACTGCTGAGAGGCTCTAGCTGCCACTGCAGCTCTTACTATACCCTCATGCATTAACTGAACAAAGGAATCACATCAGTGCACTGCAAAGTGAAGCTCGTTCTTTGTTATTATCACTAGAAAAATTTCAGTAATATCCATGGGTTGTGGGTTTGCATCCCCAGAAAAAATTGTATCACAGAAAGAGCAAGAATTACATGCTCATCCTCCTACTGCAATACCTCATATCCCTCCATCTATGTGTACAGTACCACCTTTGGCAACTATGAATATCTTGTCATTTTAGATTGGCTTTGTTTTTCTTGTCATTTATCTTTGGAACCTGCCGGCCTCATCAACTATTTGCATTGTCTGCATCAAAGTCATCTTAATCTATTCTCCAAACCTTCTCAAGCATGTTATCCATATAAAGGTTCTGACACAATCTCTAATTCAAAGGGGAAGAATGTGAGTTCCAAATTCCCCAGGTGACATTATCAGGCCAGATGGCATGCTAATGGACCAGGACAAAGTGTCTGCAGTTTCCAACTGACCAGTTCCCACCACAATATAGGACCTGTAGAAATTCTTGAGTTTTTATTTTTTTAGTCAGGGGGTACAGCATGCCAACATCCGCACTGAATAAACTTCTAAAACACAGCAACAAGTGACTCCAGTGGAATCCCTCTACAGTAAAGGCCTTTGAAAGAATTAACAAAGCTTTAACCTCTGCCCCAGTGTTAAAGCACCCCACTCCCTCCCACACCTAGTGGCCTTTTTCAGAAACCTAACATATGCAGAAACAAATTATGATGTCAGCATATGAGCTTCTTGCGGTCAAGCATGGAGGAGTGAAGGGATTTGGTTAAGGGAGCCTTCAACCAATCCCGGCTTTTCTATGCAAACCTATGGATGAGTCTATCCTACCCAAGTCACACTTTGTGGAAGTGTTAATCTGGAGTTTGGATAAGAAGATTAAAAGTATTCCAGATACTAAAAAGTATCCACAGATCATGCACAATGGGAAAGAAATTTGTGCCCTCCACCCCAGTTGCCAAATCATACTAATTACATGCGCCACACTCTTTGGCCACAACACACCCAATCAACAAAAAAGCTGGAGCTCAAACAAGGCAAATATTGGTTTCTCCAGGCCAAAGTATCTCACACTCCTTCACGTACACCCATTCACCATGATCTCGCCTGTCTTTGACTTTATTGCTGGTCTTCCTGCCTCTTAGCAGAACATTGTCATAATAGTAATCATTGACAGACTTTCAGTCAGTGCACCTTATACCCCTCCACAACCTCCCATCAGCCTCGGAGACAGTTGCTATTCAATCATGTTTTCAAGATACCAGAAGATATTGTAAGTGACCAGGGACCCCAATTCCCTTCTGGAAAACTATCTTGGGGAAACTTGGTATCTCTGTGAGCCATCAGGCATCAGGGTACAATCTTCAAGCCAATGGGCAAACTTAGGGTACTGGGCATAATTTTTCCATGGGGAAAATATGTACAGTATAAAACTACCCCAGCAAATCACAACCAAGATCACTCCTTTTCACTAATAGGAGTGAGGAGGTATGGAAGCAAGCTCACCACCAATAAGTCAACTTGACCTGACCAACAAGAGGTTTGCAGAAAGAAAGCATATACATATGTGTGGCCATTAACAGTTCTGCAGCAAATAAAAAACAACCTACAACCTTGAAACTTGAAAAAAGCAAGTAATGCCTGATTTCCTTGACACATCATTGTCACACCATTCTCAACCTGCTACTATGTCAAGATTTCCATGCCTAGGGGGACCACATCCAAGGGCGTGGCTCAGGGGGAGGGGCTATGGCATTTTGATGCTGTATCCTGTACAAACCTCCAACTCCCAGCATACAGTAAATTATGGCTTACAAACTCAGCTGTAAGGACTCCAAGCATACATTAACTTATCTGATTATAAGCATGTGCCATGTTACATTAACTGTGTTAACAATCTACAGGTCTGATTGTCTGCTCTTGGTTGCAGTCCTGGGTTTCACCTGCGAAGCCCTATTTGATGTTTAAAAGAGTAAACTAATATGAAGACCAGAGAACTGTCTATGGGAGAAAACCAAGGCAATTCAGAATAAAAACTGAACATTGTAACAGTCAGACAGAGTCCTGCTCTGTCAGACAAAATCACACAGGAAATCAATTACATTACATCTATATATGTACATTCTTGACATTATATTAATTACACATTATGCTCCATTACATTATAATGCATACAA
This sequence comes from Clariallabes teugelsi, assembly GCA_030014215.1. NCBI lineage: Eukaryota > Metazoa > Chordata > Actinopteri > Siluriformes > Clariidae > Clariallabes > Clariallabes teugelsi. The sequence goes on from JAQMYG010000037.1 coordinate 9,887,040, forward strand.
TCCAAATACAGTACACATAATTACATGATAATTGTTTATTATTATTATTATTATTATTATTATTATCTGATGACAGAGTTAACCTTGTAAGCTTTCTGTATTCCCACTTTGTCTCACCACAAGAGGATCTCACAAAAGAATGATGGCAGCCTTACTGTACCAGGCAGTGCTTATTCTCCCTCTCTCTCTCTCTCTCTCTCTCTATCTATCTATCTATCTATCTATCTCTCACCTTTGTTTTAGTGGGTGCACACAACGTCCTCTGTTCATAATGTCCTCACCCCGATTGTCCCCTTGGGGAGTTAAACAGACACATTCATGTTCACAGCCATATTCCCAGTGTATTAGTCCTCAGCTCTCCAGCACGGACACTCATAACCTTCTCTCAGGTGAAACTTCTTTGCTTTTAGCACATGTAGCACAATAAAGCTACATGATGTGCACCCCTAAGGATATAGTTGGCTCTTTTGGTGTGTAGGTGCCCTTGTTTATTTGTGAACATGAGAAAAATAGCAGGAAAAATACATACTCAGTGAACTTTAAAATATGATTCCACATCCACACAAAAAAAAAATTTACACAGCTAAATTAATTGTCATTATTACGACTATTATTTGTTTTCTTTTTTTGGATTGAACTATACTGTACTATGCTTTAGCATGCCTCGAAGTGACAATTACAAAAATACATTTCTGATTTTCAAAGACCCACGAACCCACGAACAAATAGCTGGAAATCTTGTTCTACTATTAATAAAA
>JAQMYG010000037.1:9888890-9925855 GCA_030014215.1 Clariallabes teugelsi
TGACCTGCACTTTCTAAAACACATCTTTATGCTTTTTAAAAATATGTTAAGAAAAAAAAAACTCTTATTCTTATGTGTGTGGTTTCTTTTGAAAACACTAAAAGAAAGTCACTAAGTATTAATAAGATATTAATAGCTAAATATTATTATTAATAGCTTAAAAGCATAACAAATTCCGGTGCAATTTTTTTTAAACCAGAAAACTGTGTGAGTGTCTATTTATTTTCTCACATGTCTAGGTACACTGTGGTATTGATTTAACTTTGCTGTTCACTAACTCAAGGCTTCAGCTCCAGTGCAGGAATAACTTCAGCCCTACACACTTTGGTGTTGCCTGAAAAAAATACAAGCTGTGTTAAAATAGCATGCTTGTTTGCTGGACTAGTTTATCCTGTATACTGTACTACATGCTATTCCTTTTACTCAAATGTACAGTATAAAAACATAGTAGTTAAAGATGCCACTCAAATGCACTTGTGTATGTACAGTACTGTAGCTTAAGTCTCTTTACTGTATATCAGTACAGTGTATTTTTACAGTTATCCGTTTGCACTTAAAGTCTTTTGAACCAGGTGGCCAATATATAAATAATGAATGCTGTTATAAAAAAAATTTAAACACAATAATCTAGTTGATTTTTCCCCCTATAACAACACAATTTAAACTGTTTCATTCTTCTATTACAGTGTTTTGTTCAGAATTACCATTTCAATTTATTTTTGACACTTTGACATTTTATAAGTGATTATAGTCCTTCTTAATGTTGTGGAATGACTGCAAAACGTGTCTCTTTCATATCTTCTGTTAAAAAAAAGCTATAAACAGTCATGTATTATGCTTTCTTCATAATAAGAAAAAAAACCTGATTATCGGTCATATTTTAAAATTACTTAACACATTATTACTATATTATGAATACATACTGTATTAAAATATAACTAATTAGATACCAATAATGTTACTAATGTTACTGTTACATATTTTATATTGTTAACATTTAATAGCACACAGCAACAAATTTGGAAAAAAGCTACTTAACAAGGTAGGTAGCTGCTGCTTGTAGTTGTTGGTTAACAATATATCAAAATACATTTATTCCTGCTTGTAATATTTACGCTGACTCAACAATGCAATACAACTTGTTTTTTCTTCCAGTTTTTGCTACTGATTGTGGCGTTCACTTAAATTTAGAAACTTGGGAAATTTTCAGGAACAAACTTAACCTTGCACCTTTTTGCACCTCCAGGGTCCAGGTTCAGTTCCCACCTCGAGGTCTGTGTGCATGTTCTCCCAGTGCTTAGTGGATACTTGGTGGGTCCAGGTACTCTGGTTTCTTCCCACAGTGCAAAGACATGCAGATTAGGCTGATTGGCATTCCCAATTTGCTCGCAGTGTGTGAGTACGCATATGAATGTTGACCGGATGTCCTACCACGATTGTAAAATGGGAATAAACACAGTCCCTAGTTGGGCTACAGAGCTTCTTAGATGGATGAATGTACTAATATATAGCATAGTACAATACATACAACAAAGCAACAAACCATTGGGTTTCCTTAGTGGTGCAAATGAAAAATATTCTCTATATTACTAGAAGATTCGGGGATCGCATCCCAGTGTGTCCAGGACACAAGAGAACAACGCTGGTTGTGTTTTCCAGATGGGAGGAATTATTGTCTCTTCACTGTCAGGGCATCCAATCACAGGATTCTCTGAGCTCATGTATGTGGAAAAAAAGAGATAGTGCTTTCCTCCTCCATTGAGTTTGTTACTCTCTCCTGTGGTGCAGCGTAACCAGAAGTTCAAAAAGATGTATTTGGCTGGCTTCGCGTCTCCAAGGAAACAAATGTTAGCCTTCACACTTCCTAGTTGGTAGCTGTTGTATGACAGAGGAGAGCTTGCTGGGGAGTAGGAGCTGGCAGGAGAGCAAATTGGGGAGGATAATATGGGAAAAACCAAGGGGGGTGGAAGCATGAAGGACAGGAGTACACCAGAAGTTGTGGACTAATCTCTTTGATTTACTTCCACAGAGATGACCAAAATAGTACGAAGAGTGGGGTGTAAGCAAATATGTAAGCAAATATTCAGCAGTGTTCTATAACCAGGTGTGTCTGCTGTAGGCAAACCTGTCATCAAGAGAGTACACATCAGAAAGGAAAGCTACATATCAGCTGTTATGATGTGCAAGGGATTGTCCTGGTGTGATTTGGAGCGACTTGTCCCCTGCAAATCAATACAAAGTTCTTCTGACTGATAAGCTTTAGCACAAGATAAACATTTCTATCCTGATGGGAGTGGTCTGTTCAATGGTATGATGAGAATGAGCAGTAAAGTGTATTTCATTGAATTATTTATATTCTTTGCTCTACACAGTCACCAAAAGATCATTAGACATCAATAATCATGTAATCAATAATCAAATAATTATTCACACAGACAGTTCAGTGCATTAGTGGTACACCCTAAGCATTCTGTATGAAAGAAACAGAAGCAGATTTGGGGTTCGACGTTGATCCACTTGTAAGCTACAAGTAGGGGTAGTTACAGGGTGAGATGAGATCTCTGTGAATAGGTTATTCCGTCTTTGTGGAACGAGGAGACCGGGACGTGTGATGTGTGAGACACACCGTCAGGAGGGTTAAGCAACAGTAAAAGGTCAGCAGCTAACCCACTGATCTCTTATATAGAGTAGATCAGACATACTGTACTTAATTAGTGCTAAACCTGTAGTGCATCAAAAACATTAAACTAAAACATCAGCTGAGATTGAATCTGATGAGCATTGCCAGGCTCGCTTTATAAACTATTTTCAAATTAAGGGTTAAAGGTGCAATGACAGCACTGGGCTGGTTCTAAGAACAGTGGCGTAGCGATTAGCACTATCGGCTTGCACCACCATGGTCCAGGTTCGAATCCTGCCTCGTATGTGCCTGGAGTTTGAATGTTCTCCCCATGCTTGGTGGGTTTCCTCCAGGTAGTCCGGGTTTCCTCCCACAACCCAAAGACATGCAGATTAGGTTAACTGGCGTTCCCAAATTGCCCATAGTGAACTGTATGAATGAGTGTATGTGTGAATGTGTGCCCTGCTATGGATTGGCACCCCATCCGAGTGTACCCCACTTTGTGCGTCACTTGGGATAGGCTCCAGTTCCCGTGACCCTTTATACAGTATAAAGTAGTATAGATGATAAGTGAGTGAGTGGGATAGTTCAAGCATTATGAGATGCAGTAAAAAAAATCCTCACAAATCCCACCTTGTGTCTTATAAATGGTTAAAAGAAGTCAGCTTCATCTATGATTGGTTAGGTCGAGACTGCTCTGAAATAGAAGTCAATCCTAGAGGCTGGTTTTTCTGGTGCTCAGTGAGAAATGGCATTGAATTGAGGTCTGGGCATTGCACTGCGCTTGGTGAGTAGTGTACTGTAAATGTGCATGGCTGGAACCTCAATTCACCTGCCTTTGTTGCTTTAAAAGCAATGATATGTAGTACACATTACATTAGACACCGACACTGTTACAGTAAACGCAAGGCCTATTTTGATAACCGATGATACTGCGCTGTCCCTGTCGATTGGTAAGGACCAACAAATTCAGCCTTAAGCTGCTTGAAAACAAACATCAAGGCGGCTTAATGCTGAATTTGTTGGTTCTTAGCAATCGCCAGGGACAGCGCAGTATCATGTATGGTCTTTATAGTGATAGAGGAGTTCTAGTGATTGTAGAATCCACATCAAGAAGCAGTGAAGATGTTTCGGAAGCTTACAATAGATCAGCACTTTATGTAGGTTTTACTGTTATATATATATACACACACACACACTGCATAGTCTTTTATGTGCTTGCAGCTTAAAGAAAATGCATTTTTGAGTCAATAAAGGCACCACAAGGAATTATGAAAAACATTTCATATCTGAAACATCTCTGGACAACGTTTGAATGGGAAATTTGTCTTTTTTTTTATTATTAATTCCAATAAACCCATAAATGCAGCAAGAGAACAAAAGGGTGATGGCCTGTGTGAAGTGACGGTATGAAGAGATTTGTGTTCTAAAGCGACACATCCATTCATGTTTATGTGCTGTTAAAGCTTCTCTATTCATTTTCACCCACCAAGCACTTTAAGAGCTGGGTCTCTAGAGGGTGATCATCATACCCACCCACCCACACACACACACACACACACACACACACACACACACACACATAGCTCCCCGAACCGCCTCCAACACCACATGAATAGCAGGCGTTTAAAGTGTGTAGCGCCATAAAGCGATGTATCATAGAGAGATGCCTAGCTCCTGTTTTCACACTGCATTGATTAGTAACACACCCACACACACATACACAGAAACTCCATAAGGAATACATGTGTGCATAAAATTGTAGGCACATACACATACACACATCAGAGCTGGAAATCACACAGACAAGCGCTTCACTGATCTATATCCAGTGCACGGCGGAAGTGCTTTTTTGGGGGGCTTTTTTTGGGGGGGGTTTGCATTTACTATAATTTGTTGAGCTGATCTTAGAGACCAAAAATGACAATACCGTTTTTCAACCTCAAACAGTCAACAGAGCATTTTTTCCCCCTGCTATGAATATTCAACACATTTAGACCCCAACTGTTACACCCACACAATCATTGACGTGCCTTCAATGTTCTCATCACATGGACTCAATAACCAGATTATCCACTTCCTGTTTAATATCCATTCATTACATTGTAGGTTCTCTCTCTATATATATACAGTAGGTTCTGGTGCATTAAAAAAAGGTTGATCCAAAAACTTTGAATGTATAGATTTAAATAATTGCAATATGATTTTATGAATTTATATGATTTAAAAACATACAAAAATAGACTATTGATTTATAAATTAATACTGAAAAAAAAATGAACAAGAAATATATCATTAACATTTAATTAACCAAGGACATACAGGAGTGAATCAAAAATGATTCACACACTGACTGTACAACACAGTGGCTTTGTTTTGTTTTTTTAGTTTTAGAAAAGAAAATGACATAATTTTACACCATCATGTCATTGCTCTGTCCATCGGTCAACAAGCTTTCATATTCCCTCATTAAAAATGTTTAGGGCTGAACTGTTTAGGGATGCACTGCTGTCTTCACTTTTTCATCAGAAGTGAATCTACATCTTCGTAAGGCTTATTTCAGGGGACCAAACAGGTGAAAGTGCATCGCAGAAAAAAAATCAGGACTAGAGAGAGGATGCTTTAACACCTCAAAACTAATTTTTGCAGTGTGTTGATGGTGTGGGCAGAAGTGTGTATCTTCATGCAAGATCACAACGCCCTTGGATAGCAGTTTAGGCTTCAGCTCTCCAATAAGCATCTCACTGTAACGAGCACTGTTGATTGTTCAACCTTTTTCCTGATAATGTTCCAATACTGGTCCTTAAGGAACTCAGAAAACCTTAAGCATTGATGAATTTCCAACTGAGGGTTGACTTTTGAACTTTTTCTTAGTCAGTGATTGAAGATGTTCATGTCATTTTCTCTCAAGCTTGTAGTGATAAATCCATGTCTCATCATGAGAAATTATTATTTTTAAGAAACGTTCACCTTCCTTAGAGTATCGGTCTGAATTTAGTTTGCAGGTATCCAAACGCTTCTGTTTATGCTCTTCCATAAGCTGTTTTGACATCAGATACGTACACCCTCAGACCACAAAAAAAAAATGTATCATTACTTTTATGCAAATCACAAGTGGGGCATCCATTTCTGCTTACACTGCAGGTACAAATGAACTGATGTAACGCGTTCACACCTGCACAGCAGCGACTGGGGAGACAGTAGCCTTGAACAGGAAGCAAAGATAAGACCTACAGGAGTTTTAATATTTAAAAAAAATGCGGATCATTTTTGACTCAACCTCGTATTTTGAACAAATAAATAATACATTTATTAACCACAAGTACAGGATCTTATATATTAACCACATTCCTGAATCATACATGTGTTTGCTTTAATTTGCATAATGTCTATGAAAGTCAAGATTTATTATTATCACTGTTAAAGACTCACATAAAAGACATTTGTGCATTTTTGTGTCAAGCATGATTTCAGTCTCTCACCAACTTACGCAATCATTGTCACATTACTGTCCAAACATTCTACAATCACTGCAATACTGATATAATGGAGCTGTCTTCTTAAACAAACTCAGAATATATGAGGAGCAGAGTGGCTCGCAATCGAACACGTTAACCGCCTTCAGTAACGTCGAATTGAGCTCGGCAAAAGCGTCACGGTTATTTATGTAAATTGTGATTCTATCAGAAAAACGTTCCATGCTGAAATCTGGAGAGAAAAAAAATTTTTTAAATTAGGATGGTTTATACCCGGTATTGCCAATGGCAGAAACGGGATAAAACACAAACATGGATGGAATAGAAAAAAAACAGAACTGACAGGAGAGGATTACAGGCTTTGATTATCCAGCGTTGAAAAAAAAAAACTGGCAATAAAAACACAGCAACAAGAAGACAGATTTTTAAAGGCTTGGCTGAGGTTTATGGTGAACTGTGAAAGAAGCTCTCCTGTTAAAAAAAAAAAAAGAACGAAATGAGAAAAACCTAATAATAAGATAAGATGTTAGAAGATCATTTTAGGAAAATTGTTTCTATTCATGGCATTCACAACAGCTGTGGGCATTTAGTGTCATCTTTATAAGAAAATGGAAATAACCCATAATGTTGCGGCATGGGATATTTTCCAGTTTGTGGTGTTGAGTGTGTTTGTGTATGTATGTGTGTGTGTGTGTGTGAGAGAGAGATGATCCATGATCTTTCTCAGACATCCAGCTATATTTTTCTACCTGCTGCTGTTTTTGCAGAAAAAAACCTCCTGACCTAGAACGTTCACGAAATAATGCTCCAGGGGGGAAAAAAAGAAATCGTTCGTTGGGTTAAATCAGTGAAGGGATGAATGAAGGAATGAGAGTTCAAAGAATGTCAGTAAACATGAAAAATAGATTTTGAATTTCGCAGTACCTTGAATACCAAAGAGGTTTCTTCTAGACTTATGAAGCGACTCAGGAGAAGAAGAAGAAAAAGAAAGAAAAAAAAAAAGATGTGCAAATGTGCACAATATCATATTTGTTTGTCTTCAGAGCATGTCATGGAGCATATGTAAATTTCTGACATTTGGGTTAATGGGATCATAGGATTTCACAGTTTTTGCAGTTGTTGTACACATCCGGGGCGAGTACATTCGAAACGGGGCTTCGTTTTATCTTCTCAAGCGGTGAAATGAGGCTGAGAAATCATCCTATTTGTAGCCGATATTAAAATCCTATTAATGACATTTTAACCACATTATGTGCCGGTTTATTAAACTGATTAAAGGATGCTGCGGTCTCTCTCTGTCTCTCTCTCTCTCTCACTCACATGCACTGTTCTCCTCTATATTTAGCAATGAAAGTGTTTTGGCAGGGCTCAGCGTGTGTGATTAAAATGTTATTGAATGCTTTATGTCAATGATATTGCACTGCTTTCTAAAGGAGACAATTTGTGCCAGCTCAGAACAAACAGCCCACGCTTTCAGCTGAGCATTAAGAAGATGGAGGCAGGCTTATGAGTTCTAATGGTGTGTATTGGGATATAAGATAATCTAACTGTGACAGCGAGGCAGGTCTGCTTAGAAAGGCAATTTCCAAAGCATTGTCCCAGTTCTCTCTTCGAAAAATCCAACGGTGTGGCTCGGGAGCGCTAACAGAAAGCTGCCATCGACGTTTCACGACGTCAAACTGTTTTTTTTCCGAGCAAATAAGTGCCAAATCCGTTCAATTTAAATTGCTTAAATTTATTTACCCGTCTTCCCGATGCATAATCCGTTTGTCACTGCGGACGGCGTGCTTTTTCGACTCGACCTATTATATCACTATATGCCAATTAGACTTTTCTGACTGCATTAGCATGCTAGCCAAGCCGCTTGTCTCTCAGCTCACGTCGCATTACGCAGGAGAAAAATTCATAAACCGTTCCCGAGTTCACTCCGTCAAGCTGACACTTTACAGGAAATGAAATCTCAAATGTCCTACAACGCACAGTGCCGATAATGAAGTGCTGAGTTTATTAGAAATCAATCTAAATCATATCGGGGGCATTTATTTCCGTCATCTCGGTGGGGGCCTTCTTCTGTGTAGTCGTATGATTGATTCGGTCCAACTATCTTTAAATATGAGAGAACAAGCTGTTTCCACAACAAAACAGCCATCCATCATTTATTTCAGCTGTGTTTCAACTGCCCATGGAATTCCACATGCCAATAAATTACTCAGGACACGATCGGTGTGGTGTTTCTCATGTGTGCGTATATATATATATATACTATATGTGTGTGTGTGAGAGAGAAAGAGAGAGAGAGAGTGTGTAGTGTTCGTGGAGCACAGAAGCGATATCTCCAGAGAAACAGCCCTGCAAACTCACTGCACGGCGGCCCGTCGCTGGGAGGGGAACGAGTCCAGCTCTGTGAGGCTCAGAGACAGACAGAGAGAAGGAGGGATTCAGGCTATTCTCTTCTTCTCATCCGCTCTGGAGAGGCTCTTTTCATAGAGAGCAGCTTGAGTCTTCACAAAGACATGAGAGCTTAGTTTGTGTAGGCTGAGTGGCTTAGCCAGTAGAAGCTTGTTTCAGAGAGAGAGAGAGAGACAGACAAGATAAGAACAACAACATAAGACGAGGTACATTAGTTTTAAATTTGATAAACAATTCCAAAACCGTACACGGCTCCTCTGCATATTTTCTTTTATCTTTTGTGTATACTGACTTTGGATTTGACGTGAGCTGGACCTCAGTCCTCACAAATACACACACAAAAAGACAAGAGCACTCCCACATTACAACATCCCAGTTTCTACGTATTTCAAAAGCTTAAAAATTTGTGCCAAAATGTGTGTGTGTGAGTGTGTGTGTGTCTCCTTCGGGCTTGTAACCAGGATGAACATTTTATTGAGGTCCAGTATGCAGAAATGTGACCTGCACCACATTTAATATTCTTCTCTGTGTGTGTTTTCATCCTCCTTTTCTCTCTCAAGCAGTTCCCACTTTCAAGATCTTCAAGAAAGAGAATAGATAGGATTACGGAAACATAAAGTGGACCGAAGAGAAACCTATGGGACATAAAAATCTGTCGCTCTGCCACAATTTTTTTTAGCATGTTAAAAATATTCATGGCCAATGCCAGCGAGTCTGCAGATCACTAAAGGTCATCTCAGCACACCCAGATAAGCCATGATAGTACTATACATCTACTCAAGGCTCATCATGATTCGTAAATTCTTGGCAATCCGTAGCAAAAATTAGGAATTAAAATCGTGAAAGTAGGAATTTGGCTTTACCCCTCTCACCTATTACATTAAATTCATAAGAACTGGACTCTAATTCATTAATGAATGTCTTAAGAGGAGGAAATTCAGCAAAAACACTCATATGAGATCAAACAGGGATATATAGACTATAGAGCTGGGAGAAAATGTCAAAAAGTTATGTCTCACGAGGTGGCATGTACCCCAAAATAACACAAGGTACATCCTCTAATGGTACTGCTGTCACTGTTGCTATACTGCACTCAGTCCCAGTATATTATTGGAATTGTATGTGATAGACTAACTTGTGAAGTGGAAGGAAAATAAATGGTTTTCAAAAAAATTTTACAAATAAAAATCTGACAAGTGTGGCCGGTAATTTCTTTTTTAGCCCCCTTTACTCTGATACCCCTAACTCAAATCCAGTGGAGCCAATTGCCTTTAGAAGTCACCTAATTAGTAAATTTAGTCTACCTGTGTATAATTCTGTGAAGCCTTCAGAGGTTTGTTAGAGAACATTAGTAAACAAACAGTATCATGAAGCTCAATGAACACACCAGACAGGTCAGGGATAAAGTTGTGGAGAAGTTTAAATCAGGGTAGGTTATAAAAAAATATCCCAAGCTTTAAACATCTCACTGAGAGCACTGTTCATTCCATCATCTCAAAATGGAAAGAGTATGGCACAACTGCAAACCTACCAAGATATGGCTGTCCACCTAAACTGACAGACCTGGCAAAGGAGAGCATTAATTCAAAAAGCAGCCAAGAAGCCCATGGTAACTCTGGAGGAGCTGCAGAGATCCACAGCTCAGGTTGTAGAATCTGTCCACAGGACAATTGTTGGTTTTGCACTTCACAAATCTGGCCTTTATGGAAGAGTGGCAAGAAGCTCTCTTCATTCAAAATCACATTAAAAATCAAAGCGAAGCATTGAAATCACAGGTTCCTCCAAGTTGCATGAATTCCATCACAGCAAATCATAATGTGACTCAAAAGTTTGTATGGCCCTCACATGCTGATGAGTCGGGGGATTTTGTCCTGGGAGGATCTCCTCCTAGACCTGGATCAGGGCATCAGTGAGGTGGCATGGTGGCATTTGGTATTTGATTCATAATGTCCCATAGGTGTTCACTTGGGTTTAGGTCAGGGGAATGTGAGGGCCAGTCATTGGCATAAATGCCTTTGTCATCCAGGAACTGCCTACACACTCCGGCCACATGAGTCCTGCACCGGGAAGATCTCAACACAGTCTGCACCAGCATAAGGTCTGAGAATCTCTCTGAGGATTTCATGCTGGTACCTCACAGCCGTCAGGATACCACAAGGATATGCCTCTCCAGACCATCAGTGACCCACCACCAAACCAGGCATGCTCGATAATGTTACAGGCAGCATAACATTCACCACAGCGTCTCCAGACTCTTTCACACCTGTTACATGTGTTCAGAGTGAAGCTGCTCTCATCTAAAAAGAGAAGGGTGCCAGTGGTAGACCTTCCAATTCTGGTGTCCACTAGCCATTGCCAATCGAGCTGCACTATGCTCGACTGAGCACAGATCCTACTAGAGAACATCAAGCTCTCAAATCAACCTCATGGAGACAATTTGATCAGAAACATGAACACTAGTAACCTGCTTAATGTAATTTTGTTCGTCCTTGCCCAAATGTAGAGATACTGGTCCTGCTGCCCTTCTACAGACCTTTCTTGCTGTCCTGGTGTAATCGCTGGTCTCCTGGTATCTTTTCAATGCTCTTGAGATTGTGCTGAGAGAAGCAGAAAACCTTCTTGTGACCGCATGTATGGATGTGCCATCTTGGAGTAACTGGACTGCCTGTGCAAAATGATTGAGCATGAAGTAACTGCCTCACGCAACCAATAGTGACAAGGGCACTAACAAAACACAATATGTGAACAAGAATCAGTCAGGAAGAATAAGAGGAGAGCATTTGTCTGTGACCACCATAAATAAAACTTATATTACCTTTTGGGGGGTTGTCTTGCTTTTGCCTCCTCATTGCACTTCATTTGCCCCAAAGCAGGTGAAAGCGATTCATAACCACTTGAGCTTTCTAAATGGACAGATTGATATCCCTGACTTGGTGTTAACATTTATGATTAAGTGTTCAGAAGCACTTTATACATGATATATACAACTTTTGCAACCTGATACATGTTGGATTACTTTAGCTGCACACTGTGCTGGGTTACCCAATTATTTTTGAGAAAAGAAAATTTTTGAGAAAAAATTTCAGTTTCCTGAGTTCTCTGACTCCTTCAGAATTTCTTTTGCTCAGGTTGAAGTTAGGGAAATTAAGGGTGAAACAAGGGATGATTTGCTGGCCTTGTTCAAGCTTTGTAGAGGCCAGAGGAACACACAGAGAGATGGTAATTAACCCATTTAATGAGTGAAGTGTGCTGAAGTGTGTAAATCACTTTCTCAGATGAGCAGAGGATAGAGCACGGTCACCGTGGACAACCACAGAGTAGACATCTGAGACCTGTGAATAGCATCACACCTCCACACACAGCATGACCATGTCATCAGATATAAATTATGGTAGTGCATATTCTTTGTGGCTGTTAAGAAGGAGCTAATGTTATAATTGTATATGATTTTAATTAATTAATATACTTTTAATATAACAATAAATATACTGTTAATATCACACACATACACCACTGTGCCCACATGCATGCCAAACAAACAGAGCAAAGTGTCAAGTCATACTTTTGCCTATATGCAACCTTGCTGAACTCTCCCATCTTTTGTAATGGTGTATTACTGACCAGAATGAAAAGCACACACACACACACAGACACACATCTCTGGCAATTCAGCATCCAAAGGCTAAACAGGGCCAACATGTCTGTCATCTGCATCTGAGAAGAAAGCTGAAGAAAACGTCTCTCAGTCAGAGGAAAGTTCAGCTGAAATTAATGTGTCTGTGCGACCCTGAGACAGATCGCTTCATAAATGTTACATCACTTTTTCAGATCGCTGAATAAAATATTAAAAGGAGAGATAATGAACTGCACTGTACCTTATGCTGAACTCTGAAATCTTCGCAGTTTTGTCAAATATGACAATCACTCAATAATCTAAAGCAGACATTATTATATTTTTCTATTTACCTTTTGCTATAAGGAGTGTATAATCATCCTATCAAATGAGCATTAACAATCGACAGATATAGTATGTCCTGTATAGTGCACAGGCTTAGTCTAACAAAATAAAAGAATTTCAATGGGTTTTGGTCTATTGTGTGCTAAAACAGCGACAAAAGCTAAATACTGAGCTGAAGAAAGTCTAGAAGATTCCCCTTGTGTGTGACATTTTCCCCATTACCTCGGCGACTGCTGTGCTTTATTGAGAATGTATCTGCAGCTCAGATCTCTGGCGTTCTCTGTGTGCTCCTCTCACTAAGAAAAAAGAGTGACACTATCAGAATCTGAAGCTAAACCTGGGGAATTTGTTTCTTCTACTCTTTGACCTCTAGTATCATACTTCACCAGTCACACAATTCAGTTCAATCCAGATTAATTTGTAAAACACTTTTAGAAGACATTGTCACTAAACAGTGGTTCACAAACCTCGGTCTAAAATTTATAATAAGCAACCAAAATGTAAAAGAGGCATAAAAATGGTCATGGCATTTCATCAAAGAATGTCACATCTTACCTTTTAACTATTCACATTTAAACATCCAGGAAACAATTTAGTCAGTTATTGTAAGTGATAACAATAATGTTGTTATCACTTACATTATGAAGATATAAGCACCGCTCTCTATTTTTTTGTCTTTCAATAATAATAAGACAAAATGCAGCTTGTCATGAAACCAAAATTCAAGGCACCACCATCCTGGATTTACTGTGTTGGAATACATGAAGTGTTGACAACTGAGACTCTTGATGATAAATACATGTCACCCCACAGAAAACATAACCCTAAAGATTACAGTAATGTCAAATTCCTGCCTTAGGACCCTGTGAAATTCTATAACTATAAGAATAATAACATATTATAACTATTATATAGTGTGTAAAGTGATCGTATTTTATCAAATTCATGCATATTTTCATATTAGAATTTACTAGAGTTGATTATGTCCTGTATCACGAAAATTACTCCATAGCTGGAGAGGTTAGATGCAATTTCTTTATTCTAGGTGCTAATTAAGAACCTGCACCTTTTGATTCAAGTACACACGTAAGATCATGATAGACAATGAGTTCAGGTAAAGTGGGCAAGATCTGAAAGATTTTAAAATAAGCAGTAGCTTCCTGTAGTCAATGCAATCAGACCAAATATAGTACATTTTCTTGTTCTATTAAGGCTAGTTGTTTCTACATTCTCTAATAATTGGAGTTTATTAAGGTTCAAGAACATTCATACTGCAATGTGTAGTGTTAAAGTTCCACAAAAAAGTGATACAGCCAAAGACAATTTCAATTTCAACAAGAAAAGGCTTTTTTTATTTATTTATTTTTTATTTAAAGCAGCTGTTAAAAACTAAAATTGCTTTAATTATCTGGTATGTTTAAAACATACAGTTGTTCATTGTGAAAAAGATGCAGCATTTTCAGAATCAAGATATCAAATATCAACAATTGCATTCCTTGACCATATGTAATGACTTATAAAATAGGCCTAGAACAGAGCCTTGTGGCACACCAAACTTTTCTATCACAAATTATACAGTATATAAAATCTAAAACGCTTTGAACCAGATGCCTACTGAGGCCTTAAAGTAAAGTGAAATATTATATCACTTAGTGGCTGTTTGGTTGGATTAAAACATCACATGAGTCAAAGTCAGTTTTGCTTTTTTTTATCAAGAGATTGATGAGTGCTGCTAATTAGAAAGTTTTTGGTGTATAGTCAATGCTAAAGGAAGAGAATCAACACCCTACTGTGTTTATATAGGTCCAACACTGAATGTGTTTAGTCAATGACTATGTACTGTATGTTCTGATCATTTCAGGCACCATCCTTAAGCAAATGCAGAGGGATCAGATTTTGTTCATACAGTAGTTGATTATTTTGAGGAGTACATCATTCAAATATTTTCAGTCTATGATTCAGCTTTGATTTAGCTATATTATTTACTTTTATTAATGCAAGTCATTTTAGAAAAGAGGTAAGATGTGGTTAGAGGCATATTAAAAATATTTTGTGTAATTTCTTCATGTTTGCCTACGTACGTACCATGCTTTAGTTGATTTTTGGTTTCAAGTTTATTTAGCTATTTTACTGAATAATTATCATAGATCTTTTTCCCTATCAGTTCAGTTGTCTATTTCCCTAGTATTGTTGCTGAACAATATGAGCCCTATTATACTGTTGTCCTTCCATGCAGTTTGGAAAGTTTTTTTTTTTTTTTGCTTAAGATGCAGTATTTTGTTGCATTATTCAGGTTGAAAATAAGTCAAAAGTAAACTTTTTTTAAAAAAAAAACCTTTCAGAGCCATCCTGTGAAGTCGGAAGGTTTAAAAGATACTTAAAAAAATATATGGGGTACATTCAATAAAGCTGATTACTGTGGTAGGGGTGATAGACATGGTAGACCACACTTATTGTGGGAGTAAGGCAAAACATTATGGATAAAGCACAGTTAACACAAATCAAGATAATGACATTAGGTAACGGGATAATCTCAGTGTGAGGAAAATAGAAATTTTGCACAATGATCCCAAAGCTCAGCATTAAATCAAGTTTATGCCCAAAGAGTTGAGTTGATGCCATTCATTTTAAGTGATGCCTTAAGACTAGACCAAACCTTTAGGTATTCTAAACATAAAAACTAAAATCTCAGATTATTTATTAGACAGGTTGCTAAAACAAATTAATGCAAGGCATTGTAATATTGAAACTCTATGGACCCCTTTTCAGTAATAAGCTCTGGTTAAATTCTGTGCGGAGTTGTGCATCTGCTCCCTGTGTGTGCATAGGTTTTGTCTGGGCTCTAACACTAATTTGCTCCCATCTTCCAAAACTCATTTTGGTAAGTTGGTTGGCTCTGTGCTAAAATGCCTTGAATATTGCAGAGCAATCATTTTGACAGTCTTAAACATGCAGATACTATGGCAGCTTGAAAAGTGTTTGAAGAGTATAATGAGTACGTTTACATTAAAAGAGTTTGTGGAAAAGTAATAAAATAAATCTCAAGCTATTGTGAAATACACAGTGTAGCAATCAGATATTATTGTATATTTTATAGGTCTTAACTTAATTGTTATGACATATTTCAACTTGAATAACCTTTTTAATTGTAAGTAGGGCTATGGTTAGACTAACTGAAGATAATGTTCTGTAGAAAAGTAAGGGCAGCCTGCGGGACAGATGTCCTCCCTACAGGAGGTTAAGGGACAAAAGTAACAGAGCAAACCGGGCACGGCACCTTCTCTCCAGGCTTGAGTCGCTAGCTTAGGGCCTTCTCTGTGGGCCACGTCCAGAAGCTAATGACCCTCTCTGGGTCTGCGCAAGCCCACCACAGGAGCCACCTCATTTTCTCAATCTTGAGGAGCAAGCATGTGGCGAAACATTGCAGGTCATTGCACATAGTGATAAAGGATGAGTTACATCATGCAGACTTGCAGTTTCTTTTCTGCTACTTTCACAGTTTGTCTTGTTACCTCGACTTCGGAAACACTGCATGGTCTGCAGCAATAGGTCATGTTTGTGCACTGTGGATCATACTGATACATCAACATAGGATTTCACACTCCTACCAGAAACTACCATTTTATTGATGTCCCACATTATGATGAAACCTCGCAGATTTGCTGTATCAGTAATCTTGATGAATCAATAATTCAGCACGCCAGTGTTAATCATTGATGAGCAGGGCTTCTGTGGTCAAGCGCTAATGAATAGTGGCCGTGCTGGTTAGCAAGCTGTGTTCACTTGAGACCTGATGAAGAGAGCAAATGCAGAGTGAGAACACAGCGATACTCTACTGTGTTACACATACTGACCTGCATACTTTTCGCCCAAATTCAAATCACCATCAGTCAGCAAGTCAAGCTCAGAATCAATGTATTCATTCAGGTATTTACGTATCTCAAGATTTGGGGTTTTACAGGGAGATTATATTCAACGTGTCCTAAAAGCCAATCATATTGCTTTTGTTAAATGATCACTAACTAAATGTTACAATGAAAATGTTGAAGCCAAGAGCAGTTACACCAGCATTCAAAGTCTAAATGACTGCATCACTTAGATGTGTGACACCATACTGTATTATACTGTATACTTATCAAACATACAGTATGTGGGAGACTGTAGTGTAAACTTTTAGCTCCCAAATTGATAATTATCTTATTTTAGAAGTTCTTGCAAGAACAGTATTATCAAGTGCATTTGCGAAACCCTTCAAGCACCATGATGAAACTCTCTCTCTTATGAAGACCATCCCAGGAAAACAAGTCCAAAACTTCATTTAGAGTTACCAGCCTCAAAAATCACAAATTAACCACACCTCAGATTAGAGTTGTTATAAAGGCTTTACAGAGCATAAGTAGAAGACACACCTTCAATAATCTCTCATTTGCATGTGCATCTCAATAAATTAGAATATGACCAAAAAGTAATTGCCTCCATGACATGTGGAGCCCCGACTGTACAGTATTGAGTGCTGTACAGGTTCATTCTTTTCAGTAGGCCAACAATTCTGTGTTGAAAGTTTTTTTTAATTGGATATATATATATATATATATATATATATATATAAATTATTATTATTTTTTTTTGGATATATATATGGATATTTTAACAGAATTTTGGGTTTTCATTAGCTGTAAGCCATAATCATCAATTAAAGAAATAAAACTTGAAATATATCAGTCTGTGTGTAATGAATCTATATAATATAGGAGTCTCACTTTTTTAATTGAATTACTTGAATTTAATTTGAATAAACTTTCCGATATATTTTACTTTATTGAGGCACACACATACAAATACATATACATATCTATTAGAACAACTGTAGGAAGTGGAGCTGTAGCATATTACACAAAATTCCCATTGATGTATTCAAAACAATTTTGACAAAATATTTTGCTCTGTGTTTTTTCATTCCCTTGTGTATTAAAGAATCCATGCAAAATATCCTCTATCAGTTCGCAATGTGTCTGAAATCTTGTTTTTATCCAAAGTAAAGTTATGTCACATTGCTGTCCATGTGTTCCTGAATAACGACCTTTTTCTGGTCACTATAACAGAAATATGTTGTAATATGTGCCAGTCTTGTAAAATATTTATATATTTAATTCTATCCTTTATCTATACACAGAGGTCATAAAGTACATGCACACATTCTTTACTTTCTGGTAAAATGTTAAAGTACACATTGAATGTCTTCTCAAGCTTAAGGTGAGATGTATAAACCCTTAAGAGTTTACATAAAGTATGAAAGTGAAGATAGACTGGTAAATCAAGGTTGCACTAAGGACCAAGGAAACTTGAGAAAATGTTAATTAAGTCTAGTTAACAGCATCCTAGACCCCCATCTAGGAACCTCTGTAGTCCAACTAGGGACCGTGGAGGTCAGTGGTGACCACTGTATTTATTTCCATTTTCTACTGTATGACTGTGGTAGGACCTCCGGTCAACATTCACACGCAAGGGCAATTTGGAAATGCCAATTAACCTAATTTGCATGTCTTTGGACTGTAGGAAGAAACCCACCAAGCACAGAGAAAACATGCAAACTCCATGCAGAAAGCACCATTGTGGGAATCAAACCGAGGGCCTGGTGGTGCAAGGCAACAGGGCTAACCACTAAGCCACCGTGTCACTGTATTATACAAATTAGTTGAACATTAATAGGAAACTGTCACAGTGCAAAAAGTTCAATAGTGATGTAAGTAGAGCTCTCTTTGGTTTTAAGCTTTACCATAGAAATAAGAGAGTACATACCAGTATACAGTATAAAGTACTGCTATACTGTTAAATGTAATTTTTGTGAGCAAAATCAGCCTCATCCTTTAAGCCCGTTCTTTAAATAATCTCTTACATTAAAATAAATAACTGTATATAGATTATATGTTGTGTTCTAGGAACAATTTTTCTATGCAATGGGTTGTAAATGACCTGATAATGCTATATACAAGAATAATCTACCACAAATTATCATAGCGCTTTAATATAACTTCCACAAATAAACATATATTAGTAATGCCTGCTTCAGTAATGAATTGATACATGTTCTACTCATTAGTGCATCAGGAGCTAATGAAGCATACACATTAATAGCCTCTAAGTCATATATGTATAGAAGGAGTTAGGCTAACTGAAATGTAAGCTGACCCTCGTAATAGGATATGAAAGAACTACAGTTCCCCTTTAAGCTAAACTTAACTCACGCCCTATATAGGGGTGTTCAAGTCAAACCGGGACTTGTGATAAAAATTCTCGTGAATGATGGCATAGAAACGATTGACATTTACAGAAGAATTCAAGCACAGTATGGTGATGAGACTCTTAGCTGCAGTAAAACATTTGAATTGAGCAAGCATTTGAAAGAAGGCCGTACATCTGTGAATGATGATCCCTGCCGAGGTGGCTCAGAGCCCACTGCAGTCATTCCTGTGAACATTCAGCGAGTGGAATGTCTCACAACGGGAACTCGGCTCCCCTACACGGTCCTGACCTCTCTCCAAGCCATTTCCAAGCCCTCGTATTATAAATACTATATCAAATATAGGCACATGTTTAAAATTTTTCACTTATGGTATAAAATACAAGCTACATACAGTATATATCTGTGCATGACTCTACATTAGGCTCTAAAAACATATACTAAAGGCATAAATGTGTGCTTGAATGGATCAACCTGCTAGATCATCTTCACCACCATTTTTATAATATCATGCCATGGCATAGCATGATTTGACTTTGATCATGTGATAAATTTTAAATTGCAAACTGTAATTGTCCCCAAAGTTTACTGTTAATGCAAATGAACTGTATTGGTTCTGCATAAATCAGTGTATTAATTAACAGAATGTGTAAAGAGAAAATGTTAATTGTTATGCTTCATTACTTCCTGATGCATTAATCATTGGTGCAAGTATTAAATTATAATTAGGCAAGTATTAGTGTATGTTTATTTGTAAATCTTATAATAATAGCTTTGTATGAATGTAGTTCATAACTGCTTGCACACAGATGATTTGTCAGGCAATAAGCTGTATCACCCACATATTATGTTTAACATTACTGCTGTTCTAATTATGAATTTATTATCTAATTATAAACATAATTATTGTTTTAACATACGTCAAGATGTTATAGGGGTCACTGTTGATTCAGTAATGAGAAATAGCAATAGGGATATGAACAAAAGGAAATAAAAATATAAAAAATATTGTCATTTCTGAGGAGATAAATATAAAGTTCCATACATTTCATGTAAAAATATATATACACATAAATATTATTATTATTATTATTATTTTATTTATTTATTTATTTATTTATTTTTTTAATAAAATCTATATATTGAAATAATACTCTTGCAACAAACTACAAGACAAACAATACAAACAAGCTTAACCAAGACTTGTACAAAAACTTAAAGGTTTTATATAGAGCAATATATTAGTTTTCCTCTCTGAAAAAGCTCCAAGTACAAGCCGTATAAAAGGGTGCAAAAACATAAGTAACTCTCTTTTTATACTATTCTTTTTCTACCATTCTAGAAGTGAAGCGAGCAGTAATTCACCACGCTTTTTCTGATTGAGGTCACATGCACCCTGCAAAGGACTTTTACTGCCTCAGTCTGGCACCCATGCTTGTGTTACCAGGATTAATTACTGTCCAGCCCTGCGGCCATACAATCTATCTACATAAGCAGCTAACATATGTCTCCTCTCCTTCACTTGTCCTATACTAAGAGAAAAAAACAACCTAATCATCAGTAACGTTTGTCTATGTGTTTGCGCAATATTTAGGTTAAGGCAGTTTTGCCTCTGAGTATCACTAATAAAGGGACATAAATATGTGTTATAAAAATGATAGGATGATGTAATAAAGCCTGAGCTGATGTTAAAGATTTTCCAATAACTCATATTTCTTATTTATCATGCAATGTTATTTATATAAAAATGACATTTATTTATATTTATGTTTATTAAACAGGTTAGTTCAGTTTTTATTTACATAATAAAAGCTATAACCAATTCTTTCCTTTTTATTAACAACTTTCTAAAAAAAAAAATGCAGACTGACATTTTATAAAGATGCCTGACCGCTCCATCCTGAAGACTTGGACCTGTTTTGTAAAAAAAATAAAAAATTATAATAATAATAAAAACTTAAAGTAACACCTTTATTTTAAACTGTTGCTGTGCACTGGAGACTCCTTCCAAATACTTTGAGTGTATCCTTAAGGAAAACCTAAGGAAAATCAAGAATACAATGTCTGCACTTTGTAGGTTGTTACTATAGAAACAATAACATATTCAAACAACAGCATTAATATAACCCTGTGAATTGCTGCTATAGAAAATTAATTAATACAACCAAGATCAGGAATTCAATGGGGCTCTTATGTTAAATGCAATATCTACTGTTTTATTAAGTATATTTTTGGGTACATTATGTGATTTGCATGTGTCACTTTGCATCAAGAAAAAATTTCCTTCAATCGACCATTAAGTCATGGTTAGCTGTAGTCGAACACATGCTTGCGGACTAAACTGGTTATTTTGAGTGTTGGTTTAAAAAATGAACAGCTGCTATAAGGCAGATGCACCAGTATACTGTATGTCTGGCCCTCCTTTACGCTGAAGCAGCATCTAACAGTCACTCTATCACTCAGAAAACAGCAAGATAAATGACTGTGCACGATGAATTGGACATCTTAAACCGCATCTGACCAGGGGTTACATTGAGGTGAAGCTCAACAAAGCTATTTTAAACAATGTTGACGTCTGCACATTCACAATTGTACAAGAATTTGAGTTTCTCTGTCTACTAAATCCCAATTTAACCTCCTTTTTTCAGACTTTTTTTTTATATACTACTGATTTTACCTATTTAATTATTGGCATCCATGCCTATTTTAAATGTATATTCTTGTTATAAGTAACAGCAATGACAATGACAATAACAATAACAACAACAACAGCAATAATAATAATAATAATAATAATAATAATAATAATAATAATAAAAAGAAGAAGAAAAAGAAGACCTCTGATATTTTTTTTATTAGTTTTTTATAAATGCTTGTCTTGTTTAGTAAAACATTATTGAAAAAGATAAACTCTGGAATTTTCCTGCATGCATTTTTTTTTTAATAATGCATGATTATGTGCATTCTGTTTTTATCATGCATATACATTTTTAAATGATAGGCCATTTGGAAGGTAACCCCCTTGAGACAAAACACATATAAAAGTGAGAGTAGAAGCATTACAGGAAACACAATTTTTGTTTTTATTTGCAGCTCATTTTTGTAATTTCTATGCTTTGACTTTTCTATGTATTTTTGTATTTGAAGCTTGTTTTCTTCATTTTTGTGCTTTGAATTTTACCCAATGTGGCACTGTATGGACCCTTGGAATGTGCGCTGAATTGGGGAATTTGGTGAGCTGAATTTGACACTTTGTTGGAGGCACAAAAAAAAAAGCCTGAATTGGAAATATATGGACTATTCATAACTGCTCTAACAATTCACACCCAGTATCCTACCCAATGTCTTAATCAGAGCTACTCGGAGTCCCCACAGGAGAACTAGTCCCTAGGAGAGTTACTGCTCAGGCTGATGGAGTTTTCCCAGTGGACAAGAGTGTTGCCATAATGAGATTTTGAGTGTCAGGTAAGAAAACACTAACTGTTGCATGTACATATGCACCCAATGACAATTTGAACTTTTCTGCCTCCATGATGCTCCTGGGGGATTTCAGTGTTCATGCTGGAAGGGTGAGATTGGGAGGATCTTTTGTGCAAGCCAGCAATATACCAAGTGTGCTTGGTACCAGAGTACCTTGAGCTAAAGGTCACTCATCAATTTTGTGAATATCTCATCAGGCACTAGTTTTGGAGGCTTGGGCAAAGAGATGGATACCTATTTTGCAGGAGCACTTGAGGACCATATCTTTTGACGTAGCATTAAAAATTAACACATAAATATGCTAGAGGCTAAAATTCTGCAGCAAAATTCTGTTCTGAAAAGACCTCAAACTAAACCAAAACAGTTGTCCCACATCTTTTTTCTTAACCTTTGCATGGGAAACACAGCTGATATAGAGACATTACTATTTTAAAATTTCCTTTTTCCTTACCCAATATTTACAACCATTCTTAACCTCCTGACACCCAGAGTCTTCCGTCATGTACCTTGCATTTTCTCCTCACTCTTTCCCTATAAGCTTAATCTTCTAACAGAAGTTAGTTTTCCCTTAGGGTCCTCTTCAAACACAAGTATATACAGCTGGTACATAAACAGAAATGTCCACATACTGTATGAGGATATTCAGGTCTCAAGAGGTAAGCTGTTATAGAAATAGTTCTGTATATAATTGACACTATATGGACATAATAGAGTTCATTCCTCTTTGATTTTTTTAAATTCAGAAACTGTTCTATAATCCTTTATGAAGGCAGGGAATTTTTACTTTTAAATAAAACATTATTGTTTTCATTGATTTAAGTTGTTGTGGGTCTTTTGGTTGCTCTCGACAAGGGGTTGCTACAGTGGACCATCCGATCAGCAAACAAGCTGAGCACAGGTTTTACCCCGGATGTCCTTCCTGACACAACCCTCCCATTTTATCCATGCTTGGGACCGGCACCGAATCCAATGGCTCGGGTTTGGGCATTGGCTGAGAATCGAACCGGGGCCTTCCACATGGCAGGTGAGAAACCTACTACTGAGTTACCAATGCTGCGTTTTTATTGATTCAGATATTTTCATTAATCAATATTACACAAGAGGGAGTGCTGTTGTGCTTGAACATCAACACGGCAGTCATGCGGCCATATTTTAGTATATCTTCTCAAAGGACGATACTATGGAAATGAAACTTTGATATATTCTTTGATATATTCAAGCTGCCTCAATGTGCAGCTTGTATAACAGAATAGACTTACTGTCATCTGACAATACTGTCCTCTCAATATACAGCCGTTATTCTCAAAATAGGTGGCAACAAAAGTGAGTGCACCCTAAGTGATAACAGCTGTACATCTTTAACCATGCAAAGTCACATGTCCTATTCATCATGTTAATGTGTTTGTCAGTGGATGAGCACGTCTCCAGACCTGAACTCTATTGAGCACCTGTGGGGCGTCCACAAGTGAAAGGTGGCGAAGCTCCATGTGTCTAACATCCAGCAGCTCTGTGATATCATTATGGAGGAGTGGAAGATGATCTCAGTAACAACATGTGCAGCTCTAGTTAATTCCATGGGCTCTCTGGACACAGTTTTAACATGTTCACTTAGGGTGTACACATTTTCGTTGCCAGACATTTAGACAATAAAATCTGTATACTGAGTTATTGTTAAAGGACAGTAAATCTGCACATTGACTACTCTAAAGTATATATAATTTAAATTTCTATAGTATTTCACATTTCTAAGTAGTCCCTTGAGAACATATAATAAATTGGTTGCTGAAATGTGAGGGGTGTACTACAGTACTATATTAACCTCATCTCATCGTCTATACCGCTTTATCCTGTATACAGGGTCACCGGGGGCCTGGAGCCTATCCCAGGAGACGGGGTACACCCTGGACAGGATGCCAATCTATCTCAGGGCACACACACAAACAAACTACAGGCAATTTGGGAATGCCAATTAGCCTAATCTGCATGCCTTTGAGAACATGCACGCACACAAAACGCGGGAATGGAATCTGGCATGGAATCGAACCCGGACCCTGGAGGTGCAAGGCTACAGTGCTAACCATTACACCACCGTGCCCTGCATACTGTATTATCAGTATATTAAACAGATCAACATTATAGATCAACAAATAAACTGAACTGTACAATCAATATTTTGTTAATGCCCAGGAATGAAATCAACTTTGCTCATCCATTAATCCAGCTTGAAGATTTTCCTCTGTCGAAAAATGTCTCCAGGAAATGTCACCATATCAACAACTACACATTTATTTTTAGCTATTTATATAGAGCATCTGCAGTCAAATCTGTGCGTAATTTGCTATGTAATGTACTATAGTAATATGTTAGGCATATTAATATAAACCTTGCTGTGCTGCTGTAGATAATTAACCGATGCCTTTCTGCTAATAATATATAAGAAATTAACAGCATTGCTGTGTAGCATGAAAGGTTTTTCTTTTTTTAGCATGGATGGAGTATTGTGCTGTGTATAACAACATTGCACCACTGTAGGACTTTAGGGCATATCCAGAACGAAGCACTAATTATTCTGCAGAAATGGATACTTCCAATCAGCAAATCGTTCTCAGCCATCCATAAAAAGTCATA
Organism: Clariallabes teugelsi; assembly: GCA_030014215.1. NCBI lineage: Eukaryota > Metazoa > Chordata > Actinopteri > Siluriformes > Clariidae > Clariallabes > Clariallabes teugelsi. The sequence continues at coordinate 9,913,703 of JAQMYG010000037.1, forward strand.
AATCATGCAGTTTGCTATCTATTTCTCTGGTGAAGCTGAACACTGACAAGTCGGAACGTTTTGAGGGTTTTGATTTGGCTGTTTAATGCAGGGTCCATTTCCATGCCACATAACACATGCCTCATGAATTTTCGCATTTTGTTGTTCTCAAAAGCAAATCAGAAAACTGTCTTCAATAAAAGCAGGCAGTCATGATAGCCAAGGACCGTTTCCAACGCAAAATGACGTTAACCACCTGGTTATTTTCTTCACACGCTGCTACAGTACTGTAAATAGCATGAATCTGTCTGACCAGTAAGGAATCAACATCTAGACAATGTGGATTAATACAAGGGAATCGTGATGGATGTGAACACATATGCACAGTCAAGATGTTTTTAATACTGCATAATGATTTTTATCATTTATCATTTATACTGCTTTATTCTGTATTGGTGTACTTACAGCACCAGGTGAGGTACACCGTGGACAGGGTGCTCACACATACACACACTATGGGCAATTTGGGAATACCAATTAGCTTAATCTGCATGTCTTTGGACTGTGGGAGGAAACCGGAATACTCCATGCACACTGAGGCGGTAATCGAACCCGGACCCTGGAGGTGCAAGGCGACAGTGCTAACCACTAAGCCACCGTGCCACCCCGTATGATTTTTTTTTTTCAATGCTGAAAAACAACAGAATGCGTAACCCCTAAGGGACTATTGAAGAATGCATTTTTTTTGTATCAGTATGCAGTTTATGATGATTATTTTATCTTAACTTTGTTCATAAAGAGAAAAGGAGTATGTGCAAGCCTCCACTGAATAATCGTCAATCTGTGGGTCATGGCTGCCATTGCACTGGTGATAAATGAGGCATTGATAATTGTGTTAATACTCAGATTCGGTTGCTTAGTTAAACATTTGGGCTGTGCATGTCTACAGAGGGAACAGCAGATGGACTTACCCTATAAGAGGGAAGTGTTCATCCCTCTCTATCTCTATTTCTATCTCATAATGCAACCCCAACACACACACACACACACACACACACACACACACACACACACACACACACACAATCCTGTCTACTCAATCTTGTTTTCTTCTCTACTTCTAATTCTCCTGTCCCTCTCCCCATTCCCCTTTTCTCCCTGTTCTGTATCCTCTAGATCTTTTTTTTTGTTTTGCATAGACACCCTGTTTGCATCCCTTTTTTGCTGTCCTTTCCTTAACTGGCAGCTCAGTTGGAGCCTATGAAGAGCCACCAGCACAAAAGCGCCTGCTCCTGTTCCGCTGTGAGAGAGGCTTCTGACCAAACAAAGCACTTCTGTCCGGCGTACATGCATGCAAACACACAAGGCTGCCATTCTTCACAGTCCCAGCGTGCATGGCAGAGGATAGCTTAAAACTGATTCATCAAAGCTCCAAGCCAACAGCGGGGCTCTGAGAAAGAGGACTGGAAACGTCTCTGAGTGACAATCAGATCAGAGCACTTCCCTTTAGTCGAGGCGGAAAAGTTAAACAGGTTTTGTTATGGATTTTGTGGTTTTTTTTATATAATTAGAATATAAATAGCATAAAATAATAAAACAAAAAATATAAGTTTGGAATTTGCGTGATGATTATACAGCATTTAGAAATATTTAGTTCCTTTTTTTTTTCAACTGAAATTCTAAAAAAATATTTTTTATGACTAATTCTAAACACTAACTACACGTCCCAGCCAAAAACACAATGTTGTGGCCAGTACGTGTGTGAAAATGATTCCTCCTGCTCCCAGAACGACTTTTTCACTATTTGAATCCTCGAATAGGCGGCATGGTGGTGTAGTGGTTAGCACTGTCGTCTTGCACGTCCAGGGTTTGGGTTCGATTCCCGTCTCTGTGTGCATGGAGTTTACAGTACATGTTCTCCCTGTGCTTCATGGGTTTCCTCCCACTGTCCAAAGACAGGCAGGTTAAGCTAATTGGTGTTCCCAAATTTCCCGTAGTGTGTGTGCCCTGCGATGGATTGGCACCCTGTCCAGAGTGTACCCCGTCTCATGCCCTAAGTCTCCTGGGATAGGCTCCAGGCTCCCCGCGACCCTGAATACAGGATAAAGCGGTATAGACGATGAGTGTGTGAGTGAGAGAATCCTCGAATATGTCTGTTCCATCAGGGAGGAAAATGCATTTATTTGATAACCTAGTCATTCAGGTCATCATCTGACTTGTTGCTGAGCTTACAACTGGCCAACCGAAGCACCACCAGATCATAACACTGCCTCCTGAGGCTTGTACTGTACAATGTGCACTATGTATGCGCTTCCCTTCTTACCCTGATGCACCCATCACTCTGGAATAGGGTCAATCTGAAATCATCAGACCACATGACCTTTTCCATGGCTCCAAAGTTCAACTTTTATGCTCCCTAGTAAATTGAAGTCTCTTTTTTCAATTAGCCTCCCTCACAAGTGATTCTCTTTTGACCACACAGCTCTTTAGTCCGGTCAGTTCTTCTCACATTGCGTGTATGTTTAAATGCTTTTACTTTTACTATTAAACATAGCTGTAATTTCTACTATTGATTGTTTTTTATGAAATCATGAAGTGTTTACGTGATCTCAATTCATAAATAAGTTTATATTAATACACTTACTGTAATATGTTACTGTTTCCATAGTAACAGCTAACTCGTGACAGTGAGATACAGTAATGCCTTAAATGATAAATCCATGATTAAGTGTGCTTTTATTTAGCAAAGAGAAGTTGTTAATTAAAGGAGACTTCAGTGTCAGGAAGTTTTCCACCACAAGAAAGTCTACTGCATCTTAATTTTTTTTTTCATGGCTAATTATCTGAGACGGCAGTTCAGTGAATCAGCCATTAGTAGTTGCTATAAAATGATCACATCAAACAATCAAATAATTACAAATCATTCTATTGTTGATTATTTTCCTATGACAACAGAAGTAATACATTTTTGTTAATTATTGATAAACATATGATTAGTGTAGTGTCATAGAGTACATACTGTATCAATATGGCATCAATATGGCTACATTATCATTGAAAGATTTTGCAGGCTGTTGAACGCTTATGTTCATTTTCCAACCAGGATCATATGTTTTACATTGCACTATTGTGTTTATACATAATATTCACAGTGATGGCTTAGGTTTTAAGAGATACTAACTGATATTGTGAGATCAAATCGACAGCCTGCCAACATGCCACAGTTTGGTCCTTGAGTAAAGTCCCGATCTCACCCGTTTCATTTTAACTTTCCTTTGTATAAAACATTTATTCAAATATTCTAAATGCATGTTCATACAAAATCTCAAATTCAACGACATGTGACGTCATGCTGGCGAGCACTGTGACCTTGCACCTCCAGGTCGAGGGTTCGATTCCCGCCTTGGGGTCCGTGTGCAGATGTTCTCCCCGTGCTTGGTTGGTTTCCTCCGGGTACTCCGGTTTCCTCCCCCAGTTCAAAGACATGCAGATTAGGCTAATTGGCATTCCCAGAATGCCCTTCGTGTATGTGTGTGTGTGTGTGTGTGTGTGTGTGTGTGTGTGTGTGTGTGTGCCCTGCGATGTATTGGCACCCTGTTTAGGGTGTACCCCGCCTCATGGGATAGGCTACAGGCTCCTCCAAGATCTCTGGTTGTGTTTGGCACCTGGATGTTAGCACTGAATCCTTTTGGTGCAGTTGGTTGCGGATGGGGCCTCCGTGGATCGGAATTGTTTGTTCAGCGCATTCCATGGATGCTCAGTCAGATTGAGATCTTGGGAATTTGGAGGTAGAATTAACAACCTTGAACTTTTAGTCTGCTAAACCCCATATGCAGCAGTCTATGAAGCACTGGGGGTTTATGGTGCCTTTCTTTCATGGCCAGGAATGACTTTTTTCACAATTTGTGCTGCATTGGCTTTTCTGTGGGATCAAACCCGATCGGCTGTCATGGGTGAACCCTGGGTGCCCTTGATGCTGTCACCAGTTTGCTTGTATAGAGTTGATGATTAGTTGATATTCATGTCACCTGCCAGTGGTCCTAATGTTATGGTTGATCGTTGTATACTCACTCACTCATCGCCTATATTGCTTATCCTGTATACAGGGTTGCAGGGGGTCTGGAGTCGATCTTTGGACTGTGGGAGGAAACCGGAGCACCTGGAGGAAACCCTGATCAGTGTTTACTTTAAATTAAATTATATCTATCTATATGTTCACATTAGGAAGCTTCTCATAAATGCCCTATATGAGGAAGTCAGTGTACATTTAAAATAACATACATCCATATGCAATAACAGGAGCATTCGTATATGTCAAGTCTAGCTATAAATGGCATATAGGATTATCTAACAGATGAGGGAAAAGGAAGGGGAGAGAGAGAGATCATATCCCTCAGGGGGTCCTTACTGAAATGCTGCCTTTCCAGCTTCATTGTTTTTAGATGCAGGGGAGTACAGGTTTAATAAGCACTACCTGTCACTCCCACCTCATTGTACATTACTCATCTAAAGCAGACGTTTCTATACTGGGTCACCAGCACACTGGCACAGATTCTCACAAGCAGGCCATAAGGAGTCCAAGGTTTTGGGAGTTTTTTTTTATGTACAGCTGTCTCTACATCTTTTAGTTACCTCATATACAGTATGACATCCTGGGTGTATTTTTCACCTCAGCTCCAGATTAACCACAACCCTGACCAAGATAGAGTTTTCTTGATGTTTTGGTAAATGTATTATCTAATTTTACTGCATAAAGATACAGTACATTAACACACCTATATTGGTATTTAATAATAATCTATTACCATATACTGTACATTAATACACTATAATAATAACAACAAGTGCTTTATAAAAGAAAAAAACTCCTTCCTGACTCCAGGAAGACTCCTGATTTTTATGAGTGCATGAGATTTTTTATTTTCTCTCACATGCTTTTGACAACTAAAAATTCTGTATTTGCACATAGAATTAAAAGAGGGGGGTACTAACTTTTGAACATGACTGTACATTTTAAACAAGACATTTTGTCAGATCCCCTTCCAGACTTTAAAAGAGATTTTCTCTTCTCACATGCATTTGATGCTCACAGTCAAAATCCATGTGAGATGTGGATGCTGAGCACAGGTCCACTAACAACACACCATGCATGTGAAGCAGCTAATGAACCACACACGCACGCGCACACACATACACACAACCTTTTTAATTTCACATGGAAAAGAAATTAAAAGGCATGCTAATTTCTAATTCCCCTCCACACCTCAGCAACTTCACAAAGTGCTAAATCATTAATACAGAGAGAATTATTACATTTTCTTCCTGAAATGAACATTTTGTATTTTTCACTTGGTTGAACATGGACAAAAGTGGGAGGGGGGAGTGCACTCGTGTTCAGCCATGCATGCCCTCTTCCCTCGTCCAATCGCGGCCCATTCAAGGAGAAGCGCAGGCTTAAATACTTGCATTTTAATGACACATGCTAAGCAGTTCTGCCTTGATGACCAGCAGAATGGAGGGATGAGGTGAGATGAGAGCAAAAGATTGGAGAGGGACTTTAAGTCCATACTACCTTTGACCATTTACTGTATGAAATTCATTCACAGAGCTCCTGCCAAATTGTCCAGATGACTTTTTGCGAGTCACGTCAGGGCTGAAGTCTGAGGTGAGGCAGCAGTTACTAGTGATGTCATTTTGGATGGATCTTTTTATACTTGGGGCGGCACGGTGGTGTAGTGGTTAGCACTGTCGCCTTGCACCTTCAGAGTACGGGTTCGATTCCGTGCCAGACTCGATTCCTGTCTCTGTGTGCATGGAGTTTGCATGTTCTACCCCTGCTTGGTGGGTTTCCTCCGGGTACTCTAGTTTCCTCCCAGAGTCCAAAGACATGCAGATTAGACTAATTGGCGTTCCCAAATTGCCTATAGTGTCACAGGGTGCAAATCCATCGCAAGTCGTGCCCCACCTTGTGCCCTAAGTCTCCTGGGATAGGTATAGACGATGAGTGAGTGTGGGAGTTTCAGGGCTTATCATAGTCCATGGTTATCATTATAAGGCAATACTTGAGATCTGTGGTACTCTGGAAAAATCCTGCACATGATCAATTGCTGGTCAGATTTTCCTGAACTGAAACATTTCTTTTTTTGCATGCATCATAACCACAAATAAACTCCAAGTGTGAAAAAGGAAAATTTTAAAGATTCCATTCCGAGTGAGGCGAGGGAGCATCATATCCGTACCTGATAATGAACTGAATTGATTAGAGTGATGTTTCTTTCACTGGAGAACAGTGCTTTTTTTCAACATTCTGATCAAAGCCTGAAATTCACTCCGTGCGGAAATCACACATAGCTAGCAAAGCTTTAGACATCTTTAGACAGACTGATTGTTTTATACTGCTGTGTTTGTTTATATGTTTTTAAAATTTGATTATTTCCAATTCCCATGCACTAGATAGCTTTGCACAATTACATAACAGCTAGCTGGACAAGAGGGTGAAACCTAGTACTTGCTTCCTTCTGGACAGATAAAGCCAGCCACCCACATCTTTCCAAACTGCTGATTATGCTATATCAGAGTATAGCTGAACACACTCATAGGACATGATGCCCATTCACACAGATGATACTTATGGGACATGTTTATTTGTCTATTTTACCCTCTAATTGTCTGTATAGACTAATTTACATGCTTAGAATCTATCCTCGCTCACTCACTCATCATCCATAGCGCTTTATTCTGTATAGAGGGTCGTGGTGGCCTGGAGCCTATGCCAATATAATATCCCATGGCATGAGGCTCTTTTTGGGCTATGGGCAATTTGGGAACGCCAATCAGCCTAATCTGCATGTCTTTGGACTGTGTGTGGAAACAGGAGGATCTGGAGGAAACCCACCAAGCACTGCAAGAACATGCCAACTCCAGGGCAGGAATCGAACCCAGACCCTGGAGGTGCGAGGCTAGGACAGCGCTAACCATTAAGCCACTGTGCCGCCAAACATAGAGTCTAGTATTCCTTGAAAATAATTCATAACATTTGAAGTGTGTCATTTGTATAGTGTACTACACAAATGCCAATTACGTAAAAAAAAAATGTCAAAGGGTTCAATTTTTAAACTCTAAACATTTTTTTCAGGAATCAGAAAAGACCCTTTAAGATGTAAAATCTTATGAAAGCTACTTCCATTCAGCCAGGGATTTGGGGAAACACCAAAAGGACAGATTGCATATATTTCCATCAGCCACTACACCTTTAAAGGGTGTTTTAAAAATAGCTTGTTCTGGTGTGTGTGTGATAGGGAAACAAATCTACCCTTGAGAATTTTCCTACGCAGTAAAAAAAAAAAAAAAGTGTATTCCATGGCATTTTATTCATCCTAGAGCAGTGGTTCTTCAGTTTGTTCAGGCAGGTTATCAAATACAAAAACAGACCCTGATTAGTGGATGGATGGATGGATGGATGGATGGATGGATGGATAGATAGATAGATAGATAGATAGATAGATAGATAGATAGATGGATGACTTGTATAATGCCATATGGAAATTGTATTGTTACAGCAGCCAGTTCACATATTATACACCAAGTAAGCAACAAACAAGAACTGCAGTGAGGAAAATGTATAGTTAACAACAACAAAAAAGATACACTGTTTACAATTTAAGAGGCATTAACGAGGTTAAAGGGTGTCAAATAGTACGAATGGACTGTACACATGTGTGATTTTTGTATATACAGGCAGGAACGAAACTGTACATAAGGTTCACCAGCAAGTTGAAATAATAATAGAGACTCACTCATCGTCTATACTCATCATATTCAGGGTTCTGGGGGGCCTGGAGCCTATCCCAGAAGACTTGGGGCATGAGGTGAGGTACATCCTGGATGGGGTGCCAATCCATCGCAGGGCACACAATTAGGGAACACTAATTTGTGCACCCAGATGAAACCCACCAAGCACGGGGAGAGCCGACCACAGGGAACACAGACCCGAGGCGGGACCCGGACCCAATCCGAACCCGGACCCTGGAGGTGCAAGGCCACAGTGCCGACCACTAACCCAATGAGCCGCCAGAATGAACCAGCAAGTTGAAAAAGTAATGAAAAGAGAGGATGAAATAAATGAAGGATATGACCATAGCACGATGAAGACGGAATGTACCGTATATGAGCCTATTTATAGTGATGTCAAAGAAGGAGATCCCTCGCTTCTGGTCTCCCCATATAACCTTAACAACCATTTGCATGACTCAGTTTGTGCTTAAAGTTATATTAGTTAAAGTTCGAGGTTGGTTGAGTTGGTGTCTTCTCTCAGTGGTGTTCACAGTCTCTGTTTTCATAATATGTAGGTTATAAAATTAAATACAACCACGTTATCCTCCCTCAGTCCGATTGGTACAATGCTCTGTTTACACCATGGTTTATAGTTATTTGCAGCCAAACGCCCACTCGGAGTACATACCCTGGGCAGGTGGAATACTTTCTTTCTTTTTTTCTTTTTTGTCTCTCGTCTACCCACACACTCACATCCACTCATTCATCACTTCCGATCCCTGGCTCACTTAAAACAGTCTGATCCAGTTGTTTAATATTTGCGCTTGTACCTGAAGCCGTGCGTAACCTGGCAAAGGTGAGTCTGAACGACTTCTCGATTCTAAGCGCATCCGCAACCACATCAGCTTTTGTTGCTAGGAGACAGAAGCATCCTGAGGCGAGGCCGCCTCCTCAATGCCAGACGCGTTCGCTTTTTTCCCCCCCCCTGTACAGCAACTCGCTCTCTCTCTCTCTCTCTCTCTCTCTTTCTCTCTCTCTCACAGTGGCTACAGTGCGTTCCCGTGTGCGCACCCACAGAACTGGAGTTTATCTTCTGAGTTAAGACGGAGAAATGCGGGATGTGACCCTCTGGGATCTCTGCTTCAGGTACAGAGTTTCTTCTTCTTCTTCCTTTTCCTATTATTATTCATAGGAAGGGTTAGTTCTTAGTGCCTTGTAATCTCCAGTGCGGGAATTCCACACAAGATGCTCTAGATTAAACTAAGCAAATCACTATGGATGAATGGCATGAAGTGTTTTTTCCCCCCATTATTATTATTATTATTATTATTATTATTATTATTCTCTACATAATATTGATTAAGTGTTGCAATGATATTGAGTTGATACTGAAGTTGCAGAGAGGGAGAGTCAGGAGAGTAAACTTTCCTCTGATCGCCTCTAACTCAATTAGAGGAGCGCTGATGTGGATGCCCCTGACAGTCTGATGTGGACGCTTAGGGGAGGTTCTAGCCTGTCCCTGTCCCTGTCCTTAGTCCCTATTACCTGCGAGATAAATTGCCCATTAATGAACTTGTTAGCCTAACTTTAAGGCAGTTAAGTCACGCTGTGTGCGCGTGTGTGTTACTGTACTGTATATAGGGGGGAATTAAATGCCGCTTTGCGCGTGCGGACGAACAGGTGCGCGCGAAATAATATTTTCGCGCGAAAATATTTTCGCGCGCACAGCTTGATCACCTAGATATAAATATATATTTTAAGAAGATAAAAAAAAAAAAACTTGATTTTGGTGTCCAACTCAGATCTTGACTAAATTAGTGTGTTGATCTTCACACACACACACACACACACAAAATCGCGACTTAATCCTACAGTGTTGCCAGGTGGACTTTTATCAACAAAGCAAAAATAAAAATTAAAACATAATGCTGGATAAATGGATCACTTGGGATTTTAGTGTGTATGAGAAACCCTGAAAATATCGAGCGAGCAGGGAATCGATCCAAGCACCTCAGGTCGGGTTAGTCGGGAGTGCGTGTGTGTGTGGAGAAAGAAGCGCGGTGTGTTACAGAGCTGAATGCTAATACCGCTGTTTACACAGCAGCGCTGCCGTTACACCGCGGGGAACCGGGCACGGAAAATAAACACACACAGAAATAAAGCAGTGATGAATTACTCGCATTCTCCTACAGCGTTCAATGTATGAACCCTAGAGTCTAGAATGTATAACAGGAATGAACACAACCTTGGTTTCCTCTTGGAGATGTAAAGGTGCAGCTTGGTTAACATGAGGGAATGCCCTAGCGGTGCCTGCACACCTACACACTTCATTTCATGTTTTCTTGGTTTTATTGCTTGGATAAACCTTGTAGAAAATTCCAGGGTTTCAAAAATCTTTTATGTTTTGAGGTGAGCAGTAAGTTTTGCAATTGCATTATAGTGTGTGTTTGTGTGTGTGTGTGTGTGTGTGTGTGTGTGTGCTCAGCATTTGGTGCCCTGGACAGCTGCGCTTTCTGTGTGTATGTTGGAAAGTGGGATGTTTTTTATTTTACATGCTGCAGGCAAACTTGTACCAATGAATACAGCCTACTCAGGTCATGCCCCCCATATAGTAGACAGTCGAATTCCAGGCGTCAAGTTCCATCCATTTTTTTATGGCGCTTATCTTTTTTTAGGAGTCTGTCTCAGAGAACTCAGGGCACAAGGCAGGGGACACACTGGATGAGGGTTAACCTATTGCAAAGACACATGCACACACACTTAAACACACACTCTGGGAATGCCAGTCAGCCAAAACACTTCTTTGGTCTATGGGAGGAAATCAAAGTGTCTAAAGTCGTCCACCAAGCATGAGAACTCCATGCACAGAACAGAGGCAAGAACCCCCTTAGAACCCCCATCCTGGAGGTGTGAGGGAAACATATTAATCAATAAGCCATCCATCCATTCAACTATCTAGGAACCTCTGTAGTCCAATTAGGGACTGTGGAGGCCAATGCTGACCAGTGTGTTTATTCCCATTTTTATGACCGTGGTAGGACCTCCGGTCAACAATCACATGTGCATCCACACACTACGGGCACGGCAGTTAGCCTAATCTGCATGTCTTTGGATTACCTGGTGGAAACCCACCAAGCACAGGGAAAACATGCAAACTCCATGCACACAGACCCCCTGAGGCGGGAAACGAAACACGGACCGTGGAGATGCGAAGCGACAGTGCTAACCACTAAGCCACCATGCCGCCAACTCACTAAGCCGCCATGCCATAAGATATTTTATGTGTACATGAAGCAGTTGTGTATAAATACATTCATGCATTGATATCACAAATTGCTGCTAAGATGAACACTCTTCTTACAAAAGATATTCACTTAATTTGGGTTTTGAATGTCGGTCCAAAGTGTCCCATAAAAGTGTTTAATTGAGTAGAGATCCCTCTAGTTTTCTGTACGCCCTGTGGATGGGGAGGAGGGAGTCAACTTGAAAGAGATCACTTCCATAAAGATGTCATCAAGTGTATCATCATAGGATAAAGGTGATCAGTATGAGGAACTTATTAATTTGCATTTGAGATTTCCCTCAGAAGAGATAACAGGAAAAAGTTAAGTAAAAATAAAACTAACTAAAATCCAGTAAACACCCCCACATCATTGCAGTGCCAATGTTTTTTTTCCCTTTAATTTATCACCCACTTGCAAGCATGCTTGTATTTGATTCCTTATCTTAGTCAGTCTACATAACCAGATGTGTATTTAATTTCTCGAAGGTAGAGCGACACTCAATAAGACCGTGCTCAATATGAAGCAGTAAAAGGACTGTGTTCTAATAATTTGCTGTTCAAGAGCACAGCATGCATTGTGCATATAAATAAGTGCCTCAAACTCATCAGTCTAAAACACAGTTAAGACACTTCAGCTAGCCAGACGAACAAGAAAGCGCTTATTATAAGAGTTCATGTACAGTACACTAACAGCATTTTTTTTTAAAAACAATAAGACTAAGATAAGTATAAATATAATGTATCTAAATTTATGTACAAGTCTTGATCACAGCATATGCTCATTTATATTCATCCGTGAGAATATTCTTCCTCCTATACATGCATGTTCTTAATAGAGGTAACCCACCTTTGTCACTTTCTTCATGTTAGCCTCAGACGAAGCCTCGGGGTGCAGAACTGTGTTATCAATTCTGCCTTAATCACATACTCAGAAGGAGCATCAGCTTGCTTGTACCTTTTTTATAATTACGGTGAGAAAGCAGTGCCTTAGGCGTGTGTTATATCAAGACCTTAGTATTGTAAGATGGCATATTGTAATAAATCACCCGGATCAAACCATATAGTCCTATAAGATATTATATAATACCTTCTCTTTCTCTGTCTCTCTCTCCAATATA
>JAQMYG010000037.1:9935712-9946610 GCA_030014215.1 Clariallabes teugelsi
CTCTCTCTCTCTCTCTCTCTCTCTCTCTGTGTCTCATATATTTGTAGGCCACTGAATTTACGGATAATTGCGACAAATTGTTCCTTCGAGCAGCGGTCCTTATATACATTTGCAATGTGCAACAAGAATAGAATAGATTTTCAATGTGAGGTCTTATTGAGATTTTGCTTAGCAATCTGTCCAGCAGTGATGGATTGTATTTGCTTGTAAAACTCACTTTTTTTGTATTCATTCAAGATTTTTTTTTTCCATTCTCATGTTGTATTCTTGCCTTCTCCTTCTTTCAGATGTTGTGTGCATATCGATTTATATGTTTGTGTGTTTCTTCATCTTATTGTATTTGTTCTGACATGTCTATTCACAAATGAGACTGAGATGTTGGATGCTGTGTGTGTATACTGTGTGTGTGTGTGTGTGTGTGTGTGTGCTTAAGCATTCATCCAAGCACAGACTTAACAACAAAATTTTTACCTTTCATCTCTGTCTGCAAATGCATGCCTATTATTAACATCTCTCTCTCTCTCTCTCTCTCTCCAGGTCCTAAGCTGACTCCTCATTAGAGTATCTTCATGTGTGATCACACGCCATTCCCAGTGTCCAGTTCATGGCTCTCCTGCGCCTCTGGCACTCCCTCATAAACCATTTAACTGCTCGCCCGCTCTCGCTTTGTCTCGGTGTAACCATGTCATCTGCAGTTCGAGCCCTGTTGCTTGTGCTACTAGGAGCCGGGGTCCTGCTGTCCAGCGGTGACTCTCCACGCCGAGAAATTAAGATAGACGGAGACCTAGTTCTCGGAGGCCTCTTTCCCATACATGAGAAGGGCCTGGGTATGGACGAGTGTGGGCGAATAAATGAGGACCGGGGCATTCAGCGTTTAGAAGCCATGCTCTTTGCCATAGATCAGATCAACCGAGATGTTAGCCTGCTGCCTGGCGTCTCACTGGGTGTCCATATCCTTGACACCTGCTCCAGAGACACTTACGCATTAGAGCAAGCACTAGAGTTTGTCAGAGCATCGCTGACCAAGGTGGACGACACTGAGTTTATCTGTCCTGATGGCTCATACGCGTTTCAGGAGGACAGCCCATTGGCTATTGCTGGAGTCATTGGAGGATCCTACAGCAGCGTCTCCATACAGGTCAGTGCTAAGCTACATATTCTGGAAAACATTTTCTGTTTCCGCCCTTGCAGAAGGTCCTTAATCTTTAATTGGTTCAAAGGTGATATACAATAACCTAATGTACTCTTTGACCCTTAGCTTCTTAACAAGTTGGATATGCAAGTAAAGCCCCATTTTATGATAAACATTTTAAATTATAGTCCATCTGCATAAAAGTTTTTATGCCTCATTAAATAACTAATTAAAGCAAAGATTCATTCTGTCATGTTGGCTTAAAGTGCAGGCTACCTGCTAGTTCGCCTCTCTGTATATGAGTCATCTGCGAATCACTCGCACACACATTGGAGTGTAATTTGTCTCACTATACAGTGCTGCATTTAGCCAACCAGGTAATGGCTTCATAAAGAAAAGACATTTTAAATTACCCATAACCAAATCAACTTAACCGTGATATAAATGCCTACTAGACCCAATAATAAAACTATCAACTGCGAACTTCAGTCGGGGAAGCAGAGCATAAAAACTTTTATAGTGTCTAACAAAATCAGAGAAGAGGCAGTTTTTTTCCTAAATAAAAATGTAAGCTATCTACTGTTAAATAAGTTAAACGCACATTTATGCATTTAATTTCACATTAAGGTACTCAAAACATTGGCCATTTATTCAGGAAAATCAAATTGAGATGGGTGCACTTAATAGAAGTTTAATTAGTTTTAATGCCCAAGTTTTAATATGGGCAAGATCAAAACATGGCCTAATATGGGCCGTTCAGTGACCTCCAAAACAGTGAGCGCCGTCCAAAAATATAAAAACCATGCAACTGTTAATGCTATATAATGCATATTTAGCCTCCGAAGTAGAGTAGATGATTTGATGCTGAAATACAGTACGTTACAACCACTGACAGGTGAACTGACTACATTGATCACCAACTATATACTAGTAAACTGGTGATAGGATCATGGGCACACAAGGCTCAACCATGCCCGTAGGGACCAAAAGCCCAAGCAATCCGATCCGACAGAAAAACCAATGCAGCACAAATTGGCAAAAAATGCTACAATACTGGCCATGACAGAAAGGTATCAGAACAGCCCGTGGGCGTTTATATTGAAAAACAAGCACTATATTCATACGTGCAGTGCTGCTGTGGCAAACTGGAACAACACTCTGCCTTGTTTCTCTAAGTGAATAGATAGATTATGTGCATTCTACAGTTGAAATCCATAAGCATTTTATAAAGTGCTTAAAGACCCAATCACCAGTTAAGACAACCAATAAAATAATATACAATGGTCTAAGTCGCATATTCCCAACAACAACTCATACATTAATTACTTACTCACTCACTCACTCACTTGTCTATGCTGCTATATTTTGTATAAAGCAGTAAACCAGGAGCCTAAACCAGGAGACGTAGGACACAAGGCAGGGTACACCCTCGATATGGTGCCAATCCATCACAGGGCAAACATCCATACACACACACTCTCACACACTCATTCCAACATGACGGGCAATTTGGCATTGCAAGTTAGCTTAATCTGCATGTTTTTGGACTGTGGGAGGAAACCAGAGAACCCAAAGGAAACTCACTAAGCACGGTGAGAACATGCAAACTCCATGCACACAGACCCAAGGCAGGAATTGAACCTCTGACCCTGTAGGTGCAAGGTGACAGTGCTAACCACTAAGCCACCGTGCACTCTATGCATTAATTAACTATGAAAATTAGTTTTACCTAAAAGGCTGATCCTCGTAACCGTGCACGTACACATGTCTGCTCTCCAGTCCTTGAAAATAGCACTACTGTATAGTTCTGATTATATTCTGAAAATAGACAAACAAAAAAGGGAAAAAATCATGCATTTAGAGGACCCCCAAAACCACCAAGCATTTCAAAATGCCTCACCCAGAACCCAATGACAACAGTTACACAATAGTTTTATTAAACAACCAGTAGCAATAAAAACGAATGAAATATTCTGACCTCGCTTGTGCTGTTTACTTAAAAGCAAAATCCGTCCTTCATTCCTTCTGAATAAGAAGGGCAATGACCTGACCATACAGGTGATTCTTGGCTTTAATAAATCCAACAGCATTTCCTTTTATTTCAGAAACTGTTGATCTTTGGGAAATCTCACCCACAATGGTCACAAAGTTTAATAAATCCAAAAAAAGATCCACAGATTTCCCTTCTTCAGCCATCCACCACTAGCAAGAGGCTCACATGAAACACAGCTAACTAACTCCCACATTGCAATTTTAATATCACAATATCTCTGTCAAGATGCAAAATAAAATTCTTTTGAGGCTTAATAAACTGAATATCTCTGGTGTAGACGAAGTTATGCGCCAATCTCGTCAAACAATATTCCTACTAAAAATACAGCAAAATCTAAATTGCAGTTATTTAGTTATTAAGTCTTAATTCATGACATAATTCAGTCACATAGCAAGAGCTCAAGGGTATGCTTCTCATCTGACAAGAGAATGTCCCAAACCCAATCACTGGATGTTTAGGGCATCCTTAGAGCTGGTCCCAACCCTGGATAAAAACAGGAAGGTTGCTTCAGGAAGAGCATCTGGCATCTTAATGGGAGCAGCCGAAAGAACAATATAAGCGACACAATAATTAAAGATTAATAATAATTAAGATTTTTTTTTTTTTTGAGAAATATAAGAAGCCCTTAAGGTGTTGCTATTATCAGAACACCTACACAACTGTCAGTTATTAGATTTATGTGTCAACTGGTCATCTGACATTTTAATGGAAACACAATAATCTTTTGGCCTATTTTTGACCAATAAAATGCAGTGGAGTTTGTAAAAAAAAAAATTATAAATTGTCAGGTCTACATTCATCAATCATCTTTTTAAAACAATATGTTCCTACTATGTGGTATGGGTAGATCAGGCACTGGTGGTTCAGTGGTAGGTTTCGCATCCGCGATGTGTAAGGCCCAGGTTAGATTCCCAGCCAGGGCCCAAACCCCAGCCACTGGATGCAGTGCCGTTCCCAAGCCCGGATAAAATGGGTGGGTTGTGGAAGGGCAGGAAGGGCATCCGGCGTAAAACCAGTGCCAAGTTGTTGGCGACCCCTCGATGAGGGAAAATACAACAACAACATGTGATAGGGGTAGATCGTTGGTTAAGGCATTGGACTAGAAGGTCCCACATTCAAACCCCACCAACAAAGAGTTGCCATTGCTGGGCTCTTGAGCAAGGCCCTTAACCCTCAACTGTTCAGATGTATGTAAAAATTGTAGAGTGCTATCATATATAAATGTTCTGTATGTGGAGAGAAATCTATATTTTGGGACTAAATCTGTGCTTTGTCAACATGATATCAACATTAATTAAAAGTCATCTCAGCTGTCACTAATTGGAATAAGGCTTTACATTTTTATGTACATACAGTATGTACCATATAAAACCTATATCAATCAGCAGAAACATTAAAACCATAAGAGTTTTTCAGGAAAAAAAAAATTCTCATTACACTGCCCACTGTCAAGGGGTAGAATAGATTTTGAAGTTAACAGTCAGTCAGTATTTAAGTGATTTTGACAAGGACCAAATTGGAAAGGTTTAGATGACTTGGTTAGAGAACTTTAAAATAGCAGGTTTGTATGATGTTCCTAGTCATTAGTACCTACCCAAAGTGGTCCGAACAGACCAGAGATGGGAATCGAACCTGGTCCCTGGAGGTGCAAGGCGACAGTGCTAACCACTTAGCCTCCATGCTGCTGCACATTTTGCTAATTTTATTCTAATTGAGCATCTATAGGACAAACAAGTCTGATCCGTGGAGACCCCTCTTCACAACCTACAGGAGTTAAAGGATCTGCTGTTAATGAATTGATGCTAAATATCACAGCACACCTTCAGATGTCTTGTGGAGGTCTATGCCTCAAGAGATCAGAGGTGTTTTAGCAGCAAAAGCTAGAACTACACAGTATTAGGCAGGTAGCTTTAATGCTATGGTGTATAACTCCTTAAGTAATCTGTTACCCAAAAATCCAATCTCTGTGAATGAAAGCTTTTAACTGAAAGTGCATAAATACTCTGTACACATTCACAACCATCTATAAAGCTTTATTTCTTTGTAGAAAGCTGTGCATAGAAGGCACACCTATACATGGACATGAATTATTCCGTAGCGCTCTTTGTATGCAGAGGTAATAATCATATATTCTCACAGAATTACTACAAGCCACTGAATGATTTCACCACCCTCTAAGAACTGAGAAAAGACAAGAGTGTAAAGACCTTGCCCCTGTACAGCTCTGCCGTACCTGTTCCATTATTTAAAGAGCAGTGTTTGGGGGAAGGAAAAAAAACTATCCCCTCCCAATTCATTCCTCCCCATTTAAATACAGCACGCTTGCTCCAGTTGCTTCCCTCATGCATACGTGCCTGGATTAGCACTGTGGCTATGCTATTGTGTGCTTTGTCTGTTGCTGCCTTCTTGCAGCACTGGAAACCGAGCACATCGCTGGGGGAATTTGCATAGTTTTACATAACCTCCTCCATCTGGGGCTCTACAAAAGCCAGTTTTCCCTATCGGTTCTAAAATCCATAAGCTGTGTTTTTGTCATCTCTCCCTCTCTCTCTCTCTCTCTCTCTTACTCACTTTCTCCTGCCTCTTAAAGTCTCCCTGTTCTTTCTACCCTCTGTGATTTTTTCAGATACACTGCTCTGTGTTTCTGGAGAAAGGCAGTGAGGCCATGACCTCATCATGATCTCTTGTCAAAAAAACCCATTGTTACTTATCTGTCTGTTCTCTTCACCCACAATTAGTCACCATTTATTTCCCGCTGCTGTTGTTTGGCCATCCTTTCTGTGTTCACCTCCAGACAGACACTCATGAGAGCCTGTCGAGCCTCCTACACACTGTCTCTTAATGCCAAGCCATACTTTTCCTTAGCACTTCTAAGGAATGAGAGCCCGCTTCAGGTTATGTACCATAAAACTACGGAAAGCAAAGTGATTACTCGAGTCGTTTATCAGTGTAGAAATCAGTGTCAGAAATTCACAATTAAATCACAGTAAATTCTCACTTTTTATGATAGCGTAGAGTTAGGAATTTAATTGTTCGATTATTTAACATTACATTAAATTCAGTTCTTTCATCCAAGCCTTGTCCATTCCACGACAGAACAGCCTGATGAGATGCAATGAGTTGAAAAATAATTAGTATGGGTTACAACACAGTGACAGTCTGGATTTCTGCAAGCTGACAGTGAAGTGCTCAATACAAGCTCAGTCTTGCAGCAGCATAAGGCAGTGGCAACTCGTGTCAGTTGTGCCTCCGCACTCAGTGTGAGACGTGATATGTTAGAGCCAAGCGGAGTCTGACCACAGAGAAACCTTTTCTGTCTGTTTCTGCCTCACTCTGTATGCTCTTATTGGCCTTGTCTGATCTCATCAATTGCCTTAAGATGAATATTTCTGTATGATAAACCATTCATAAGGTGGTGAATTACTGATTTCAACAAAATTTCTAATACAGTTTAAACATTTGTGTTTGCTCTTAGGTTGCGAACTTGTTGCGCCTGTTCCAGATCCCTCAGATAAGCTACGCCTCTACGAGTGCCAAGTTGAGTGACAAATCACGCTACGACTATTTTGCTCGCACCGTCCCTCCGGATTTCTACCAAGCAAAGGCCATGGCCGAGATCCTCCGTGCCTTCAACTGGACGTATGTCTCTACAGTGGCCTCCGAGGGTGATTATGGCGAGACAGGAATCGAGGCCTTCGAGCAAGAGGCGCGTATGCGCAACATATGCATTGCTACATCAGAAAAGGTGGGTCGCTCTAATGCAAAGCGCTCTTCATATGAAGCGGTTGTGCGGCAGCTTCTTCAGAAGCCCAATGCTCGCGTGGTTGTATTGTTCCTACGCAGTGATGATGCCCGAGAGCTGTTGGGCGCTGCCACCCGCCTCAATGCCTCCTTTCTCTGGGTGGCCAGTGACGGCTGGGGGGCACAGGAGAGCATCATCAAAGGAAACGAGTTCACAGCAGATGGTGCGATCACATTAGAACTCGCAGCACATCCTGTACTCGAGTTCAACCGCTACTTTCAAAGTCTGAATCCTCTTACCAATCACCGGAATCCATGGTACAAAGACTTCTGGGAACAGAAGTTCCAATGCTCTTTAAGCACAAGCTCACAGGCAGGAGCAGGAACTGTGAAACCACCCTGTGACCCAAAACTGGCGGTGGATGATTCGAACTTCGAGCCTGAGTCAAAGATCATGTTTGTGGTAAATGCAGTGTACGCCATGGCACATGCCTTACACCGTATGCAGAGGACACTGTGCACAAATACCACACGCCTATGCGATGCCATGCGCAGTCTCGATGGCAAGAGGCTCTACCGGGACTTTCTGCTTCACATCAACTTCAAAGGTAATGTTAATCAAGCTGCGGGTTTCTTTCCTCGTCTCAAAAAATTATCATTATACATTTTTTAAATGTAAAACATGTTTCTGGCTCAAAATTATTTTTAACCAGACTCTGTCATCTGATGTCATCAGCCCTGCAGCTTGGTTTGACCAAATACCAACTGCCAAAATACAGACTGGGCTGGTAATAACAACATGCTTGCCAGCTGGAAAGTGCTGGTCAATGGAAACAGTTTCTGGGTTACTGCTAGTTACGCAACATTGTACACAGTGTTACTCTACAGTATAAGACAAGTAGAAAATCTCAAACATTGATTGATCGTTTTAGACAAGTCAAGGAGTTTGAACAGGTGAACTATGGTTGTAAAGTAGATAATCACGCCCGGTTTGATTATTCTGCAGGAAAACAGATCACTTCAGATAAAGATAATTCAAAGAAGCACTTTTTGTAGCACGTTTGTTAATGTTAAAGCTAGCCATGTTAGCTTATTACAGTGTCACAGAAATTAAAGCTGAAGAGGTGGGACTTTTGTGTGCTTAATAAAAGCTGTTTTTGTTCAGGGCGTTCTCTGGAGTGTTTAATTAAGTGTAGTCAACTCCTAAAAATGCTAACTTGTGCTTAAATAGCTTAAATGCTTTTATTTTTGTTCTAAAATATTAGCCATTTTGAGTCATTGTATCACCTGCCTGCAAAACATAAGACACACACATCACTTTCCATCGTCCCTCACTGTCTGTCATCACACCTTTCTTTTATCTGCATCTGCATCTCCTCCCAAACTGTTCATAGGAATTCATCATCAAACCTTTACAGAACCTTTATTAGGAAATATAGATATGTAACAACTATTTTGTTTTATAATACATATAATAAATAATAAATAATAATAATAAATTTAAACATTACCAAAGGGGGATCTGATCTCAAACTAGGATCTGAACTGAACTCCGTCTACACCCTCACTCACTCACTCATCTTCTACACATACCGCTTTATCCTATATTCAGGGTCAGGGGGGTGATGGGGGATCTGGAGCCTATCCCGAGGCAGGGTACACCCTGGACAGGGTGCCAATCCATTGCTAATCTGCATGTCTTTGGACTATGGGAGAAAACCGGAGTACCCGGAGGAAACCCACCAAGCACGGGAACTCCATGCACACAGAGATGGGAATTGAGCCTGGCTCAGACTCTAACCCAGAAGTAATAATACCCATATTAGGAAGCATGGATGTGCACTAATATTTAATTTTTAGACATATCACATTCAGTGGGCATGCAACACATTTTTCTTCTAAAATGCAGGGTTCTCCAATAAGCTTTCCTTTCCAGAAGGTAAACAGTGCACTTGGAGGGAATTCTCATGTTGCTTGGGAGAATTAGGAAGTGCAAACTGATGATGCTGGATCAGATGGCAGTGATTGATTAAAACAATATCATTTCCAGGAACAACAAATGTTCCTCTAGTTCTACTTGAAGAAATCAGGTTAGCATTCCATCTTCCTGTCATATTCAAAACTGCATACTGCCCTTGTCTCATTATTTGCCATGGTATGTATCAGTGTGTGTGTGTGTGTGTGTGTGGGCGCCTACAGAATCATGCTGCGTTTCTGTGTCAGTCTGTGGTTAATGTGTGTGAAGGTGCACAGTGGCGGTGTAATTAGAGCCAGTGTGAGAAGTGTTTGCTGCGCTGGCAGACCTGTGGCCGTGATGGCGACACGAGCTGAGACGCTGTGCGCGATACCTCTGAGAGGATTGTATTTGACTGACAGGTAGAGAGCAAAGGGAGCAGGTAAAAATAAACCATGTAAAAGTGCTCAGGCTGGCGTGGCAATATTAGATGAGCTTATGTTACACTTAGCCGTGACTGTACACAAACACACCTGAAAATGGAGTTATAGAAAAGCAGGCAGGGAGGGGAAGAGGATTCTTATCACGCTCAAGGCAATGAAGAGACATGTGGATCTTTAGATATGGGAGGGGTGTGTGGGGGGTGGGGGATACTAAGGAGTAACAGAACGAGTGCATTGGCTGTGCATATGTGTAAAATAAGAGTGTGGATCTGCATCCGTTTGTGTTTCAGTAACAGAGATAGAGAGAAACTGAGAGACTTTGAGATAAAACGATGTGAGTGGGTTGGTTTGTGTCAGCAGAAGAGGATTCTCTTTGAAATTCACCATCTTCATTTTTCAAGCACAAAATCAAAGACATATGGGGTTTGCAGTCTGGCCCAATAGGGTGGAAGGAGCAGGCAATGCAGGAAAGGAGAAAAAAAATGACAGGAGCTTATAGAAAACTGAAAGAAGCAATGGTGTACGTGGAGGAGGGATGTGAGGAGAAAGGAAGTTTATGAAATGTTATGCAGCCATCAAAGAAAAAAGGAGCATGAATCTGATCTAGAATGGAGGAAAGAAGACCGGAAGATGGAGAAGAGAAGGAGATGCTTGAGAAGGGTGAGGTCCATGTAAGCGTCTAGTAAAATTTCACTTTTCTGAGTTATACTACCTCTGCTTCTCTATCAATTATTCAGTCCAGAGTCAGGCTATAAACGCCGTGGGCGAATTAGTAGTTTCACCTGATTTATTGAAATTTCATTCCATTGAAACTTTTTAGTCAGCAAGATTTGGCTATTTGGGGAACGATGTTAAATATAAGCGCCACGGTGATACTTTTATTTATTTTTTTATTATTTATTTATTTATTTATTTATTTCCATGAACATCTTTCTTTTCCTCAAATAGTGCAAAACATTCCCATCATACAAAAATGTATCATGTGCCATATTTAAAAATATTCTTAAATTCATAAAATACTCATTGGTCCTTCATCGGTATACCCCTTCAACTGATCAACTGCCCATTTATGCAAATATCTAATTAGCCAATCACATGGCAGTAACTTTATTGAGTTTCTTTTATGCACTTAGATGATCAAAACAATTTTCTGAAGTTCAAACCGAAAATCAGATTTAAATGACTTTGAATGTGACTGTTGTTGGTGCCGAATGGTGCTGAGGTTCTCCATACACAGCCATCTATAAGGTTTACAGCAGTTTCACAGCAGTAAGGTTAGCAGCAGTTCTCTGGGTGAAAATGCCTTGATGATTTGAATTTGACGCAGATGGGCTAGAGCAGCAGAAAACCACACCGGGTGCCGCTACTGTACGGACAGGGAAATAAGGCTACAGTTCACGTGGGCTCACCAAAATTGAACAATAGATTCATGGAAAAACTTTGTCCGACCTGTTGAGTCTCGATTTCTGTTGTGACAGATAGATGGAATGGTCAGAATTTGCGATAAACAACATGAAAGCAAGGATCCATCCTGCCTTGTATCAACAGTTCGGTCTGGTGGTGATGGTGTAATGG
>JAQMYG010000037.1:9950101-9977869 GCA_030014215.1 Clariallabes teugelsi
TTGTTGTACATTCAGGCACCTCTGTTTGTTAACGTAATGTGTGAGTAACTGCACGTGTATGTACACGTATGTAAAAAGTCCAGCTACATGTGGACATGGCCTTAGGGCGCTAGGTGTGGTACAACCTGGACGGGGTGCCAATCCATCGCGAGGCACACACACACTTTCACACACTATGGGCAATTTGGGGACGCCAATTAGGTGTCTGGGAGGAAACCAGAGTACCTGGAGGAAACCCACCAAGCACAGGGAGAACATGCAAACGCCAAGCACATAGACCTGAGGTGGGATTTGAACCCAGATCCTGGAGGTGCAATGCAACTGTACCAACCATGAAGCCACTGTGACATCATTATGGATGCAATTCAGTTCAATTGTTTTGTGTAGAGCTTTTAACAATGAACTTTGTCAGAAAAAAAACAACTTCAAAGAAATACATAAATTCCAGAATACAAATTATAAACATACACATTTATCACATATGAATGCAATCATGTAGTTTTTATTTTTGCTAATCTGATATAAAAATAGTTAGAGCTCCTTCTGCAATCAGTGTTTAGAGATTTTGTAATTTTAAAGTCGCTGCCCAATCAAGACTGATATGGCCATTTCACTTTAAACAAAGTCTAAATAAATTCCACAGGCAAAAGCCTGAGGATTGCATAAAACTGTCATCTATTTATTCAGAACATGATCTCCAATAAATGTTTTCCCCTTAGATTGTATCATGTTTCATGGTTGAGGATACGACAGCATTCGTGCATATTGATGCTCCATATATTAGGTTATTGGTATTAAAATTGACAACAACAAACACTCAAATATGAAGAAGGCCATGGTTGGAGAAACCAACTTGCCTGCTCTAAAGTGGTATTATTTTTGGTATAATGGTTCAGTCATTCTTCCCAGTAATTACATTGGAGCACACCCTGTCACCGAGGATGATAGGTGGGAAATCATCAACGTCCCCTGTCCTTTTGTGGTAAAAAAGTACAATAAAAATATGGGTGGGATGGATCTGCTGGACTCTCTCATTGCATTGTACTGCAACAAAATCAGGTCAAAGAAGTGGTACATGTACCACCGGCTGATGTTTCAACTTTATCGACATGACTATTGTGACTGCTTGGCTGCTCTACAAGAGAGATGGCAGCAGCATTGGGATGAACAAAAGGAAGGAACAGATGAGGCTTTATATTTTCAAGTTGTATATCGCAGAAAGCTTGTGCACAAGCGTCAAGGATATGGCAAGATAGGTTGTCCCAGTTCCACGACTGCTGGGAGATAAAAATAAATGGGGAGAAAGGACCTGCCACACCCATTTCGGTTCTTGAAAGTGAAATGCAAGGGAGATGCAAGGTATACCTAACGCTAAAATGGCAAAAAATGTGACGTCCACCTCTGTTTCACATCCACCAGTTTTCTTAGGTTCCATATAGAATAATACAGACTATGCTTTGTATAAAAAAAAAAAGAAAAAGAGAGAAACACCAATTCAACCAGTACCCCACAGGAACACACATTCAAAAACACAAAAACACACTTCGGGGGGGGGGGCAAATTTTATGATTGATATATTATCAGGCACCCCAAAGCTCCCAAAAACTATTGTGAAATAATTTTTGTCTTCTAAAATAAAATTCATGCCATAGAGGGTTAACAGATTAGCACTGATTATCAATTTCATGCCAGTAATCTGGTGAGAGGATCATGGGCACCCAATTGGCTCATTTATGCCTGTGGGAAGCAAAGGCTAGCCTGTATGGTCTGATCCCACAAAAATGCCAATGCAGCACAAGTTGGTGAAAAAAAAACCAATGTTGGTCTTGAGAGAAAACATACACTGTACTCACCAGGCACTTTAAGTACACCTGTTCATCTCCTCAATACCGCTTATATCTAATCAGCCGATCACATGTCCAATCATTGTCCCGACCATGTCTACACGTCTAAATCTAAAATGCTAAAGTCCAAACCGATCATCAGATTGATTAAGAAACGTGACCTAAGTGACTTTGAATGTGATTGTTGGTGCCAGACAGGCTAGTCGAAGAATCTCTGAAACTGCTGATCTACTGGGATTTTCACGAAGAACCATCTGTAGAGTCTGAAAAAGAGAAAATATCAAGTGGGCAGCTGTTCTCTGGGTGAAAATGCCATGTTGATGGAAGAGGTCAGAGGAGAATGACCAGACTGGATCGAGCTGAGAGAAAGGAAACAATAGTTCATACTGTTACAATATGTCTAAGACCATCTCAAATGCACAACAGGTCGAACCTTGAAGCAGATGGACTCTAGAAGAAGAGGAAGACACAGGGGGCCACAGGAAACTGAGGTTAAAATACCCATGGGCTTGGCAAAATTGGACTGGAAAAACTGTTACTCGTTTCACAAAGAGTCTCGGTTTCTGCTGTGATATTTGCGTGATGCTGTAATGTCAGTATGGACCAAGATCTTTAAGGAATATTCCTAGCACCTCGTTTAATTTGTGTCATGAAAAATTAAGGCAGTTTTAAAGGCAAAAATAGGTTCAACCCAGTACTAGCAAGATGTAGCTAATGAAGTGGCTCGTGAGTCTAGTATGAAATAAATCACAAGCAGATGCAAAAAAGATTATCACCATAAAATCTTTTTCTGTTTTACTGTAACGTGTTTTTATTTTAAAGACTGTAATATAATGGCACTAAAGGAGTTAAGGAATCAGTTTATGGGTGACCATTCATGCTGATCAACAACAAACCTCATGGTGTGGGAAATAATATGTTCAAAGCCCTTTAGGCATAATGACATCCCAAAGATTTCCTTTAAATAAATAAATATGATATGATAGTGTTTCTTCCAAACTTGGATGAATGCATTTCATTTCCTAACCTCTGTGATAAAAACGGATCTGATGACTAGTTGGTATACATTTCCAAAGCCAAGCTTGCCCGTTAGCTATACATGATAAAGATTTACAAAATCCAAGGAAGTAAGAAAGCACGAAAGGGCTATTTTAAAATCTCAGACTAGCATGTATTTTTAATGATAAAGATAAAAGAGTTGAAGATAATGACCTCATCCATGGTCTCTTGTAAAGATCATTTCTATCTTGCTATTTCTACCTAATAAGATGCAATTGATCCAAATCCCAAACCAAAAATCCATTTAAAAGTTGATGAAAAATGACCACTGCATGTACATGAGATGTGGTACTGTATGCACTGCATTAGAGAAATATTTACCACTAATCTTTATTATTGTCTAATTGTGTGGATCCATGGAAGGAATGTTCGCCCTCATGATCTGATATCACCTTTCCCCTGTCAAAGGACAAATTTAGAAACCCAAGAAAGGCTCCTAAGCCTGATTTAGGTTTAAACACATAGTGCTCCAAGAGGTGCTTGGCACAGCTAGCCCTATGATTTGGCACAGCTTTTCAGATACTCTTTGACTCCAGCTTTGATAGACTACTATCATCCTTCTTGCCAAGAAGGTCATTACTAAAGATGGAAATGACTATAGGCCAGTGGCACTGGCATCTGTATTGAGCCATGGAAAGAGCAGTTTGCCAGCAGGTCTCTGTGGAGGTGAGGGATAGCCTGGCAGTGTGATTTAATAATTTGTTGGGCTTAAACATGGTTCCTGGCAAACGAGAAGGAAAACCTGGGCTTACTGCTGTTTGCCTAAATTGTGTAAACCAGGATGCCAAGTTCTGAACTTCCTCAATTCCCACACTCCCGTGATAGAACTAAAGGTCTAATCAAATGTAACTCTCTGTATCGATGTGTTTAGAGCTCTAAATATTCAAATCTCTATCCTGATTTAAACCCTTTAAGCAGAAGTGCTTTTCTTTCTTTTGTTTCTTTTTTGTAATTAAATATGAACCTTTCCACTATGGCATTGAAAACACTGAAGAACAACAAGGTAGAAATGCTTTCACTGTCTGCTTTGTATGTGAATTCTGGCTTTGTTGTTTCCTCAGACTCATCAACATCAGTACATAATTGGTGAAACCCGTAATTACAACAAAACTATGAGGGGCATCAAATTGGGACTTTTGATTGTGCCAAATAAAAATATACAATTATAAAAGTAAAAACTATCTTTAGTTCTCTATATAATCCCCTGCTACATGAATGCAGTTATTCACTAGTGCTTGGATATCATCAAGGGGGAAAGTTTTCTCAGTATGCCGAAGCCATGATCACACTGCCTGCTTCAAGTCTGAAATGATGGCCTCCCAGGAACTCCTTTAACATGTGCCTATACATGTGGAACTCTCTTGGAGCGAGTTCAGGACTGTATGGTCCAAAATGTTGCAGTATGAAGTTGTAGATTGTCCTCCAAAAAACAGAATGCCTTAGGTGATTGAACCAGGTTTTTTTTTTTTCTGAGTGCATTCCATGACAGAATGTTCACAGGAAACGAATGCAGTGGGCTCTGAGCCACCTTTGCCATGATCATCATTTATAGAGGCACAGCCTTGTTTAAAATGTTTGCACCATTCATATGTTTTACTGTGGCTAAGAGTCTCATCACCATACTCATCACATACCATAAAGTCTTCTGTAAATGTCAATATGTTTTATCCCTTCACTCGTGAAATTTCATGACAAGTCCTGGTTTAACCTGAACGCTCCTCATAGTAGCCGAATTTAAATCACAGTGACATTGGGATTAGGTTGTTTTGAAAAGATAGAATTACGTTGATGTATTAATGTTGGACAAACATTGTCTTCATGACACTGGGATAATGAATAAATGAGAATAACACAACATTGTAAATAGCATTTTTATCTCTCAACTGAAATATATATCGTTTGAATTCTTGTACTAGTTTGAAGGGGGGTTTGGTAATTAAGTCAGGTCCCTGAGCTGGAATTGAACCTAGGCAGTGATGCAGAACCCCCTGGTCCACCAGGGAACCGGCTGCTGATGCTAGAATATGCACATAAATTTCTCTGTCAACCAGCAAGCACTACAAAATAACAAAAGTCAAAAATCACAAGGCAAATGCGATTTGCCAAACCATTAAATCAGCAAGCAGCTGAAAGGAAAAAAAATTGCAGTGGGCAGCATTAATGCAAGCTTAATTTCTAAGTGAATCCAGTTTGGATGTTGTGAGAACTCCATATAGCGTACATACTGTACAGTACTACGCAATATCGTTCACTGATTAATAATATTTTGTTTTTACACAGGATGCATGGGTGCCGTGATGGACTTCACAGTAATATTTTCAAATTCAACAGATAGATAATGCTCCAAAGATCTAGAGATGCACAAGCTCTTTCAGTACAAGAAATAGCGGGAAACTCTTATGCTCATCTAGTTCTCCGGTCAGGATTTCTGAACTCTCTTAAAAACTTCGATGGAAAGGGACCATGAATGGATATGAGACTGGACATGTACAGTACAAACAGATGTTAATCGGCATACTGTGAATTGCTACAGTATAATACATTTTTGATGTTTTGTTGGTGGTTAGCACTGTTGCCTTACACCTCGGGTCTGTGTGCATGGAGTTTGCATGTCCCCGTGCTTGGTGGGTTTCCTCAGGGTACTCCGGTTTCCTCCCACAGTCCAAAGACATGAAGATTAGGCTAATCGGCATTCCCAAATTGCCATTAGTGTGTGAATGAGTGTGTAAATGTATGTGCCCTGCAGTGGATTGGCACCCTGTCCAGTGTGAAAGATTGAGTGTTGTTCTGAACATTGTACGTGCAACATTGTGTCAGGGTCATTCACTACACATTACCCTAACGTCATTTTATCAGAGTCACTGCAAGTTTTAAAAACAGCACCAGTCCAATGTGGTTTGGGTAGACAATGTCACAACTCGGTTACAACTACATGACAAAGTCATACGACATTAGGGTTCCTCTTGGAGTGTTTATGCATGTCCTGCATTTCATGCATCCTGAAGCAACTTGATGATACAAAACTTTTTTTTTTTTTTTACGTGACAGCGCACAGCATGTGGTAAATGGTTTTATGCTGACAATAAAATCCAAATGCCCCCCTAAGGCTGCTTCCTGTCTTCCTGCACTGTTTTTAATTTACACCAGTGAAATAACACAAAACAGCAATCATTTCAAATATGCATAGGCATGGCACTTGTGGGATTTCTAATGGACAACTCTTTTACTCTAAGCATGTAAAAGCACTTACTACCTGTTTAGAGGAGAGCTCTCAAACTAAATATTACTAAAAAATAATGTGTTGTGATGGGAATCAGTGTGTTGAAAGCCTTGGAACAGGTTGTCAGACTCCACTGGTAATCCAGGAGCCAGCACAAATCCACAACCTAATCCAGTCTGGATGTTAGTTCATGTTCACTCACCTGCCTATTGAACTCAGCTGTTTCCTGTTCCTGTTTTTTTCTTTATTACTCCTATCTTTTTAGGATTGACAATCTGCACCTAGAATATTTACATGAATCCACTGTAGCCTTGAAACAATTTCCAGTAAGAGATGTTTCCAATGCTGTGTCTGTATGTGTTTTCAACCCATTCACTCATGAAAAGAAAAAGTGTTTTTAGACAAATTGAGACTGTTATGCACCGGCAGATACGCTGTGGAATAGAAAGAAGGTTGCGTAGGTGGGAATTTGAACCCCGTTCTGGTCTGGTATTCAGATCCATCATGAGTGAACAGAGCCACTTTGACTACAGGTCTGAATGAGGTCAAATGTGTCTTTTCTTGTGATCTGGTCACTCGTAGATGTAAAGAACAGTCCGAGCATGCAGTTTGATCTTTGACACAAACTAAGATCCAAGGCTTTTTTTTTTAAGGAAGTTTTAACATAAATAAAGACTTGAATCTTCATATTACATCCCGGAGTAACATTCTGTCAAAGTCCAAAATAAAAAAAAATTATGGAGTATTCGCCTTGCAGGTGGAAAAAATAAAAGGAAGTGACACTCAGGCGGAGTAAAGAAGTGCAGGTCTTAGAGCAGACTTTTTGTGTTCCCGAAAAGTTTTGCGTTTTACCTAGAATACTTTTTCATGTGCACCTTTGCAAAAAATACCATTCTTAAAAATCCACAGTTATTGTAATGAACCTTGAATGATTTTACTGTTGTTCTAATTAATGTAGTTTATGTAAACAAGCCCATAAGCGAGCATTTCATTTATATTACAAGCTGCGTTTAAAAAAAAATAAAAATTCAACCGGATACTTGATGAATGACAGTAAAGCATAAAACCTGCTTTGCTAGCAGTAAAGAAGTATCGTTATTGCCTTCCACTGCATATTTTTCAACCCTGTATCGAACAGCTTAAAGATCAGGTGTTGTCATTGGCAACAGGACTCATTGTGTCTTCCGTGACAAGAAACATGGCTGTCAGATACCATCTGTTGTTGTTAACTGAGACCGCATCCCCATGGCATATTCCCACCCAATCTGAGACTCCGTAAGATCCAACTTCATTATAACATTAAGGAGCTGGACTAACTGTTTGACTGAAATCCAGGTTCATTATGCCATTATGCGGTTCGACGTTGACTGTTCCAGATTATGAGTGCTCATACTGAATACAGCAAGGCCTCCGCTCATGAAAAAACAGGATAAAAAAGGACGGACGAGTCCGTGCAGCTGCTCTGATTCTGTTCGTGTTTCAATTAGGCAGAGCGTCTAATGAGTGCCATGTAAACCTACGGTTACACTGCCTCACGTCTGGAAAGCCAGGATAGTCTTGTGTCTTTTGTAAAAACTTTGCTGCAGTATGTATAACAATAGTGAAACCCTTTCTGGGCTGAGAGAAGAAAATTGGTCCTTTGTTACGCAGAATACATAAATACACCAGAAACGATTAGATATTCACACGCTGATCCATGAACTCATAAATAGTGGATGTGAATGTGTTTGGTATGAATGTGGTTTAGAAGTCATTCTCCGCAGCTATGCAGATGATGGAAAATACTGTTTTATTTTATAATAGTTGTAAATTCGTCTATTTAATTTGCGATAATACACTTGGACACACTCGCTCAGTCGTCGTTCTTCAGGTGAAAACCGAGCACCATTGTTCGGATTTCATTTATCTTTTTCTGTGCATGCATATTTGTTTTAAGAATTAATAGGTATGTGGGTGTGTTACCAGCATAATGAATAAATGCATTTTCAGTTGCACAATATTTATTTGTCTGAATGTTTCACCAAACGAGATAAATTAAATTAAAAAAGATAAACGATTGCAAAAATGAATTTTATTGACCACACTTTTCTAAGCACATACAGTACAGTGTTTCTGTTATTATAGGAATGTTATTTGTCTTGGAAAAGGATTGAGGCCCTTAAACATTTTATCTGAAAGAAAGAGACTCATTCATTTTAGGCAAATAGTTTTGTCAAATAGTTAAAGCTTGCACTGGAATATTATATAATGTTTTTAAGCACCTTGTATTACTATTTGTTTGGGATATACTGAAATAATGGCGGTAGAGATCATGATTTGGGATACATCCTGGGTAGGATGAGACATGCTCATGAACATCTGGTGGCAATTTATAGTCACCAGTCCACCTACAGTACCAACATATTTCTGTGAGGAGAAAGGAAATCAGACATCCAGGTAGAAACCCTGCACAATCAGCAACCAGAACTCAAGCTCAAAACCGGGGACTGGAGGTGTAGAGTGGCCACATCACCATGTCATCCTACACCTCTTCTACCAAAAAAAACCCATTTCTTTACACATTCCAATAATCAACACCATTTTACCGAATGTAAGTGCACAGATCTACTATAAGAATAAAAACATTAACCACCATTCTGTTTGGTCCACCAGGGCACCTCTGGCCTCTTGGGCCTTGGGGTTTCAGACCATCTGGGAGGAAGGGGGTAGGGGGTGCTGTCATGTCTGGAACCAGGATCCTTTGGGTGCAATAATGGCGACAGAGATCATGATTTGGGATACATTCTGGGTAGGATGAGACATGCTCATGAACATCTGGTGGCAAGTTATACTGGGTTGGGGGGTCCATGTATCAGACTTGATTGTCCGGCGCATCCCATCGATTAGATGCACAATTAGATTGGAATCTTGAGAGTTTGGAGGCCGTGTGAGTGGCCTTGGGCTCTTTGCCTGCTTTATCACTTTTAAGCTATACTGTATCATGAAGTATTACTTCTTACATAATGATGGGTGACCAACATAGTGGTTTAATAAGGTGTTGGACACCAAAACAGTTTCAGTACACACTGTACAGTATATAGTCCTTAAATTGTTTTGTATTCCATCAGGATTGAAAAGCTTAATCATAGATCATAGGCTAATGGAGATCAGTCAGATAAAATTTATTTGCCATTTCTCTTCCCTACTGTATAACTGGAAAAAATGGAAGAAAAAAAAAAAAGCCCCCTATAGCATAACAGGCTCGACACTTTTCTCTTTAATTTCTCACCTGTCTAAAAATTAAGTGGTATGAAGCTAACAGGGCTGAATGGAGATTGTGTGGAGGCGTGAGAGGATGTGAGAGTTGGCTGTAAGAGCTGTGAGAGCCGTTTATTCGTCTGCTCTTGTAAGACGTTATGGAGCCTGAGTCACCGATTGCACAAGCTCAGTTTCTGCATGACAAAACTGACAGGCAACAGGGCACCATGTCACCATGGAGTGTAAGGAGTTTAAAGTGACCTGACAAACAGTACTTTAGATGAGAGAGAGAGAGTGAGAGAGAGAGAGAGAGAGAGAGAGAGAGAGCAATTATGTGGCACTCATTTCGTCTGACTATGTGACACTAAGAAAAAAAACAGTCTACTTTGTTAAAGGTTGCACAGTGTTTGACAATGTTTTTTTTTTCTAAGAGGAGGAGATGACCTTCAAGAAATTCTGCTAAGCTATGCTTATGCTTGTGTCTGTGCACTCAATAGCTTAGTACATACAGAATGTATAATAATCCATAATTATCTCTACATAGTCTCTTAACATTATCTACTATTCTGTATGTACTTTCTCTTTCTTTCTTTCTCTTCATTATAATACCTTAAGCTCCGCTGCAGTGCTGTGTGTTCATTAAAACAATATTTACCAATAAAACACTGTCAGTTTTATGCATAATTCATTATTTTCTTCGACAAACTGCATATAAACAGAGAACGCTTATTTTCAAATAGACTGTACTGTTGTTCCAGGTCCATTCAGATCAATAGCAACAATTGAGTGCAGTTTGTACACCACATGGTGTGGGGAGATTTTTTATTTATTTATTTTTGTCTTCAATATTCTGTATTTAAAAGAAATAAACTCCAATAATTTTAACATGGAATATTTAGTCTATGTCAACATGAAGTGTAATTTTACCACCATCCACACTATCTAGGAAATGGAGTTATGATATCACTTCAGGCGACGCTCTTTCTCCCATTCCTAAATTTCATTTTTCAACTTTTGGTATTGTTGCTACTGCACAGTTTAACTGGGGAAGTATTACTAGTCATCTTAATAGTGAGCTGAAAGTCTAAAAAAGAAGAGATGACAACGTTCTCAGCTTTTTGGCATTTCCCATGGTTTTGAATTGGCCATGACTAGAACAAGCCAATTAGATTTATTGACCTTATAGAAGAAGAGCCATTTCCTGGGCTTGTTGCTTATCTCTGGCATGACTTGGTCCTCCATTGTCAATTCAGTAGAGGTAGCAAACATTTCAGCTCCAACATCTTTAAACTAGTTAACATCATATACACTGATCATTAGGGCTAATATTGTTTGGGTTCCCCATGTACTGTTCCACTGGGCAGTTCTGACCCCTTGGGGAATGACGTCACGAGACATCTAGGGGTGTGATGTTTTGTCCGGCATCAGGATATAAGCAGCAGATCCTTTGGGTGCTGTGGGTGGAGGGGCGGGGACTCCATGAATCGGACATGTTTGTTCGGTGCATTCCATGGATGCTCGGTCAGATTGAGATCTGGATCAGGATCAAGGTCGGATCAACAACTTTGAACTCTTTGTCTGTGTTCTGATACTTTTCTATTGTGGCCAGCATTGATTTTTTTTTTTCAACAAACTGTGCTACATTGGATGCTTATCTGTGGGAACTGCCTAGATGCACAGGCCTTTGATCCTCACAGGCATAAATGAGCATTAGGTGTCCATCATCCTGTCACCAGTTTACTAGTACAGTATATAATTGTTAATCAATGGTATTCAATCCGGCGGCATGGTTGGCTTAGTCACCTTGGACATCCAGATTAGGTTAACTGGTGTTCCCAAATTGTCCATAGTGTGCAAATGATCGTATGAGTAAGTGTGTATGTATGTGTGTGCTCTGCAATGGATTGGCACCTCGTCCGATGTGTACCTGCCTCGTGCCCTAAGTCTCCTGGGATATGCTTCATCTCTTTCTCTCTCCACTAAGTTTCCACATCTAGCACATTGCAGTCTCCTCTCTATCGTTTAACAAGTTTTATCCAAAACTCTATAATCAGAAAAGTTGAAGCACTAGAAAGAATCAAGGGTTTCTCCTGACCCACTCCATCCCCAGGCTTTATTTGAATAAGCCGGTGTATGACCTCTGGCATAGTTACAGAGAAAAGAAAAAAGCATAAGGGAGAAAAGACTGGCCAAGCATTCCTGGCAGAGTTAGAAAAGAATCAGAA
Source organism: Clariallabes teugelsi (assembly GCA_030014215.1). NCBI lineage: Eukaryota > Metazoa > Chordata > Actinopteri > Siluriformes > Clariidae > Clariallabes > Clariallabes teugelsi. The sequence continues at coordinate 9,961,687 of JAQMYG010000037.1, forward strand.
AGTGTGAAGGATGTATATGACAACTGAAAGATGGAAAAGCGTTTGGGCCTACATGTCATTCGAGATTATACAGTATATTGATATATATCACATTTAGAAAGGAAGACTCAAAATGAACTGATTTGGATTTTATTTAACTTTCCGTATTGTAAAGGAAAATCCACCATGAAGCGTTTTACTGTTAATATGGAAGGATCTGTGATAAATGTTTAGTGAGTTGTTGATTATTCATTCATTCACCTTCTATACCACTTATATAGCCTGGAGCCTATCCCAGGAGACTTGGTACACTTTGGACAGGGTGCTAATCAGGGCACACCCTCGACCCTGGCGGAAATCGAACCCTCGACCCTGGAGGTCCGAGGCCACAGTGCTACGCACTACACCACCATGCTACCACAATTTGTTAATTAATGCAATGAAAATATGCTCATACGTTCAAGCGATATGTTGCTGGAGGATTCTAAAGTAATTTAGTGAAAGTTCAATAAAATGCCTGTGAAACTGGACACATTTCTGTGTACACACACTCTGTAATTGGTGTAAATTAAATTTCTTTGCCTTCTGCATTTGGTCGAGGGTATGGAAATGTTAGCAGTCTACTGTATATAAAGTTTCACTTTCTATCCTGATAGTACATGTATTACTTATATAAAAACGTTATTTAGATAAATAGGAACGTAATATTCCATTTGTTTAGTCTCACCCTGTATTAAGGAGCTTTTTGATGCTTTACAAAATGTTCACCACTTCCCTTGGAGCCTCAGTGCAAGCTGATTAACTGCAATTTGTGTTTGTCGTGAGTAATTTTATTAAAGGTAATTATCCTGTTACCAGACGCTGATTACTTAATCTGAGGGCGCGTGGAGCATCTGCTGAGTATAAAGATTAATGCTTAGTGTTGATGATGTAAAATCAGATGAACAGATAAACTAAAGGTTAATTTGTTCTCTTAAGATGAATTGCTGAAATGTGTGGATTGTATTCTTGCATCCTTGCAGTACATGACGTATAAGCAAGTGTATGTGCATGCATTTGTACATTGTGTGTGTGAGTGTGTGTGTGTGTGTGTGTGTGTGTGTGAGTGCTCATGTTGATATTATCATCATGATGGATGGGGTTCATAATGCCTAACCTCTTTTCCTTATCTGACGAGTCATCATTCCCCTCAGAGAAATTATACTCGCAGTGATAAATCATAAAGGGACTTTGGTTAAGCCCCATTCAGAGCACTCGCATCCATGTTTCTCACATAATAAACCATATGATGAAGATTTTCCTTGCATTGTACATTATCATCATACAGCATATCATGCAGCACTTTTTGAACTTTATATATACTTTTTCACAGTGTGTGATTTTTTGACACATCTCTTTCTATCTCTACAAGATTGAAATATCAGCTGTCTATCTAACAGAGTTGATTTGTTTATTTTGCTCTAAAGCACGGAGCATGTGTTGACAGATGATGCATCACTTTTCAATCCTTTGTTAACTGTTACCATGACTACGACCTCCACTATGTATATACACGAGGGGCGTTCAAGTCAAACCGGGACTTGTGATGAAATTTCACGCGAATAAAGGTGTAAAACTGATCACCGTTTAATAGAAGATTGTGAATGACGGAGACTCGGAAACAACAGCAGTCTTTCGCATGAATATTCAGGGAGTAGAACACATGATCCTTGGAAATCACTGGATACCTTGGGAGTTATTGCAACATCCCTCATACAATTCTATGCCATTTCATGTTTCTATTATCAAAGGAGTTCCTGGGAGGCCAGTGTTTCAGATGGGAAGGAGACAGTCAGTGATTATGTCACCGGCGTACTGAGAAAACTTTTTACCTTAACAGTATCCAAGCACTAGTGAAACACTGGGATAAGTCAATAGGGTAGCAGGGATATATACAGTAAAACCTCGGATTACGAGTAACGCGGTTTGCGAGTGTTCTGCAAGATGAGCAAAGATTTATGAGGAATAAATTGAGTGTATGAGGAATTTGATTGCGGCTGTTTGTGGATCTCAAAATGCAGACCAACATAAAACACTGTACATTTACACTTGGCATACACCCTTATCCAGAGCGACTTACATTTTTATCTCATTACACCGGGGAGCAGTTGAGAGTTAAGGGCGTTGCTCAGGAGACCAACATTGGCAATCTTGGTTGTCATGGGGTTTAACCCTGGGATCTTCTGAACCTTCCAAACCGTAGTCCAATGTCTTAACCACTGAGCTGCCTCTGACTTGTTCCTTTGTTATAGATAAAACAAATGGGGTGGGGTCCTGAGTATGTAACAGATGTACATAAAGTGTACATAAAGTGAGTGCGCAAGATAGTGCAAGAGGCCGTGGTGTGCATCACATATACTATGTGTAATATAAGCATACTATAACTATTGCAAATACCAAGTAGCAGTAATGTGCAGTAGGAGGGAAGGAGTTTGTAGGAAGCATGGTGGTGCTTTAACACACTATAAAGTCCCAGATGTTTGATTAGTGCACATAACAGTAGGGGGTAAGAATTTTGTAAAAAGGATGTTGGTGCTTTTTACAGCGGATTGCATATAGTCCAGTTCAGCTGTTTATGAGGGTGATTGCCTGCGGAAAGAAACAAAATTTTGCACAAATCTAAAGTGGAATTATGTTAACTTCTAAATTGAATGAAGCTGTCGACTACCTCAGACTCTAAGCTAAACGAAATAGCGATGGAACCAATGACACATTCATTACAGCTAGTCACGACTTACGAACATTCAAGTTACGAATTTCTGCAGATACGAACAGACCGCCTTTCTACAAACATTCGTAGATGTGAACAAATCAAGGAAGTAGCTCATGGGTATTGTACAAAACATAGACACTGCTTTGCACCAGATACCAATATTTACAATTATATACAATGTTTTCAGTGTTTAAGTGAATGTATTAAATGTGTACAGTCCAGTATATTGTATCTGTGTGTGTTTGTGTGTTACGGGAGAAATGAGTCGGCCACACCAGTTTCAATGAATCAAGTTCGAAAGCACTATGATAGAAAATGTCTGTCCTGTAAAGTTGTCTGGTGAATAATCCTAATTTCGGAAACTCCTCAACCAAACAGAGTTCACAGTCCAAGATAGTGGAAAACAGCTCGGAGACAAAATGGCATCCAGGATTCCCCTCGCAATTTAAAGTCGCAGAAAAAACATCCAATGTGTGTGAGATTAATTTCCTTACAGTTTTTGTGGGGGGAAAGGCACATCTCTAGTGAGGAGCGATGTAGCTGAGGTTGAGGAACTGTCAAAGAGAATTCAAAGCAGCACTTCTAGGTGTTCGGTAACAGCTCAGAATTTATGCATTTGTAATTATTTGCTTATGTACATTTGCTAGTGAGCATAAGCTTCTGATTTTGTTTTTGTTGCTTAGCCAATTTGGTAATTAGCATTCAGAGGGGAAAGGGCATAGTCATGATCACTCCAGAACAGACGCTACCTGTATTGCACCAATCTGTAGAAATTCCTGAATATTCCGTAATACCATTTTGTACTTGACTGCAAAATACAAGTACAGTTTTGCACAGTTTTGCAAATTCTAGCAAATGTGGCAGTGTTCATTGATCATCCTTGTCCATTTTCTAGCATTACACTCAGTTTGTGTAACTGGATTTTGTATTATTTGTACCTCTATTATAACATAACTGTTAAAGACCCAAAGAAAAAAATAAAACTCTTACTTCCTATCTCTGTATGCGACATTGTGTGGGTGTCAAGCTTAGGAGAGAACTCATAACTCATGGTGTATAAACTCCAACACAGTGAAAGAGCTCATACAGTCTATAGCAAACCCCTTTCTAGCGTGAATGCCTTTGCTCTTACAGGCTGATGGTGCTGTTTATAGTAAGTCCTATTTCAGTGTACTGGCATTTTGTTTAGAATGTGTAACCATGGGGGTTCATTATGCTCCCCTATGGTTTTAGCAGCCTACTGTTTAATTGCTTTGTGTGCCTGCAGCCATGCTGTAATGCTTACTGATTATAGCTAAAGTCAGTATTATACACACAAGTACACATTTTGGCTTTTGTGGTGTTTTTGTTGTGAATAAGAAGCATACAAAACAGAATCTCAGTCTTTTTTATTTAACAGTCTTGTAGTTACATGTTTATAGTTGGTATCCAATTTAGATCTGTTTCCTGATGTCTCTTTCTATTATTCTTCCCCTTGTTCAATCTCTCTCTCTCGCTCTCTCTGTATAGCTCCATTCTCCCCTCCTGGCTCAGAAAACATGGTCAAATTTGATCAATATGGAGATGGCATGGGGCGGTACAACATCTTCAACTATCAGCGAATCCCAGGTAATGACCGGTTTGGCTACATCCATGTTGGCGAATGGGCGGAAACGCTGTCTCTTAACGAGTACCTGATCGGCTGGCCACGTGGAACAGGTGTTCCCACCTCACAATGCAGTGACCCGTGTGCTCCAAATGAGATGAAGAAGATGCAAGCAGGCGAGTACTGCTGTTGGATCTGCACCCCTTGCGAGCCTTATGAATATCTGCCGGATGAATTCACTTGTGCACCCTGTGCTCTGGGCCAGTGGCCTCGGGCAGACCTGAGTGATTGCTATGACTTGCCTGAGGACTACATCATGTGGGAGGATGCCTGGGCTATTGGACCTGTCTCCATTGCTTGTGTGGGCTTCATTTGTACTTCACTGGTCTTTGCTGTTTTTATTCGTCATAATGAAACCCCACTGGTCAAGGCTTCTGGCCGGGAGCTGTGCTACATCCTGCTTCTGGGAGTCCTCATGTCCTACTCCATGACATTTGTCTTTATCGCCAAGCCCTCGCCGGCCGTGTGCGCGTTGCGCCGTCTCGGCCTTGGAACCTCATTTGCCGTCTGCTATTCAGCGTTACTGACGAAGACCAACCGCATCGCCCGCATCTTCAGCGGTGTGAAAGACGGTGGTGTACAGCGACCACGATTTATCAGCCCTAGCTCACAGGTCTTCATCTGCCTAGCACTCATCTCTGTCCAGCTCCTGCTTGTGTCCCTGTGGTTGCTTCTGGAGGTGCCTGGCACTCGGCGCTTCACACTGCCTGAGAAGCGTCAGACGGTCATTCTCAAATGTAATGTACGGGATTCTAGCATGCTCTTGTCACTCAGCTACGATGTTGTTCTGGTGGTGCTCTGCACTGTCTACGCTTTCAAGACCCGCAAGTGCCCTGAGAACTTCAACGAGGCTAAGTTCATCGGCTTTACCATGTATACTACGTGCATCATCTGGCTTGCCTTCCTGCCCATCTTCTACGTCACATCTAGTGACTACAGGGTATGTGCCATCTTTATACTAAATTTGCAAATGGATTTAAAAATTGAGAATCAGCAGGGCTATCATGAAATTGTCTTTTTAGTGCTATATGATGGAGTGGCACGGCAACAGGGTGTGTCCCACTTAAGCTCAGAGATCCTAGGATCGTCTCTACCACAACTAATGCATACTGCAGATGAAAAAATTTATTGATGAGTTGTACTTCCAAAGCACAGTTGCACACCAATAAAACATAATATTACATCCTTGGATATGTAAGGAATGCATGAAATTAGTTGAATTAATGTAGAGAGATATTGAAATCCGCAATAAACATGGCACAGGATCAGTCGACCCTTTATGATGAATACTAGTCAATTGCAAATAAGCTCATCAGCATTTCCCAGATAATTAGTCATGTATCATATGGATTGCATACACACTCAGAGTCACAGTCACAGTCCCTGACTCTGCACTGCTGTATAGACACATGACTTACTGACACGAGCAAGACGTTTTTCCCGTCTGCTCAGTCTGTTGTCTGGGTCTTTGAAGGCTGCAGTCAATGAAGTGGGGAAAAAGAGCATTTGTGTAAGAGAGGGTCTGGTCCTCTGAGACACAGAGTTGTAACACAGAGTGCTGATGCCTGTTGAACCACTGCGAGACTTCAGAGATATGAGCAGGCTAAGAAAAAGACAAGACAGGGAGGAAGAGACAGAACAAAGCAGGTGAAGGAATACCAATTCCACTATCAAGACTTGAGACAAGCGGCAAAGACAAGTAGACAACGTCTCACTCTTGCTCGATTTTTTTAGACATGTCTTCAGTTCTTAAGTTCTTAAACTAAATACATAGATTTCATTAAATTAGAATGCATCCACACTCTTATAAACTGGGTTTGCTCTGATAAAATGATATCAGGTTAAACATTGTTAGAAAGCGAAGAACTCTTAATCGTCCGACGACCCACAGAGGAACGATGTTTTTGAAGAGTGACAAGGAACCCTGGTTTCCTCTTTAAATGTGGCTTTGAATAGGATCCTGTTTTACCTGAAAGCATCCCCACTCTTAGAAAACAGGTTTTCCTCTAGATGCTGTACAGAGATGTATCACAGCCTTAGAAATTGGAGTTCCTCATTTGTACTTTAGATGGTTATGGGTTCTTGGATGCTTAAAAGTGTTCTATCTGCCCAAATCTTTGGAGAGAAAACCCTTCTCTTTGCTAGGAAACAATTTCCTTTCCCACACTTCCAGGCACCCACCTCACTCTTTAAAAGTAGGGTTCCTCCGAGGTTCTTAGCTCCCTCGCACGGTTCTACTTGAGACCATATGTGAAAGAGAAATCCTCTACACTTCAGAAAGCAATCATAGAAAAAACAAGACTACAAGAGCAGGCTGCGGTCTCAGTGTTGCCGCAAGAAGCACTATAGCGAGAAACAACACGAGAAAGCTGACCCCTTCTTCTTAGGTTAACTTCGCTAACTCTGGAAATGGTTTGAGTTTTCAATAGCTTTTATAGGATTAGAAAATAGAACTCGAATGCTTTTAGAAATAGGTTCTTTTTTGCACTTAAAAGTAGAATATTTAAGGGTCGTTTTCAGCTTTCAAACAGGGCGCTATCTCAGGTCATCACTTAAGGGAAAACCCTCTTTCTTTCGGATTTTTATTTTTTCCCAATAATATAGGCTGTTTTTTTTTTTTTCCCACTTTAAGTGTCATGAGTTCTTATCCATTCTTCATTTGCTTAATGCCTCAGTCAGAGCTGTAATCCAGAAAAGATTGGCAGGGAGACAATAGAAGAGAAAATCTAAGCCTTCAGGGGAGAAGATTAGCCTGTTAATAGAAGATGTCCAAATAACATGTAATCAAACTATTTATTCAGCCACAGCGCTAACTACCATTGTAATTATCCGCATGTTTGCTCAATCACTTTCACTGTTCAATGCAACTCCCCCTGTTCTACTTCAGCTAATAGCATTTGATGATCAGCATAGAGGTGTCTGAAGAATTAAGTGAACTGTCACCGTCTCTTCCCCAGGTTCAGACAACCACGATGTGTATATCAGTGAGCCTCAGTGGTTTCGTGGTTCTGGGCTGCATGTTTGCTCCTAAAGTCCACATCATCATGTTCCAACCCCAGAAGAACGTAACCAGTCACCGGCTCAACTTGAACCGCTTCAGCGTCAGTGGTCCACCTGCTACCTACGCGTCACACGGTGAGGAGTCATCAAAGACCTCTGTTGCAGTAAGAGAACACAGTCTATCAGAGCTTGCCTAAAGAAATATCCCAGATCATTGTTTTAGAATGTTTATTTATTTATTTTTATTTTTTTGTGATTACATTGCATATTGTATATGAACCAATATAATACAAGAGCTATTTCAGCAAGTTCCTTTCCTCATGAGGTGGTACAAATTACAAAGGAGTGGTTTAATGAACTCCTCAAACATTACCTTAATTTTTCATCTGGGTAACCTGAAAGCTGATTAGTTTCCCTACCAGGTGTTAGTCAAATAGTTTCAACAGAGACCTGACTTTTCTGCCTTGGCTAACTGAGACTATAAGCGAGGTATTATGATTAAACACAAACATTTGTACATGAGAATGACAAAATTGATAGCATTGTTTTTAAATGAAGTATGAGGGGCGTTCAAGTCAATTTTTGATTGTGCAGAATAACAAAACACAGTTATTAAATTATTAGTAAAAAAAATTCCTTTATTTCTCTATATAATCCCCTGCTACACTTACGCACTTATCCCAGTGTCTCAGAACGCCGGAGCCATGATTTAACTTCCTGCTTCACATCTGAAATGCTGGCCTCCCAGGAACTCCTTTAATGCCCCAAACATGTGAAAATGGTTTGGATCCAGGTCAGGACTGTATGGGAGATGTGGCAATAACTCTTAGTCCAGTTCCCGTAATGTGCAAGTGGCGTTGGGGATCGCCATTCAAATCCATACGGCCTTCTTTAAAATGTTTTACTGTGGCTCAGAGTCTCAATGTACTGTCCTTAAACTATTCTGTAAATAGGAGCCTCCGAGTGGCGCAGTGGTAAAGCACTCGCCCTGTCAAGCACTCGCCCTGCTGTAACCTCTCGCAGCCGGAGGTCTAGAGAGATCTGATTGGCCGAACTCTCTCAGAGGGGAGGGATGAGAGGTACTTAGTGCTCCCACATTAATCACAGATAGCGCTGTCCTCCGAGTGTGTTACGCCGCCTCCGACGGTGCGTGAGCAAGCAGTTCGAAAAAGATGCGGTCGGCTGATGCGGCGGTCACGTGGTTCGGTGGTGATAGTCTTCGGCCCACCAGACTGAGTGGTAGTAGTTGCCTTAATGTGGGAGCCCCCTAGTGACGGGGAGGAATTGGAAACGACTAAATTACTGCTTAATTAAAACTATTCTGTAAATATCATACGGTTTCATGCCTTCATTCACAGGAAAAAGTTCGTCACTAGTCCGGTTTGACTTGAACGCCCATCTACCTTTTAACTTCTTTCATATGATGTCCAACAGTGTTCTTGATTTTCTAGAAGTAAAGTATTTTATATAGTTAGATCATTTTTAACATATTATAATGGTGCCATGACACTGTAATGATATTTATAGATATTTTTTCTGACCCATAATTGTACTTCACCTGTTGATCTAGAAAGTTTACAAACACAAAAAGTCTTATAACAGAAGGTCCATGACAGGTGTCAGTTGACTCTAAATCAGCCTTAATGGCAGCTGATGGCGATTATAATCAGCCTTTCATACCATCAATTTGTACATGCACTAGGTTTGTTAGGAAGTGCTTACGTACATGTCATGAACACCAATTTAAAAACGCTCCCAAATTACCAAGCAACGTTTTATCTCTGATTATTTGACGGCGGAATTGTAATATTCATTTTTTTTTACAAGAAACAATAACAGGTCTCACGGAAGGCTGAACAGATTCTGCCTCCACTGTTTAAATAAGCAGCTCGCTGTGATTGTTAATTATTGGTTTCTCTACGTGAGGCATAATTTGTGTATCAGTATTGTCACCTGACGAAGACGTTTATATCCTGGAGCTGAGAACAGAACTGTAATTCCTGCTGCTGCACATGAACAGGCCTAAGCAGAGCCTGCTGGAGCCTTGGCTCTAATGTTTAATTCATGGGCAAAAAAAAAAGAAATCATGTAAACAGTTTCATCTTTATTTATACTTTATTTCTCATAAATAATATGACACAATAAAATGGAGAGACTATTTATTCTGGAGTAGTGAGGAAATGGAGGAAAAAGTTGAAAAGTCGTATTTGCTTTTTAAACTTTAGTTTAGCTGAATTAATATTGCGGTGTCTATTTTCTGTTCTTTCTCTCTCTGCAGCATCTGTGAGTGGCCACTGTGTTCCGACGGTGTGTAACGGCAGAGAGATCGTCGACTCCACCACATCCTCTCTGTGACCCCTTGTGAACGTATTGCTATTTAGCGACTGTTAGCCAATCAGCACACATTGTGCTCCATCCACGAACTCCTCCTGTCCACAGTGTGTAGAAAGTGTGTATTATTATTATTATTATTATTACTATTATTATTAAATTATTTTTTAGGGCTTGTACATATTAACTGACATTGTTGTAGAGAAACAGAGGAGCAAAAAAACCTATAAAACATTTCTAGGGTGGTTTTGGAGACCTTTTGTTTTTTGATAGCTTTATTATGTTTGTTGTAAAATAATTTGAAAAACAAAAACAACGATAAAACGTTTCACCATCGGACTACGATGAATTTACTGCTGAGCGGAAAGTGTTGGGCGGCTACGCCTGCAATACTGGACAAACCTGGTCGTTTTCTTTTGTAGGCCTCGTTGTAACAATCTATTCTGTACTGTATGTATTTCTATGTTGTATATTTTGTAAATAACCTTACTGACAGTTTTAACCGCACAAGGTGATAGTATTTTAGGAGTAAGGATGATGTCGGGAGCGTAAACGAGTGGCTGACCAGAGGATGGAAGTCTCACGGTCCTTTTAGTAAGCGTTCATTGTCCGCTAATGCTTTTCATAAACTGCTTCACACAAAGCATGCACAAAGTGCTTTTGATTGTTAAACCTTTACAAATGTGGTATTTCTGCAATGCATAAAGTGCTCGGAGGGACGGGAGTGAGCGTGAACGGTGATCCAGTGTTTAATGGCTCTTTGTGCCTTATCATGTGTTTAGTAGTTTGATATGAAAGCTTCCTCTAGACCTTTAGGGGTTGCTGAGCCACTTTTTTTACATGTGTATTATTTTTTTTACATCTGAGTGTTTTGTACATTTCTACATTTTGAAGGAGGGGGGCGTACATTTTATGTGACGGGTTGAAACATATAGTCATATCACTGGACTTGAGGGGTGTGTGTGTGTATGTGTGTTTAATCTTGCTTTGGAAGGCAGTCATCTCATGTGACGGTTTACTTAAGTGTCAACTCCAAATACATTTTACGTTTCGCAGTTGTAGAAATGGAATGTAATCGTTTGGGGCAAACAGACACAACACTGATGTACAATAGAAATGATGCGTTCATGATTTATCTGCTGTGACAATAAGCACAAACAGTGTAATGGTATGGAATGTTAAACTATGAAGGAATCTATTTGCATCCAGGTACTTACAGTATGATTATATTTTAGATATACACCGATCTGCCATAACATTAAAACCACCCCCTTGTGCCACCAAAACAGCCCATGGCGGTATGCTGTGGTGTCTGACACCAGGACATTGGCAGCGGATCCCTTGGGTGTTGGGTTGTGGGGTGGCGCCTCCATGGATCAGACTTGGTTGTTTGACTCGTCCTGTGGGGGTTAGATCAGATTGGGATCTTGTAGATTTGGAGGCAAGGTCCATGGCCTTTTAATTAATAATTATTATTATTCATGCTCCTGGCAGTGGTGTTAATGTTATGGCTAATATAAATATGCATACCTAACAGATGTAACTGAACTAAACTCAGACGACATAGGTGTACGGCATTTATTTATTAATCCTCAGGAACTGCCTGGTCTAGGATGCATGGTTTAAATTAGGCTACTAGGTTGTAAATACCTGTCACCGCTTCAGCCCCAGATACTGTACACTTGCCAGGCCAGAAAAAGTCCCCTACTCTAAGATTTTTTTAAAAATTACTTTTAGTTTTGATTACAGCACACAATGTGGTGGCCAATTCATGTGTGAAAATGATTCCTCATGCTCCCAGAACCACTTTTTCACACTTTGTATCCTGGAATATGCCACTGTGTCATTAGAGAAGGAAAAACCCCATAGATGATCATTCAGTGCATTAAGGTCGTCAGCTGACTTAATTTTATTGCCACGTAAATTTGCTGAGCCTAGACCTGACCAACTGAAGCAACCCCAGTACATAACACTGCTTCCAGATGCTTGTACAGTGACCACTAAGCATGATGGGTGCATCGCTTTTTGTGTTTCCCTTCTTACCCCAATGTGTCCATTACTCTGGAAAAAAGGTCAATCTGAAATCATCAAACCACATGACCTTTTTGTATTGCTCCAAAGTCCAATCTCTAGCAAATTTAAGTGTTTTTTTTTCTGATTAGTCTCACTAATAAGTGGTATTCTCATGGCCATACAGCTGTTTTAATCCCAACCCATTGGGAGTTCTCATCACAGTGCACATCTGGAAATGTTCTTATTTTCACTATTAGACATAGCTGTCATTTCTCCTGCCAATTTTTTATACTCACTCACTCACTTACTCACTCACTCACTCATCTTCTATACCGCTTTATCCTGTATTCAGGGTCGCGGGGACCTGGAGCCTATCCCAGGAGGCTTAGGGCATGAGGCAGGGTACACCCTGGACAGGGTGCCAATCCATCGCAGGGCACACACACATACACACACTCACACTACGGCAATTACCCTAACCTTCATATCTTTGGACTGTGGGAAGAAACCGGAGTACCCGGAGGAAACCCACCAAGCATGGGGAGAACATGCAAACTCCACGCACACAGAGACAGTAATTGAGCCTGGCTGGGAATCGAACCCAGACCCTGGAGGTGCAAGGTGACAGTTCTCAATTTTTTACAATGCATCTTTATTAAGCATTTAATCTACGTTCATGATTTTTTTTCAGGCCACATTTCTTCCTCAAAGTTGAAGGTTTAGCACAGTCCTTCCAGGTTGTGTACTGGACACTTCTTAACCCAGTTTAATTGATTTCAAATCTCCTATATTGTTTGCAATACTTGATGCTGGACAGTAATTGGATCTTTCTGAAGTGGGGACTTTTTTTAGTCTGGCAGTGTATTTAATTTTTGCTGCTAACTAGGTTCCTTAACATATACATATTAGCTTCATCTAAACATACAACAGACAGTGGTACCTCGGTATGTGAATTTAATCCCTTAGGAAATAATGTAACCTGTCCCAGCCACCCAAAAACAATACTAGAATCATATTTTGTATATAAAAACAATCGAAACATGTAGAAAATACATGTAAATGAAGTAGAATATGAAATAAATAGACATTAAACATCACACCACCTTAAATTATGCTTTAAAAATGAAACTGAAGGTGGCTCCCTTTTCTTCTTGCCGCCGTGCTTGCTTTTTGCGCAAAATGCAAAATAAAAATTTATTTCAAAATGTCAGTTCTTAAGGTGCGGCGCTCGTATGGCGAAGTACCACTGTAATTAAAACCTAAAAAATAACTACCTAAGACTAGTTTTATCATTGCGTAACCTGAGAACAAGTTTGCTACAAAGTGGTAGACCTTACACATTCAGACTGTTGGATATACAGAGAGCTAAGTATAGAGAAAAAATAAAACCTGGTAAATATTGATGCAATAGTACAGTATACTGTACATTTGTATTTTTTTTTTTCCTGGATACAAATAGCTTCCGGTTGAATAAAATACAGTAGTTATGAGAGGAAAGATAAAAAAAAAAAAGTTATTTGCCAGATCAATAGCATGGACTTAGTCTTCCAGTAGGATGCACACAGAATATTCAACAAGTCTTATCCTAGCTGTGTTTATTATACAACACACTGGAAACGAATCCACAAACCAAGCCCTGTTCCCCATTTTCCTGTTAATCTGTATTGTACCATGTTCTCTAGACGCCAGTATGACCTGGTAACAAGACAAAGCAAGAGAGACATTTAATGCAAAAATAGAAGCGGGGGTGCTTAAATAAGAATACAGCGGACGACGTGTGTATGTACAGTGCGCAGATGGGAAAAGTACAGGACTATGGAAGCAGCTGTTTTTTTCTCAGTGCTCAACAAGCCTTGCCAGTCTGAGGGCTACGTACTGTACAATGAAAATAGCTGCGACTTCCCTGGTTCTTCCTGCATGTCATGTTGCTAGCAGAGTCGACATATTCTACCTAAAAAAAAGTCAAAGGTTTAACATGAGTAATGCTCCTTTTATTGTGATTTAGATTTGGATCTGTTATGGTGAACGTTTACGTGCGGATCCATTGTGCCGGGTGTGGATTTGATACAACACTCTTGCAGGGGGACGTTTGTCTTCCTCTGTCTATCTGTATGCTCCCAGTTTATATCCGGTGTAACGTATTGTTAAGGAACCCTGTGTTGAAATTTTGAACTCTGGTCAAAACACAAAGCAATAGAACAGTACCCATGGTGCAGTGTGTGCAATAACAAGGATATGATGATATAATAAATAATAACCTACTGTTGTTGTATATCTGTTTTCTGTCCTTTTTTATGTGCTCAGTATACAGTAAAGGGGGAGGAGAAAGATTTTTTTTTTTTTTTAAAGGTCATACACCACGCATAAAATCCTCCCTGGAGTTCTTTTCGCACACCAACTGAAGAGATTAAGGGGTCTTGCAATGACAAAAAAAAAAAAAAAAGCTGAACGTCTTTCTTCCGTAAATGATTCTGCTGATGTCCAGCCGAGTTTCTAAAGTGGCCGGAGCATTAAATATGAGCAGGGAAAATGGAGAGCCACGTTTTTTCAAGTGCCGAAACCTTTGAAAAGTCACCCTTTTATCAACTACCCTGCTTCTTCTGAAGAAAAAGAGAGGACAGGTAAGCGAGTGTGAGTGAGAGCTAGTGTGTGGTTGGCAAAGGTGTGAGTTTTTGGGTGGAACCTGTGAATTGCACTTTCTCTGTTCTCTGTGGGTTTTTTAAGGGACCTTGTGAAGGGTTTTATCAAAAATAAATAAATAAATAACAGCAGGATTGCAATTTCTCAGGTTTTCATCGAGTCTATTCTAGTCGACTTTCAGCGCCCTATAAGAGCTGGACACGGAGTTGGCGTACGAGATGGCATTTGGAGCAAGGAAATAACCAGTAAGTTAAGGGAAATAACTAAAAAAAGAAAAAAAGGTTATACAAAAAAATACTAATTAATTAATTAATTAATTAAAGCCACAGACACAATTTCAGTGAAAATTTTAATTTATTATCAAACCCCAAATAAGGAAACTGCACATTTCAGTTCAACACAATAGTATGGCTTTCATTTCACTCCAAGCACAAAATAAAATAATATTTAATCAATAATATTAATTACTTCATTGACATCAAAAACAAAGAAAAAACAAAAGCAACCCATAACTCTCTTGAATAAACCCCATCACAATCAGTTTATCCTGACATATCTCCTTACATACTGTAGATATTGAAGCATTCAGAAGGTGCAGTTAATAATCCTACTAAGTACAGCAAGGTTCAAAATTCAAGATCTTTAATGAACATGCTTCAATTTTGCATCCTTTTTTAATTTAATTTTTTTTTAAAAAGTATTAAATTTTCATTTGCACCACGCCTCGTGCCCTAAGTCTCCTGGAATACGCTCCAGGCCCCCCCGCGACCCTGTATGCCGGATAAAGCGGTACAGACGATGAGTGATGAGTGAGTGATTACAGTTTATATTTTCAGCAAGAAATTGAGTGAAACAAAGAATCTTGGAAATATTGTGAAATCAAGCTGGCATGAGCTCCAAGTTTAAAAAATAAAAAAAAAAATAAAAAAAACACAATGTTACACACAATGTTAAATCAAACCAAACAGGGTTCTGTCTGTGCAATACTTCAGTGGAAGGGATAGGTCGCAATGAAACTGAACTTTGGTACTGTACAAAGGATTTAAAACTAATTGTTATTTGCTTCAGTTTAAATAGTAACCTAGAAATAGGTTCCATCTTAAATATTTAAGACATTCATAGTTTCAACTTCTAAAATGTCAGTTTTAAGTGGAAACCAATATTCCAGATTAATTGGGTGTATTTCAGCCAGGAAAACTAAAAACTATGCTGGACTGCAGCTCTTCGTGACTGGTATCCAGGGAATCCCAATTTAGATACTTCAAATGGGCGCCAAAGCTGCCAGGTTAATTATTCAAACTTACACCTCCCCAATTTAAAACATACACAGTTCGACTTTTGGATATTTCAGTAAGAGAGCTGTGTGTAACATGTGCCAACAGGCTACAGAAGCAATAAAGCACAAGCGTGACACAAACCTGCAGCTTTTAATGTAATAATCCTACACTTAAACTGAATTTTGAGAAGTATTACAATTTTGAAATCTGGGCATTGGTACTGTAGGTCCTGGTTAGTTTCTTACCTGCCATGCAGAAGTCACTGGCCAGTCACTGGATGCAGTGCCAGTCCTACTGTAAGGTAAGTCACAGGGTGCCAAAAATAAGAGGGTTGCGTCAAGAAGAGCAGATCAGATGGTCCACTGTGGCAACCCCTTGACACCCGTAAGACTAACAACAAATTACAACTTTGAAAGCGGAAGATTTTTACCATCCCTAAAATGTAACAAATCCCTCAAAATTGAATAGCTATTTATTACGTTATAAGAGCTGGACACGGAGTTGGCGTACGAGATGGCAAGTTAAGAGAAATAACTAATAATAATA
>JAQMYG010000037.1:10019181-10039263 GCA_030014215.1 Clariallabes teugelsi
AGTCGATAGCTTGAAAAATTTAATGGAGTCAACAGGAAGTGAAAAGAATTTTACTCATAACCCCGTATCTCTTATACTCAAAGTGCATTAAACTATACCATTTCGTCAGATTTGGTTTGGTTGCTTTCACACCAGACGAACCATACCAAAGTAGAGCGGATAAAGCGGTCCGAGACCACTCCTTCAGGCAGGTCTCGGATCGATTGATTTGGTGCGCACCAAAGTACCGAGATTGCATTCACATCAACGCAAACTTACCTAACCAAGGGACCAAACACGTTTGGTGCGCACCAAATGCTGTAGGTGTGAAAGCACCCTAAGAGGAGCTGTTGCATGGACTGAGCAGTGGAAAATCACAGCAACAAGCCAGACTAGACTATTTAACAGTTGACCCTTTAAAAAAATCGAGGCTTGCTTTATAATGTAGGAGCAAATAAAGATCATAATTTAGAATATCAGAATGGCATCTCTTGAATAATAAAATATGACATGCTTTTTGACATTCTCAGAACGTTCCAAGAACATCCTTCTGAAACATTCATTTAATAAGAATTAAATCGTTCTGTTTTTGAATGCTCTCTCAATGTCATAATTGCAACTTATAAAGAGCCTGCATAACCTTTTTACAAAGATACCAAATCAGATTTCAGGAGTGTCTGATGGTAGTCGAGATGTTTTGATGTGATGTGTGTGTATTTGACCTTTATTGCTGTCTGGCTGTAGGTGCACATGAAGGAGGTGATGTCTGCAGTGTGGGTTCAGGGCCTAGATCAGAGCTACCTGCAGGAGCAGATGGTTGGAGACCCGCTCATGAGGGAGGTGATCGGCGAGTGCTGCATGGAGTCATTACGAGGTGCGGCACAGCAAGGAGAGGCACTGCTAGCTGCCTTCAAACCCCGCGGCTACTCCGAGTGCATCGTCATTGCAGGGGGTGAGGACAGGGCGTGAGTATTGCAACGAGCCACAGGAACTAATATTGAGAAGAAAAAAAACATTTTGTATTTGAAATTTAATAGGAATAAATCATAACACGGTGTATTGTGAGAAAATAATTCAGAAGTATTTGATGCTTGGTTTACTATGAAAGTGTACCAATGACGCCTTATTTTAACCATTATTCAATTACCAACCTCTCTTTTAATTCTCTTCCGAATTTAATTACGCAGACTAAAAACAAAGAGTGCAAAGTTCTCTGTCCAGAAAAAATTTATAGTTACAACAAACTTAAAACTTTACCTTTGACTCAATCATCTACCTCAAATAAAATGTCAACGTCAATTAATGAAGGGAATAACCAGGGAGCACCCAATACGATATTATCACGATACCTAGGTGCCGATTCTTTAGATTTTTTTTTAGATTTTGTTACAATTTTAAACAAACTTAGCCACTTTAAATCCATCAAAACACTTCATTGCACCTTGCACTGCTACTCTTGCACATACAGTATACCTTGCAATATTATTATTATCATTATTTCATTTAATTTAATTTTTATTATTATTATTATCCCCCCCCCTCTCCTTTTCTCCTCTTCCTATATTTTATATTATATGTTTATGTAAAGCTGAGGAACACGGGTCTAAGAATTTCATTGCAGTAATGATGCCTCATTGTTATCTGTATATGACAATAAAACTTGAAACTTGAAACAAATAATCCGCGCGTGCCACACAGGATGCTGGACTGCCTGCCAATGTCTGAATAGTTTAGCACCACCTGTAGGATTATAGAGAAATTGCAACATTTTAACACCTCAAAAGCAAACCCAGAAATTAAATTTGGTGTCAGTATTGCAATACATGAATTGCCACACAAAAGAATCACAATACATTACTGAATTAATTTCCCCGCTCATTCTAATAATTGTACACAATTTTTAATATTCACATTACAGCATTCGGTAGACACCCTTATACAGAGCAACTTACATTTTTATGTACATCAGAGGTTATCCAAATTGCTGCCTTGTTTTTTCTTTAGTATCCTTAGTCAGGTAACTGAGTATGCATTTCAGGATTTTTTATCTTAAAGCTTTTATTTTTGGGTGGATTTGTCTTATTTTTTTGACCTAAAAAACATTTTAATAAGCAGTGCCATTGTACTGAATTTTAGCGCGGCTTTGATATGGTCGTACACATGAGGGTGCAGCCCGAGTGCTGAAGGCATCACAGCAATGCTGATGTTCACCACAACAGCATGAGCACAAGTGTTCCACAAATACCGTTTATTATGAACTGTTTATTTATTTAACCAGTTATTTTTGTTCCACCAACACACCTGTCCTTCCCAGCCCGGCAAAACTAACTAACCCCGACTGGCGGAGCTTGTGACTAACAGTTATTAGTGTTATTAACAGGGCTGAAAATAGATTTAAATTCTTACCAGTACGATGTAGCCAAAAGGTGGACAGTCCTGTAAATATAAAAAGTTTCTTGTTATATTTTCATTTATTCTGCTTTAGAATATCAGCTCCGTTAAATTTCATCTTCCTGGGTTGAATCCCCAATAGGGTTAAATGGAAAGCTAGTACGCGAGGGTGTAAAATGACCTGTTCCCAACACCAAGTCGTGCCCTTGATCAAGGATTAGAGAGGCATTTTGGATTCACGGGATGGGATTCAGGACGAACTGTTCAGAGGTGTGAAGAAGCAGTTATTAAGGAGTCAGAGTGTTGTTTAAGATGACATAATGTTATCAGATATGCTTTCTTGCTGAAAGTGCTTCAGTGACTGGTTTTGAATGTGAGTTTCGGCAGGCAGCCGCTCTCTCCACATTTATTGTGATTCTTTGATGAATACATCTCTAAAAAAAAAACACTTGCATATAGAGTTACCATAGCAACGATAACGTGCTAGACTGAGCATATTAACATAGGTGCATAAATTAAAATAACTTGCTAATAACAGTCCATTAATAACAATCAAGAATTTGTCAGCGTGTGGGATTACAGTTATTATGCATTATTTGAAACTGAGATGAGTTGATTATTTTTTTAAAGTTATGTGGAAAATAATAGTATAAATGTTATAAATAATAATTATTAGATTTAATTAGATATTATTAATATTTAATTAATTATAAATAGAATAGTTATTCACACATAAACATGCACAACACTAATTTCTCACAACTAGTCTTTTTAAAAAAAAAAAAAGTTTATTAATGCAGCATAACAAAGCTATATTCAGTGTAATTTTATTATCTTCATGATGAAATTAAGGGGAGTGTTTTTGTCTGTTCTGTTTCCTGTTCAGGACCCGGAAGCCGTCTGCAGTGACGCGCTGCATGTGCCCTCTTTACGACAGGAACCGGCAGCTCTGGATCGATCTGCAGCCTATGAACGAGAGGAGAATCGGTCACGGGGTGGTCAATGCCGGTCAGTACCTTCTTCCACACAGAGCTTTATTCCTGTCCGGTTTTTATGCAGAACATCAGAAACCCTGACTGCAAAATATCTTGTAATGATCAAAGATATGTCCCTTGTTCAGGATGCAAATCCTAAAACATGTCTAACCTGTGTGGGTGCTCTTATCCATCAAAGTGAAATGATCTTTATATAACACCACACACAGGGGAGGTAAATTGAGTAGGACACATTTACTTTGCATATATTGCAGGTGAAGTTGAGTACAGATTGTGTTAAATTTCATAGGAAGTTTGAGCACTAGTGTTCATTGTTTTGCCATCAGGATCACTATTTAGGGAGGGTGGAATTATTGGCCTCCATTAAGCAAAGACAGCAACTAAGGAGATTTGAAATGACTGGAATCGGGTTAGACACTGTCAAACAGTATTAGTGCTGATCCATCAACTTTGAGGAATAAATGTAGTCAGGAAAAAAATAAACAATCGCACATGCTTGAAACACCACAAAGGTCATGTGGTCTGATGAGTCCAGATCTACCCTGTTTAAGAGTCATGGGTGCATCAGGATAAAAAGAGAGTCGGATAAAGGGATGCACCCATTATCCCTAGTGGCTACTGTACAAGCCTGCTGGGGCTGTGTTACAATCTGGGGCTGCTTCAATTTCAGGTCAGATTCATTATGTTATGTGCTCAAAGAATGAGGTCATGAGCACCTCAAGTTTTTCCTTCAATTGATTTTTTTCTTCTCTGGTGGCATATGCATATTCTAAGATGACAACGCCAGGATTCACCATGAGCATGAGACATCAATTTCACATTTGGATTGACCACCACAGAGTCCAGGCCTTAAATCCACTCGGAATTTTTGGGATGTGCCGGAGAAGACTTTTACCCAGCAGTCCGACTCCTCCATCATCAAGACAAGATCTTTGAGAGAAATTAATGCTACTAGAAAGATTATAAAGATTATAATCACTCCTAATTGCTGGTTTAAGGGAGGTAAAAGGTGTGTGTCCCTGTTAGATTGAATGAATATTCTGAGAGTTTTTTTTTTTCCTTTTTGGAGTACAAGAATTTTGGCACCAAGAGCAGTTGATACATTACAAGTCAAAAGTTTGGGCAACTCTAAATTAACTTCTCCTCTGCAGCAGAGGTAAATTTTAAGTTTTGGTCTTGCTTTCTTGGGAAGGTCTTCATGAGAGCCAGTTTCATCGTGGGTGCTTGATGGGTTTTGCAAATGCACTTGACACAATACTGTTCTTGCAAGAACTATTGCAGAACAGCTGACCTTTCTGTGTTAAAAATAACAACTGATATTTGTTACTTAAATACCTAATGCCATATGTGTTATTTCATTGTTTAAAAAAAAAAATCGAGTATTGTTCCAGAATGTAGAAAATAAATCTAATTTTGTGTCATCTAAATTCTAGTTGTTGCCAATTCAATAAGACATTGTGTTAGAAATATTTAATAACATTTCAACAAGAAGTTATTATCTTATTACCTGAATATTGTAATAATTGTTACTCACTTGCAAATAGTGATGCAATGCAACCAGAGATATGAAAGTAGCAGTATTGTACATTTTTTTTATTTTATTGTACAATGTCCACCCTTAGGAACATTTAGTGCTACCATCTAGAACTCTCAGTAATTACAGTGAATACCGTCACAGTGAGTACCCTCATCAGAAGTTCATGTTCACTGTTCTCCCTCTCAGACGGCTGCCTCTTTTCGATTGGGGGAATGGATGAAAACAAGGCCGTGTTGAGCAGTGGGGAGAAATACAACCCAGAGACCAACACTTGGACGCATATTCCACCAATGAACCAGGTATCTTCATCAATAGCCAAAAGGGTGCTATACGTCAGATGATGCTTCGTTTAATTCCTTCAGATATCCTTAATAATTTGATTTTTCTTTCTGTTCATTGGATATTATGAGGGGCGTTCAAGTTAAACCAGGACTTCTTCTGGATTAGGGTGTGCAAACATTTTAAAGAGGGACGTACGTCTGCTCCCGACCAAGGTGGCTGCTGTAGTTTTCGGGAACATTCAGCAAGTGGATCGCCTGGTCTTTGAAAAACGAGTGATAACTTGCGGAAGAGAAGCACCTGTCTGTCAGAAGTGCACACACAATCATTCACAAACACAGGAACTCAGCTGGGAGTTATTATAGTTACAGTCCCCAATACAGACCTGACCTCGCTCTAAGCACGTGTTTTGTGGTGGCCGTTTTTGCTCCCGGGAGGCCAGAGTTTCGGATGTGAAGCAGGCAGTCCGATCATGGATGTGGTGTACTTGAGAAAACTTTCTACCTTGATGGTATCCAATCACTAGAGAAATATTGGGATAAATGCATTAGTGTAGCAGGAGATTATATAGAGAAATAGAGATATAGAGAGTTTTTTACTCCCATAACTGTATTCTGTTATCAAAAATCCTGTTTTGACTTGAACGCCTCTCTTTGTTCCTCCACTAGGGGCAGCGCACACCTGCTTTTCCATTTGCATGCTGGAAAACAACATGGCCGCATCAGATGTAAAAACAGCAAACTGTAGTTTTAACACCAGATGTCAGTGTTTGACCCGCATCGTTTCTAACGTGTTTAGGCAAGGCAGCACTTTTGTATTGCTGAACTGGATGGACTCATCTATGTGCTGGGTGGGGAGAATGAGGACACAGAAGTCCTCCTCACCATGGAAGTGTTTGACCCTCACCTAAATAACTGGACGACCCAGACAAGCATGACTACTGTTCGTAAGGTGAGACAGAAAAAACAAAACACAAAGGTGTTTGCACTGGGATTCATTTGCTTATCACACACTTGGTCGGCGTTAGACAAACACCCGCTTGTCTCGTTCTTCAGTTTGGATGCTGTGCCACAATGAAGAAGCAACTCTATGTCATGGGAGGAGGGTCTTACGGGAAAATTTACGACTCTGTGGAATGTTACAACCCCAAGACTCAGCAGTGGACCACACTCTGCCCTCTAAAGGAGAGAAGGTAGAAAAGCATGTGGAGAACTGTATAAGCAACAAAAATGGAAGTTGGGTTAGTGTAGGGGGGGAAAAACGTAATTTTTTTTTAGACACTCAGGTAAAAGAGGAACGATGTCCTGTAAACAGGTCATACAGCCTTAGTACTCTGTGTTGTTTCACTCCTAATATTCACCCGTGTTGTGTTATTAAGTAAACACGTAGTACAAGATGACATGGCGCAACCTTGTTTGTTTAGGCAGACTGGAGAGCAGGAAAATGATGTCTTGTTATCGTTCATTTCACTTTGAGCGATTGTGTTTGCGTGTACGCCGGAGAAGCTAACATTAGTTATGGTTTTTGGCTGCAGGTTTGGCGCCGTGGCGTGTGGTGTAGGGCAGGAGCTCTATGTGTTTGGAGGAGTGAGGAGCAGAGATGCTGACAACCCCGAGTCCAGTCAGATGACCATCTGCAAATCTGAGTTCTTTCACGATGAGTTGAAAAGGTGGGTTTAAAAAAAAAAAAGTGGGGGGTTGCATTAAAAGATGACTTTGTTGAGACATTAGGACACATAATAAACTATATTCCTGTAAAATCTCTTGCCGATGTTATAAACCTACAGATGGGTGTTGCTTGACGATCAGAGCCTGTGTATACACACCACATCATCATTCGTATATGGAGCTGTTCCCATTGGGGCCAGTATATACGTGGTGGGAGAACTGGATACAGGTAAGCCCGGTACTGATTTTACAAACATCATTTCTTTCTCTCTCTCTCTCTCTCTCTCTCTCTCTCTCTGTGTGACCACTGCTTCAGATGTTAACGTTTCGAGGTATAAAATGATCGATTTTAACGAGATTCATTTTAATAACTCTTAAGATTTGAAGCTCCAGATATTTAAAACATATTTAAAACATTTATAACAAATATGTCAATTTTAACATACATTTCTGGTGTTTATTCACACTAATTAAACTTTTGTAGCACACACGGGCAACATGCTTTTCCTCTTACACATGATATTTTGTCTTTCATTTATGAAGTTAAATGCCTCTGTACTGGACTGCTGTCCCTTGCAGTGTGAGTAGGCCCTGGATTCACAACAACCCTGAGCACGATTCCACTCTACAGCAGAAAAGAATGGAAAATCTGTGTAGACAGAATCTCACCAATCTCATTCAACCAATAAATGTTAAAACAGAACAATCATGCCTACAAGTGTTATACAATAATAGTAAAAGTCTTATGACAACACAGACTTGAGCATGTCTCACCAATGCTTTTATAGAGGTTTGCGCATCTCAGTAAAAAAAAAATAAAATAAAACAAATTCTGCTTAATTCCACTTTTCCGAAGGGTCTGTGGTACTCGTGCCGTCATAGAGTAACTGTGGCACTTACAAGTTTAAAACTTTATTGGTACCATAAAAGCACACATGACAGATTTGGGTCTTAATTGAAGAAAAAAAAAAAACCTTTAATGAAAATGTTTTACACAAATGGTTTTCATGTAATGTTTAATGATGCCCCGGCAACTGCCCATAGACATCCATTAAACAGTAAGGAAGTCTCAGTTAACCCCTTCATGCATTGTGTCCACATTTATACACACACACACACACACACACACACACACACACACACACACACATAGTATGTTAAATTTTTAATAGGAGTAACATTTAAATAAAATAAATTTTCTATTTTATAATTTTAACCCTCCTATTATCTTTGGGGTAAATTTGACCCTATTCAATGTTTAAAGTCTTAAAATAAATGACAAAAAAAAATTTTTTTTTGCTTCATATTCAGTTACGTTTATACATAAACTTGGGTAACAATTTTAATTATAAAATTTTCTGGGGTCAAATTAACCCAAGGATAAAAGATGTTAACAGTAAAACATCTTTAAAAGTAAAATTAGATGTTAAAAGTAAATTTGAAGGTAACAGGAGGGTTGAGAAAGGGAAAAAAAAGTACAATAATCTGGATATTTTTCTATATTCTTTGAAGGGTTAAATAGTTTAAACTACGTGGGGCGTTCATGTCAAACCGGGACTTGCGATGAAATTTCTCATGACTGAAGGCGTAAAAAAGATTGATATTCACTGAAGACTCCAAGCACAGTACACTAATGAGACTCGTGACCTCAGTGAAACGTTTGAGCAGTGCAAACGTGTTAAACAAAGCCGACGATCCTGCAGCAGTCGCTCCTATGAGCATCCGTTGACGGCAACGCAACGCCTGATCCCTGAAAACTGATGCAGAAGAGACGCATCTGTCTGTGTGATCTGTACACAATTACTCACCAGCACAATGCAGGAACTCAACGGGGGATGTGTCAATAACTCCCAGCTGTCATTTCTACATGTTTGGGACATTAAATGAGGTCCTGGGAGGCCAGCTTTTCAGACGTGAAGCAGGCAGTCGGATCATGGCTCCAGTGTACTGAGAGAACTAGTGAAACACTGGGATAAGTGCATTAGTGTAGCAGGAGATTATGTAGAGAAATAAATGTAGCTTTTACTCTCATAACTGTATTCAGTTATTCTACACAATCAAAAATCCCGGTTCCACTTGAACGCTTAGCCAAAAGGGTGCTATAGATTGGTGATGTAGATTTTGAGAGAACACCAGGATAACAATTAAAAGGTATTAAATCCATGTTAATATTTTGTTTATATGCTGAAACACCTTTAAGAATCTATTTTGAGTGATTATCTTCTTATGAACATGCTAAGTTGCATAACATTACTATACTAATATGTGGTTGTGTGTGGTAGTTACATCTTTATGATGTATGTTAAAACATTACAGCACAGATGTTTTCAGCAGTTTTAAATTCCTTGGTAAATGAGCCTTAAATGATGAAAAGGTTGTAGTTGTAACAGATAAAAGCTCATTTTAATATGTTGTCTTTAATTTTGCATCTTATGTCTTATTCTAATGCAGAAAAACTTGCCATCTACCCCTGTGTATTAAGTCACATGTTATGGGGGGAATGCATTAATAGATGCCTCTAAACTTTAGCACTGTAGCTACATTCCCAAACAAAACACACACACACACACACACACACACAAAAGTATTCATGACGCGATTTGATTAAAAATACTAAATATATAAATATTTTGACACTTATTGCGATTCCGATTTAAACTAGTAACTTTCACATGTACAATTTAGTATTCAAACATTTGTACTATTCATTCATCAATTCGTTCATTCATCTTTTGTAACACTTATCCTGTACAGGGTCACGGGAGGTCCTGGAACCTATCCCAGGAGACTTTGGGGACGAGGCAGGGTACATCCTGGACAGGGTGCCAGCCCATTACAGGGCACGCACACACAGAGCATTATTTAGCCTAATCTGCATGTCTTTGGACTGTGGGCAAAGACTCCAACTGAATGATGGAAGTAGTAGTAGTTGTATTAAGGCAGTGTGTTCAGTTCTATCTGAAATTCTCCTTTCACAACATGGCCACCGTGACCTCTGCCGAGTAACATGTGATAGCATCTGTGATTTTCTTGTCTCTTCGAGGTCTCTCCCATTCGGCACGATCCCTGCAAGTGCTCTGTCTTCATTAGCGAGCCTTCATTAGCATTATCCAGCGTTCAGTCGAGGTGGAGATTTGTTAGAGGCAGCTCAAAGCGTTTCTATAATTTGCCTCTTAGTTTATCATGTTTTAGGGTCCGCTTCTTTTTGACTGTAGTGCTGTACTTCTTGCCGTTCCTCGGCGAGTCTTAACCGAATGTGCTAGTGGTTAGCTGTCGCATCGAGCCCGGTAATGTAACAAGGAAGCTGAAGCTAGATAAATATCACTCAGGGGTTTTTGCCAGGACACTCAGTAAAGTAATTAACCTCTTGATAAACATTCATAATAGACAGCTTGCGCAATATGTGAGATTAGGTTCAGCGTTTAAGTGAGACATGTTGCTATTTTAGGCGTTCGAATGTACGCACAATTTAGCTTTATTCAGACATGTACACATGGTCCTTATTTAGAAATGGACACGAATAGATATTAATGTCTGCTTCGTCGTTCGCACAAAAGAGAATTTGTTCCTCATGATCGGTTCGACTTGCTTCACCAGAAACATCTCTTTTTATTTGTTTAAAGCATGTATGTATAGTATGATGTTATAGTAAAAAAAAAAAAAATCTACTCTAGATGAATTTTTATATCGTTTTTAATCAAAGCTCAGAATGGTGCGAGTGGTGACCCTTAACTGATCTTCATTTCTGTTAAAGCCTCTTCACCTGTACGAACCGCACAAGCAAAGGTTCCTCTATCGCACTTTCACCATCAACACCGCTGCACTTATCATCTGGATCACATGTCGGAACTTCAGTGTCGGATTTCTCACTAATATATAAATTGAAAGTCACACACCCACTAATTTATTATGTGAATAATTAAAACAAAGCATCAATCAACAATTGAGGTTCAGAAGATCAGAACTTCCACTGGTGCGCCCTTGTGTAAGCGTCATGGCTGACCCTGTGCTCTGATCCCAACTCCATAACAAGTTGGGAATTTTACTTTTGAGATGTTTTGCGACAAATATACGCTTCTTCCAATTTATCACCAGAATCATTAAACGCATAATAAATATTCATTCGTTGTTTCAAGTTGGCACTTTCCTTTAAATAAATTTTTTTTTCTAAAATTATAATGTAAGGTATGTAAGTCTCCCACTGTGTGTGTGTGTGTGTGTGTGTGTGTGTGTGTGTGTGTGTGTGTATGCGCAGGCACCAGTTACGACTACGTCCGAGAGTTCCGGCGCAGTACAGGCACTTGGCATCCGACCCGCCCTCTCCTGCCTTCGGACCTGTGTAAGACCGGCTGTGCTCCTCTGCGCATCGCTAACTGTAAGCTGTTCCGGCTGCAGCTGAAACAGGGCCTGTTCCGGATCCGAGTGCCGTCCATGTAACGTGGACTTCCATGCTTATGTTGTGTCATCATCCTTCTGCTTTTGCTGATTGGGTAAATAAAAAGAAGAAAGTTTAAAAAAAGAAAGTAAAAGAAGAAGCGCATGTGGCGTTTTGGAAAATCGCTGGAATTTAAGGCGAGGATGCTTACTTGAGTGAGCGGTGTTGGGGACATTTTGTCCACTTTGATTCATGTCTTCTTAAGGGAATGTGTCTTAATTTCTCGACTTTTTTTTACTGTAAGGGATCTTTTGATATGTAGCAGCTTCCTTGCTTTTTGTAGTGTTAATACTGTTATAAGTGTGGACCACAGGTTGTTGCTCATTGCTACAGCCTTTACACACGGCACTAATACAGATAATCGCTTGGGTCACAATAAGGAAGCAGCTCGACTGCGTTTGTTTGTTTTTTCATTTTTTTTATTTTTTTTATTTAATAATTCATGTATTCGTCATTACACTTGGGTCCGCTGTTGACGGGAACCGAGTTCGACTCTCGGGAGAAGAATGATGGGAGCAGCGGTGTATTTTTAGCTAATATTAAACACTGCTTTAGTTATAGAAAGTATTAGCTCTCGTGGCAGACTGGTGTGAAAAGTATTTGGGGGAAACGGACGAAAGCATGCATATATAAACACAGTAGCAGAGCCAGGGTTGTTTTTTTTTTTTGTTTGTTTAGCATTATTAAGCTTTTAATATTAAGACTATGCCACGTGGAGGTACAGTAATTCCATGTAATACAGTACAGTAGAGCTTAGGCATGCTACATGTGTTAAACCAGTAGTAGGAACTGTTCTGTTCTGTATTGATCACAATCGTACTCAAGGATCCTCATTCACGTTCGAGTTGCCTAGTGTGTGTTTGTGCATGTGTGTTTTTGAGGGTGACCTTTGAACTGGCTTTCCAGTCAGTGCAGACCGTTTTGGCATCCGGTGACCCCATTTGTTGTGTTCTCGTCACAGCTGCTGCTGTCTATTCTAATCGTTACAGATCGGCTCCTAGAGAGACTCGTGAGCGCACACGTCTGCTCGATGATAGAAACGGCCCATGCTAAGCAAACATTTGCGACAGCTTTGTTTTAGGCGATCCTAATATAACGCAACATGATCACACCTTTTATATACACACGACTACTTCGGGATTAGAGGCTGTGTCCATTGTTTGTTTTTTTACGTTTTTAATCAGCGGAATGAGTTGGTGCTAAATAATTATAGATGTTCATTTTGCATTGGGGTAAAAATAAAAATAAAATCTGTTTGTTCGTGTAAGCTGTATAACAATCCTGTGTTTCAGGTACGAGCTGGGACACGGTGTGTTCGTGATCATGTATTTTGTTGACTCAGGTGCCTGGCTGGTGAGCGTCCATCTCTGGCCTGTGTAACACTCCTGAAGAATTTACTGTGTCGTTTACTTATGCGTACCTCTGCTTTTAACCCAAACCTCCCATCTCCAGACAAAAACCCAGGCAGAAACTCGATATGCAAAAAGCTATCTACAAGATACTACTAAGTACTGTCTATCTAGTACATGCAATGCTTTATCACCGTTTGATTTGATTATTTATGTGTTTTTCCCTCCATGCTATGCATGATCAGTGATAATGCCCCTTCACTCATCTCCTATTAAATAGCCTCGACCTTTGCTCTGAAATTTTTAAAAGCATCGTCTGATGCTTTAGTGCCGTCAGTAGGGACGCCTTTCTACAAAGGTTTATATAATACTGTACCACTAGAACAACTGTATGCACCTTTGACAATACGGCTCACGCCCAGAACTTAGATGTACAGTGTGTGTGTGTGCGCATGCATGTGCAAACACAGCATGACTATCAATACACACTACACATTCCTTCATGTGCCATTGTTTACAGTACACGCTGGAACCCTTAATTAACATTTGTAAAGATCCAGTTACAGAAAATTCCTTCCTTTCAAATGTCTGGCAAAGTAATTAACATGACTGTGTGGTAACGACAATTACCTTATAATAACAATCTGTTAATGTGTAACCGTAAATGGTTATAATTTACCCCAAAGAATGAGGAAAAATACATAAATCTTTTTCTGACGCACTATATACGTCACAATATTTTTAACAACTAACATCGAAACCGTGGTGTTGCATAAAATATATATATATAAGAAAAAATTTAAAGATTTGTGCTCTTTTTAGAATTTAATAACCTTAACTTGAAAAAGAGAAACCAAGTACATTTTATAGTTCATATTGTACTGATTGAAAATGATTATTAAAAAAAACAATATAAAAACAAACAGAAGAGAAAGCATTTGTAAATTTATTTTAAAAATTGTCAAATTTTGAATACTTTTAAGCATAAATTTTTTTTTTGTGGTTCGTCTACGT
Organism: Clariallabes teugelsi; assembly: GCA_030014215.1. Taxonomy (NCBI): domain Eukaryota; kingdom Metazoa; phylum Chordata; class Actinopteri; order Siluriformes; family Clariidae; genus Clariallabes; species Clariallabes teugelsi. The sequence goes on from JAQMYG010000037.1 coordinate 10,032,828, forward strand.
GCCATCCGGCAAATCGCCCGACGGATACTCCCCACCCTGGAGATATACTCGTCATCTCTGTGGTAGTTACTTAAGGGGTCGGGTTGCCAGCTCGACGCCTGCTTGTCATTCACACACAACAGGTACAGTAATTTGGGAACGGCAATTAGCCTGACCTGCATATGTGTGGTCTGTGGGAGGAAACGGGAGTACCCGGAGGAAACCCACCAAGCTTGGGGGCGAACATGCAAACTCCATTCACACAGACCACAAGAGGGAATCGAACCCTGATCCTTGAGGTGCAAAGCTCCATCACTAAGCCACCATGTCCCCTTAAGCATTTAAACCACTACAAAACTTTACCACCTTATCATAGCCATACAACACTTATTGTAAAATACTTTATATCACTCAGCCCTACTTCGAAGCATGTTTTTATACTAGCACGTCACTTTAGTATTTTTTTAACTAGTCTGTTCTGAATTTGATGCAGAAAGAACAAACTACGTCTTTTTCCGTTCGTCTCTGAAAACCACAAACTAAAATTGTAATGTTTTAATAAGCTATGTCGTCAGCAGCCAGTCAGGACAGAGAGGTAAATGAATTGCAGTGCTAAAAAAAGCTGCCTTAAGTTTAATAATTTACACAGATACCGTACATTGATCAGCAATAACTTTAAAACCACCTGCCTAATATTGTGTAGGTCATCCTTGCACCACCAACATAGCTCTAAGACTCCACAAAACCTCTAAAGGAGTCATGTGGTATTTGGCACCAAGATGTTAGCAACAGATCTTGTAAGTTATGAAGTGTATTCTTCATGGATCTGACTTGTTTGTCGAGCACATGCCAAGGATGCCTGATCAGTGTGAAATCTGAAGAATTCTGAGCCCAGGTCAACCTTAAACAACCTTAAACTCTTGGCATGTTCGGCAAACTATTTATTCGCAAAAAATTGTTGAGTGGCAGGTCGGCCACTGTCGATAATGAATACTATAACCATAAAGTGGTGTACTTGGTCTGCAACGATAATTAGGTAAGCAACATCGAGCAGGACATCACACTACCTTGCCTTCTGGTGGCACCTCTACTCCAGTATGTGATGCAAACACACCTGGCAGTCTCACTCATCGCCGGGTCTCGGGGGGACCTGGATCCTATCCCAGGAGACTTGGGGCACGAGGCGGGGTACGCCCTGGACAAGGTCCCAATCCATCACAAGGCACTCACACATATATACACACTCTACAGGCAATTTGGGAACGCCAATTAGTCTAATCTGCATATCTTTGGACTGTGGGAGGAAACCGGAGTACCCAGAAGAAGCTGCTCTGGATGCTCATGTGCCCGTAGTACTGTAGGTGCATGGTAATGGCCAGGGGTCCGAGGACACACTGCCCCATATATACTATAGCAGGCTGTGATGCACTGTATATTCTGATACCTTCCTATCATATAGCCAGCGATAAATTCTTCAGCAATTTGTGTTACAATAGCTCTTCTGTCCTTCGTTCCATACCGGCATTAGTGAGCCTTGGACGCCCATGACTCTGTCACTGGTTCCCTAGTGGTTCCACTAGTTCCCTTCCTTGGACCACTTTCAGTAGATAATAACTTCTGCATACAAGGAACATCCCACAAGACCTGTCATTTTGGAGATAAGCTGATCCATTTGTTTAGCCATCACAGGTTGGCCCTTGTCAAAGTTTCTCAGATCCTTATGCTGGCCCATTTTTTCCTCCTTCCAACACATCAACTTGAAGAACTGACTATTAAGTTGCTCGCTACTGTATCTCACCCCTTATGGCAGGTAATACAGTATAATAATGGGATAATAGCTGGTTTTAACAATATGACTGATCTGTGTGTGACCAAAAGTTTGTGGACATTCCATATGACCCATTTGTGCTTGTTGAACATTCCATTCTGTCTTTGTTTTAAAACCACCACTCTTCTGAAGATTTGCGAGTGTGGCCCTGTGGACTTGCGTCCGTTCAGTGGGTAGTGGCATGCAAGTTCATCCTAAAGGTGTTCAACACGGCTGAAGTCAGGGTTCTGGGCAGAGCCCTCAAGTTCTTCCACTAGAATCTTGGCAGATCATGTCTTCATGGTGCTCAGTTCGTGCACAGAGGCATTGTCATGCTGGAAAAGGTTTGGTGTCCCTGCAGCAAAGAAAGCCCCTTTTATTGCAATTGCAACTTTGTGGCAGCAGGGCACATATAGGTATGAAGATCAGGTACAACAGTATTCACAAACTTGGCCATTATTGGTTCTTGTTAAGCAGTTCTTTGCCGTACATTTCAGTATTTTTAGTACTCGGTTAAGTGTGCTGAACTGTCTCTGTAACTGCAGTCTGCAAGTTAACAATGCTAGAATAATTATCATATGGATGTAGAGAATTTCCCTTTGGGATTAATAATCTATCTATCTATCTATCTATCTATCTGTCTATCTATCTGTCTATCTCTGGCCTACAATAGGAGAATAAACCTCAGGCTTTCATTCAGTAAGATACAATTTTAAGTCATATAGCAGCGATTTGATATTTGGCGAAGCCACTCAATCGGCTGTGATACGAAACTATTTGCTTTAGTAATCTCTGGTAGAATTTGGACTTGGCCTGCTGATAATTTGTATTTAGCCTGCTGGTAATTTATGAACAATGATGTAGAGAAGGAATATTTTCGCTAATTAATTTCAGGCATGACCTTTTAAACCGGTTCTTGCAACAAATTGTTGGATAGTTACACCCTTAGTCTAAAGTCTAAGGTGTATTCTTACGCAGCACCTACGCAGCACCTTGAGGATGAGTCGCACATAAATCGATATTAACCGATGGACTCTTACATTTGCGTCAGATCCTGGTCGATGATGTTCCATTGCACAAACTGTGAATGAGTAGGTACTATTGTAATTCTTCCTTTTATTTTGAAACAAATGGACCACCAAATAAAATTGGATGTCATCAGTGACTGTTCTTTCTGACACAGCAGCAGGATTATGGAAGATGGTCGCATTAATCACTTAAACCAAATTGCTCTCCTGGTGAGAGTTAATTTAACAGGAGGTCTCGTGACTTGGGACAGTGCTGCAGCTGAGATTGGGGGGGGGGGGGTGATCTGGCCTCTAGTGCCCTACATTAGGAGCTTGGGAATTATCCTCTAAGGCCCTAATCTGTCTGGGTGAAACACAGAGCAGACCGGACATGTCTGCACGTCAGTACTCAGATGTGCTAACCTATCTGACCTGTAAATTAATTTCATTTGTGAGGTTTTCAACAGGGGTTTGGGCTATTTGTACAGATCCATGGTTTAAAGCTTATACAAAGCCAAAATGCTATACTGTATATTGTTTTGTTTTTTTAATGTGTGCCAATCTGTCTTCCTTGTTCTTCTTCTTCTAACAGTGATGATCAAATATGTATAGAAAATGATATCCTATACAGAGCTGTTTACAGGGTGTAACATTCCCTTTTTTGATTTTATCATAAATATTCGAACAAAGACATCATGTCATGATATTTGAGTAAACCTGTAAAGAACCTACACTGAATAAAGGCATCGCCTTCTTATCCACTGGCTAAAAGTTACACACTTGTGCCATTGTTTTTCAAAGCAACCTGAAAATGTGTTTATCCTTACTGCATTTCTCTTGTGTGGCGTTAATAAAGAGTGCTGTATATTAGGAACTTTCTGTAAAGACCCATGATCTGTTCAAGTCATAACAGATGCTTGTTTTACCGTCTGCTCTAACATGTGATTCCGTTTGTGGCTTGTGACTACATGTTGGGGGGGGGAGAGAAAGAAAAAAAAAACAGACCTAAATCTATTCAAAGTAAATGCAGCAATTCATGGGTACGCTTGAGCAATGGGAGTGGGTGGTCTGGAAAAACAAAGCACACTATGCAAACCATGTAGGGCTCATCCTAAACTGAAGAGTGAGGCTGTTTAAAACACTTGTTTGGGTGTTTTTTTTTTTTTCAGCGAACCCTCAGCCTCGTCACATCCCTAACAAAACACTTCCTGTGGCTTGCTTCCTGTGCCGCAGTCAGCCATGTGACAAAGCGCTAGGTCACTCTGCCTGGTCTCGTTTTTGGTGATATGGTAAGTCTTATTCATTCCTGGTCTGGAAGAATGACAGCCAGGTCGAGAATGCTAAGTGGTACTTTTTTTTTTTTTTGCCTCAGCCTGGTTACTGTGGGACTGCAGAGTCTATCATCAGAGTATATCCAGCAGGGACATGAGCACCCTGTCTCGGCAACCACACACAGTACAGACTGTCAACAAAACAAGAGAGCTTAAGATCGTTCTCATGGGTACTAATCAAGCTGGTATCTTTGCTTGGTGTCGTGATGTCATTGCCTGTAAAAAAAAAAAAAAAAAAAAAGAAAAGAAAAAAAAGGTCAAAGAAACCACACAGTGTTTGTTACAGTAAAGTTTCCTGCTGCATAAGGAGTCTACATAGGAGTATTCAAATGGCAGTAATGTGTAACTGTTTGTAATGAAGGCCTTGGGCTTAGAAAAGATGAATGCTAGTTGAAACAAAACAGCTGCTCTTTATGGCAGCAGTGAATTAGAGAGGAGATAAGGCTTGTCTCTCCCTGGCTGATATAAAGTGCGAGTTTATGAGCCAAAGTATAGCTGGTGTGTTGACACAACAAGGCCTGACACATTGAGTTTCATCAACCCAGGCTTTTTTTTCTTTTTTTTTTGTAATGTTGCTCATCTATCCCTTGAAGACAGTTATGACGTCAAGGGAAAAGACGTTGCTACATTCTTTGGGACTGTTAGAAACTGTTTTCTGTCAGTTGCATTGGACGGCTTCCTGAGCGATCTTGTGCAGTTTCAGGAGTGTCGAAATGGATCGTATGTAGTGATCGGTAATCACTGAGGAGAAGTGAAATCTCTCTGAATGATGAGCAAAATCAGTGGGCTACTGAGTTTCTATAGTACATGAATAAATTAAAACCAAAGATAGATTTATGACATAAGCTTTTGGTCTGACAGGGTAGTGGTGTCATGGTTTTACGGTCAGAGGATAATCTCACTGCCAACTTGTTCAAAACACTAATTAAAATGCATTTCTGGCTATTACCGTCTGTGTTTTTTTTTTTTTACATGGTTAGTTTACTTATTCTGTTTGTTTATATCATTTTTGTGTGTCTACAAAATAAATAAATAAATCACCCCTTCCTCTGGACAAAATTATTCTACAACAACCTCCAGTCTGTCCATGACCCGCACTGTATAATCTGTTACTACTGTAAACATGTTACGTTGCTACTTCTGTTTGTCTTTTCTAACATCATATATGATAGATATTCAACATAGATGAATCTGGCTTTCTATAACTGAATCATCTCTCTGTTTTGGCTAAGCAACTCTGCGCATGTTATTTTTTTCCCTTTCTCCCCCCCCCCCCCCATGCACCACAATTTCTCACCACCGTGATGTCTTTCCAGGAAATAACAATGAGGTGATTACTGTCAATCTTAGAGAAATTATGGAAAAATCATTATTTAAAATGTTGGTTTCTAGGGAACGAGGACAATTAACGGGATTTGATCTACACATATACGAATGTGCAAAGACATTTTTGTACAAAGTTTTTTTTTTTTAAATCACCATTGTCACAATCTTGTGTGTTTTAAAATAGAAAATTTTATATCCCAAAACTGCTTTAAAAAAAAAAAAAAGTCATATCATGAAGCTTCAGACTCCTTAGTCAGGACACAGCTGTAACCGTTAGCCTGAAGGCCATTCCTTTTTAACTGAGGTCCTGTAGGTTGGAGGTTCCATGCCCACTCTTGCCATTGGTCTTTTATTAGTCTAACCTAGTCTTTGAACAACCTCCAGTGCTGAAATATGTACTATATGGACAAAAGTATTTGGCTAAACCTGCAATGACATTGTATCCAAATACTTCAATATGGAGTTGGTCCCCCTTTTGCAGCTATAACAGCGTCCACTCTTCTTGGAAGCTGTCCACAAGATTTTGTCTATGGGAATTCATATCCATTCACTCTGCAGAGCATTTATGATGTCGGGCAATGTGGTTGTTGGACGAGGAGGCCTGGGTCGCAATCTCGTTCCAGTTCATCCAAAAAGTGCTCGATGGGGTTAAGGTCAGGGCTCTGTGCGGGCCAGTTAAGTTCTTCCACAACAAATTCATCACATCGAACTTTTATCGTCATTGTTTGTTCATTAGGGTACAGTCAAGTTGGAATAGAAAAAGGGCCTTGCCTAAACAGTTGCCACAAAGTTGGAAGCTTAGCATGACTAAGATGACTTGGTATGCTGAAGCATTAAGATTTCCCTTCACTTGGGAAAAGGGACCTGATTGAAACACCTGAATTCAATAATTAATATATATACACACAGTACCGTTCAAAAGTTTTAGAACACTTGCAAATTTCTTTGTTTTTGTTTAGTGATTTATTTTCTACATTCTACAACAA
>JAQMYG010000037.1:10039363-10055619 GCA_030014215.1 Clariallabes teugelsi
TGTAGTTTTTATGTGTGTTTTTATATATATATATATATATATATATATATATATATATATATAAATTCCCCAGTTTATATATATTAAAATTTTATCCTGTGCACCTATTGCTTTGTGGTTTTGGAACTGGTTTTAGTTTTTTTCTTTTTTTTTCCTTTTAACTTTTAAAACTTTTTTTGTTTATTATTCTTTTTACAGTAACCCCAAATTCGTGAACCCTCTTCTTTCTCCATTTTGTGCGAAGGGGAATCTTTCTCACACACACACACAGCGGTGAGTAAAAAAAAAAAAAAAGAGGAGAAAAAAAAGACGCACAACAGCGCATCCGCTCGCCTCCCCATTGACGTCACTTGGAAGTCATGTGAGGCGGCGTAGACCAATCAGGAGAATGCTATCGAAGCGTTTGGTTCCTACACCGAGGTAGAGAGAAAGAGAGAGAGAAAGGGGAACCATGTCTTCAAGCGATTAAAAAAAAAAAAAAAAAAGACACACAACGGAGATTACCTGTCGCGCGCGCGTTGGATGGTGTTTTAGCTTGACGTTAAACGCCGTGTTTTGTAGGAGTTACCTCAGAGGAATATGCTGGCGTGCGGAGTGACAGAGTGGATATGGAGAATGGCCCGAACATATTGAATAGCTTCGTCAGAAGAAGAAGAGGAGGAGGAGGAGGAGGAGGAGGGAGCGCTATACCGCGAGGAAACACGTTTCCGAGAGAAAAATAGGCAGCGAGACAAGAAACAAACACTCGGACTGAGAAAAATTCTAACCTAAACGGATTCTTGATGAATGGCTTGTCCTCGGCGCTAATAAAAACTCCCGAGGTCGAGTCGAGTCGCGGTAGCTCTTCTTCTTCCTCTCCTCCTCCTCCTCCTCGTCTCTCTCTCTTTCTTTCCTCCTCTCTCCTCTTTTTCTTTTCTATTCTCTTCTCTCTCAGAGTATTAGCCTGCGCTAATCAGCGAGGCGACCGTTTTGGCCGTTGGCCTTTAAATTTAAACTGAACTGAACACGGAGCTCGCGCTCGACATGGATTTTAACGGCAGCGGCTTGGGCAACGAGCTGCACAACAATAACCAGCCGTACCAGTGTGAGGAGAGCAAGCCCTTACTGGAGCCAGAGGGCAATAATAATAACAGTAAGCTAGGCGCGGGGCCGTGTCGCCGGAGCGCGCTTCACTGCAGTGGAGGTGGTGGTGGAGGAGGTGGAGGTATGCGCTATAAACTCCTGCACGAGGGAGACATCCAGGTGTGCGCAGTGAAACACCCGCGCACCTTCCTCAGCAAAATCCTCACCTCTAAGTTCCTGCGGAGATGGGAACCCCACCACCTCACCCTGACCGACAGCAGCATCGTCTCCGCCACGGTAAGGTCTCTTTCTCTCTCTTTAGCACACACACACACAAACACACCGCCTCCCCCTCCGTGATAGCCATGTTGAACCAGTGTTCCAGCAGCTACGCTATTTCAGAAACAAGATGTCGAGTGGCTTTGCTCCTACTCCACCTCCTACGCCATATCATTTGCTCCTCGCTCCCCGCATTCAAAGCGTCATCCCTACACCCGTGGCTTTGTTCTCAGGTTTGCATCCTTCCTGCAAGCCATCCATTAGATCAGTGGATCTCAATCTTATTCATGGAGGATCATTGCCCTGCGTATGTTAGTGTTTTAACTGCTCTACCACACCCCTTCAATTAAGACAAAGCTGTCAATTAGATAAGTCAGGTGAGCTGGGAGCTGAGAAAACATTCAAATATGGAGGGCATGGTCCAGAGAATGACTGCTTTAGATCAGCTGAACATCCTGATCACTAATAATTTTAATAAAAGGCTTTCAGGAAGACCTCCTTTCTGCCTGAACATCATCCTTAAAAACAAGCATCACTGATCTTTTCTATTTCCCTTGAGCATACATCATTAATAAAACCTTCAATAAAGACCGTTATGAATCTTGTCTGTCCACCTGAAACATCTTCGAAGTCAATAAAAGTTCTTTATTATTAGTTCCATATTTCTGGTTAACTTTTTTCCCCCCAGTCTTTAAACACTTCCAGCAGTACAGAAATCAGAACTTATAATGCATTTTAAGGTCAAATCGATGCCGTGTATGCTAAAAACAAAACACACACACTTTCTGTACTGGTTATATTTGATTGTGAATGCGGCCTAGTCATACCGTGTTGGTTAAAGATGAACCAGATCCTGGGGAAACAAAGCCAGGGTGGTTTGCACATATTTACACGTTTTATGAGACGGAATAAAATTTAATCATGTAAACAGACATAGAAGCTCGATCATACACCAGTCCTTTAGTCCCGTGCGTCATGTAGACCTCTCCTGCCATTACAGTGACTACCACAAATAGACATTTGCAATAGATTTCAGCTGAATTCCAAGCCGGGTTTTGACCGAGTGCACCCGAGTTTAGTCAGCCAGGAGTCGTCAAAAGGCGAGACCTTTATTTATTAATTTACTTTTAACCAGTCTCTTACTGATGTCACATGCTTTATCTCACTCCTTTGTTTCATATCGTGCCTGTGTCAAATCAGTGACTCACGGTACACGGTAAATGTATCGGAGATACAGTTTTGTTGAAACACGTCACACACGCATACAAAATGCATCGACCGTGTTTGTGGAAAAACGGATTGTTTTTATTTATCAGGATCGAGTATTTGGATTCAGTCATGCTATCTGGGTTCAGCCTGAAACGGTTCAAAATAACCCATGTTTCCACGTAGGCGTGTTAAGTGTGTTTCTCATGGATGGGTTTTCTTCCAAGTTTTTTTATTTTTTAGCAACTGGCTATATTTAGTTCTTGGATTTTTTTTTCATATATTCATGAGCTTCCAAGTTGATCCGGTATAACTTCAATCTGTAGGCTGGCCTATGTGTAACAGGCCTTAATCTGTCTAAAATACATCAGTGAGCCGTGAGTTTTGGCTGTAAGAGTCAGCTGATTGCACTGTTTTCCTGGGCTCCTCAAGCCCTCCAGGCTAATAGATGTTTAGCAGGTGACCTGTGTTCAGTTGACCATAGCTAATAGAAGGGTAGTTGACTGTGGCTAATGTTTTCTTTTGGCGACGGTTAAGATGTTTCACTTGGCGTCTGTAACGTTTGTAATTTGAGAACGTTCCCCACATTCGTTTCAAGATTTAAACCCTCTGAACTCATGCTCTTTCGAGTGATGCAGTTATAGTTTTTTTTTTCCTCCTGAAGCTCGATGTTTTCCATTTCAAGACAAAGTAGTTTGTGTGTGATGCTAATCTAACAAAACTGCTTAAATACCTTTTCCTCCAAATGCAGTAACCAGCTGTAAAAAACAAAAAACAAAAAAAAAACAAAGCCTGTGCTGTTTTATAGCTTTTTCTAAGTAAAAGCTGAGTCTTCTTTTGAAACCTGATCGCATGAAAGATATGAAAGACATGACTCACCGTTTTCCTCAAGCACCGAGGATCGTACATGATGTTTGCGTAATGCTGGCGTACACGCTTCCTGTCAGACTTTCATGACAAAGACCTGAAAAATCTTTTTGCCTGAAGCTGTTCTGTCACGGCTGAAAGAAGCGGTCCGGTTTACCCATCCGACTGGGGGGTATCTGTATTTTTCTGTAAGATGAGATTGGAATAGACTCATGATAAAATATAACCCTGAGTGCAGGAACCAAAGGAGCTGCCGTTGCCCAGGCATTAACGAGATGAGTGGTGGTGGGTTTTCCAGGATTTACCGCTGAAGTCAGGTACAGCGTGCGCCGAAGGCCGGGGACCTGTGGACCAGAGTAAAGGAAGGTGCTTGATCGCTGCTATTAAACCTACCAATTTGTTTGCCAAAGACATCTTGAATCAACGTCCTAAAAATGTTCTTGAATCAGTACACTTTTTTATATCGTGTAAACCATCTTTTTTATCCCCCATAATTGTCCAGATAAGTGTTATGGTTGAGATAAAGGAGATGAAGCACCTCTTTTGTTCAGCACAGATCTGCCATTATGAGGACATTCTCTGGCACAAATCTTGGCACAGGTCCATGTGAACTGTTTTTTATATTCCTCCATCAGCCCACGTTAGGGGATTTTTACCCCCAGTTACCCAACACGTCTGGAATGCTTACAATTGATTTAGCAATGTATATTTCAATAAAGAGTCATGGATTCATTTGTGCTTTCAGTTCAGATGTAAGCTTCCTCTGGGGCAATAAATGAAACAGTTTTTTTTTAACATGGTATATCAGTTTATACATGACATTTATGGATTATTAATGTTCAAACGTTTATAAGTTTAGAATTAGCTGTGGATTGTAATCGTCTGATTTGCTTTGTGTGGCTAGATTTATTATACATCACCGAACTGCAGAATGAATCAGGTAACCTGTTATATTATCAACAACTCTGCCACCCCTGTAGTAAATGTGACCAATGGGTACAGCCATCGTACCAAATGACCTCGAACATACTGTACACTTAAGCTATGTGTACAGAAGACAAAAACTGTGAAAATGAATAAATCCCAAACTCAAATGAAATCAGTGAAGAAGCACTTAATCTGATGTATTGGATATAAAATATTATTAGCATGGGGAAAAAAAACGGCTTGCTACATTTTTCTTACACTATGCATAAGATGGTGTATAAAGATCAGAATCAATTCTGCTTTTAATTGATTTCTCTGCAGTGGACTGGCATTTGGTTTGGCCACACTGTGATGTCTGAAAATATATATCCAGGCCGTGGACTGCTTAACGCCTCTTCGCCCTTCAGCGCAGTTAGTCTGGAACAGAAAGTAAGAGCATAAATAAAGAGTGGTGAAAGAAAACTCAGCTGATCATATGGCACACGGACTACATCAGCTTCCTCACACTCAGTCAGCTAGAAATTCCTCCACAGCGGGACAAAACCAATGCTGTCTCAGCCATGTCTTTTTATTCAGCGTATTATTTTAAAGGTTTTATGCTTTTGATCTTTAGAAATCCACACAGCCCAATAAAAGATGCCCTTATACACTAGTATAATATTTCCATTAGGCCTGGGTAATAGGCTGACAATGCCCTTCAAATAGTTCAAGCTTTCTACGTAAGATTACAAAAGTATATATTTTTTCAAAGTGCCTGCTTGTAGTCAATTGGTAATAAGCTTAATTATTTCTTAAGTGCATATTATCAATTACGATATCAGTTTTATACGGTCATATAAATTTCCACCATATCCGTTTAGTATGTGCAGATTTAGTTTATCTTCCTCCATATCATGTGAGGGAGTTGCAGGGGGCATGGAGCCAGAGAACTTGATGCACATTGAGAGTGGACACCCTGGATTGTCCCCACAATAGCGCACACCAAGCCATTTGGAAACGGAAATCAGTCTACGATTCATGTCTTTGGACTTTGTGGGAGAAAATCGGAGTACTCAGAGAAAGGCCAGCAAGCACAGGGAAAACATGCTTTGAAACCCCCATGATTTGAACCCTTCAGCCCCTCTAGGTCTGAGTCGACAGCACTAACTACTAAACCAGGGATGCGCAAAATGTTTGGCTACCAAATGTATTCACTCAGAACTGTCACTAATTGATTAATTTCATGTTGTGCTAAACAAGTTTTGACTGTTTTATTGTGCTTATGAGTAAAACGTTGCGAGGTGCATGTAAGTCTTTTTACACTGTGAGAGCACAGTACACCAGTCATATCGAGAGTGGTAAAGAGAGAAATAATTAGTAAATGAGCGAAATGAGTCACGAATTGTATCTCTGCACCAAAATAAACTTTTATGGCCAAATCAAAAATTGTAAAAAGTTGCGTCAGCATGTGACATTCAAACTTTTTTTTTTCTTTCACCGGTAGGTTTACTGATATTAATAACATTTGTTATTACAGCAACAGTAAGATGATGTGGCTTTAAGGAGGATAGCAATGATAAAATCGCACAACATGTGGGGGCCAACTTTTTCAGCGTCTAGTTTCATTTTGCCCTGGTGAAATACTACACAAATAAATAGTAACACATTCTGCGAATAACTGCGAAAAGTTGAAAGTTGGCTTTGGTTTTTTAGTGCATTGTTGTACAAAAGTGCATAAGTAGTATACCATTCTTAATAATTCTACATAAGATGTGTATGTTTGTGAAGCTATGTATATGAAATATGCTTAAATTGCATAACAGTCATTAGCTACAGAGTCCCGATTATTGAATAGCTCTTAATGAGAAGCAAGTGATGTGTAATTGTGTAAAAGATCAGATTTTTTTAATGGACTGCTGCTGTTGTATAGTTATTTTGTAAGCTGACCATTAGAATGTGATTGGTTAAAAATAACTGAAGTTCACATTACCAGCCTAAAGTGACACAAAAATTTTTTTTAGCCTAATGTGACACAGATTTAATTTTTGTAGCACTGTCTGAACACAAAAATCTGATGTTTTTCAGATCGGATCTGAGTCACTTTCGAAAGTGGTCCGATCGGTTACACATGGTCATGTGACTTGAATGAGAACAGAGACAGATCAGAATTCGCCTTTTCTTCAGACTTTTCGCCTCTGTTGGGCTTCCTTAATTTTTCTAGACGTCAACAAATACCGACTAACTACTCGTTACTAAACTACTAACTACTGTTTGTTCCTAAAATCACATCCATTGTTTAAAATGAACAGAGGACAGACGCATCCACGTTAGAGTCAGATAAAAGTTGTTTGTAATTAAGAAAGTAAAATGTCATGACGTACAAATGCGATCTGACCAAAAACTCTGATTTGAGCAATGTGGCTTATAATGTGAACATAGCTTAAGCAACAATGGCGTTGTTTTTCAAACTCTTTTCCTTTCATCTATTTTATGTTGAATCTGAATTTGCTAGTTTGTTTTAAATAAGATTGATTGTGTGTAAGTGTGTGTGTGTGTGTGTGTGTGTGTGTGTGTCTGCGCGCGCGCTCTCTCCAGTATCTCATGACTCGTGCGTGTGCGTTTGGCTCATCCTCAGAAATTCACATAATTACAGGACATGCAGACAGAATGGTTTGCATTTTTGTTTGCAGACTTTTACGCACACACACACACCAAATTTTCTTTGAAATTACAAATAATTTGAAACATAATTTTAAAAGTCAGCATTAGGCATCTGTTCAAATGTTCCGTTTAGTTCTAGCTGGTTATCCATTTGTATGTAATTTCTGCAGGTAAATCTGCTAAAAGAAATTTTCTAATTAATGCTGAATGTGTATAAATGCTGAGTGATGTATAAATGTAATGTAAAAATGATGTAAAAAATTATTTAATATTTAGATAACTAAATATACTACCCAAAAATATAAAGAAAGTTTTATCCTGGCTTGACTTGAATGTCCCTGAAATGTGTATGTATGGCTCAAGTCAACTTAAGGGTGGTTTTATTATTCAGAAATAAAAGCTAACCATGGATGGTTGACTTGGCTAATATTATGCAAGTATATATTTAAACAACATTTGTGTATGTATCAAACAGGCTAGCCCCAAAGTCTGGAACTGTAGACAACACTTAGACCGAAAGACCGATAGATACTGAGTTTAGATGAGCATTAGGTCTGGTATCATTCCATCTTCTATTGTTAGTTTTGAAACCAACTTTGATCTGAAATAAAAAGTCAAATATCAATGTTTATTTAAGAAAATGCTTATGGATCCAGACTTTTGGGCCACCCTGTGTAAGTATTATTTTAAATAATATGTACCATAATTATATAATTTATTATGGGTACAGATTTTTGGCAGATCACCTTGTATGCCTTTTTTTTGTTTCCAATTCGAAATCGTTTGTAGGGTTATTTTTGTTTGTTTTTTGAGTGCTAAAGTGATATTTTAATGATAATTGTTAATAACCGTGCTAATTAGAAATTGATTTAAAAATGCTGTTCCAGTCACTGCAGGCTACTTTAAATGGTTCAGCAGCTTCTGGGAAGACTTGCGCATGGCTATGCTTTGTGGTTTCACATGAAGTTTATGTGCTCACGTTAATTCTAACTTCCTGTACGCAACACAACATGTCTTCCCCTACAATAGGGAGAAACAAATTGTGTGTTTTCTTGTATAACCAAACAGATGGCTACACACCTGGTGTTTTGTAGTATACATTTGCGCTCTCCAGTTTTTGCATCTGAAAAATGATTTGTTTATGATGGTGAAGGTTTGCATGCAGTGATGGACATGCAAGGCAGTAACAATGTTGCTGATAAGTTTGCCGAACAATGTTATAATACACAGTCGGTCATTAGAATGTATTTTATAAATGTTTTCAGGCTATGATTTTTGTTACCTTGGTGACATTTTATCATTTAAGCATGCATTTTGACCTTGTTTAGAGTTTATTATTTAGAATGTTGCTGGATGGATTTTAGTGAGAGCAGAAACTTGGGGGTCGGAAACAGTCTGCTGTAAACAAAGCTGTCTTATTTGGACAAGTTTATATTGCAGGCTGTGAGTTAATGGGATCATGTCTCGCAGAGTAGCCTTTTTGTGTGATTTGTGTTTTACTGCTAGTTTTGTTCAAATGAATGAAATCTGAACTTGGTGTGTCTTTTTAACCTCCTGAGACCCCAGTGTTGTTAGATGAGGACATCACATTATCTCCCAACCACACTGTTTACACATATGTCATTGCATGTATGAAGGGTGTTCAAGTCAAACTCTCAGTTAAAAGGAAATTTCTGATGAATGAAGATATAACACCTTTTAAACACAGCACGGTGATGAGACTCTTAGCCACAAACATTTTAAAGAAGTTCATGTGTCCGTGAATGACAATCCCACTGCATCATTCATGTGAACATTCAGCAAGTAGAATGACTGAACTTTGTAAATGGACTGATATAACTTGTAACCAACTTGTGAAAGTAGGATTTCTGCTGAATCTGTATCGCACCATGATAAAGTTATACAAAAAAAAATCATAAGTTGAATATTATGTTAAACTTGTATCGTAAGTTGGATATTTTATATATAAATCAGTCTATTCATCAATTGTTCTAGTAAAGATAAATGTTGCATTTTGAAGCCTGACTTGTTTGAATTCTAAGTTGAGTTAATTCTTTGTCACATATTCATTACTGCACAGTTAAATCCAGAGGGCCCGGTCAACTGTGATACAGAACCCCTGCAGCGTATAGGTTTAAGGGCCTTCCTCATGGGCCCAACATCGGCAACTTAGTAGCTCAGTGCCTTAACGCATTCCAAACCCTATAGTTAAAAAAAAAATAAAAATTGTGAATGTAATATTTGACGACCTAAACAGGGAAGTCTGATTTAAAGTCTGATCAATTTTATGCCTGTGTCGTGCAGGACCGTTATCTTAAAATAATCTTTACTGTATCAGCAAATTTTTCAGCAAATTCCAGTTTCCTGTTTTGGTATCACACACTACTTTGAAGACTGTTTCTGGGCCGTGTGCATGCAAATTATTTTAGGCATTTGTTCTATTTATATTTTGAGTGTAATTATCTTTTTGTCTTATTCTCACATCTCCCTTATTGCTGCTGGTCTGAGAGCTAATAAACAAATTTTATTGTATTACTACAATGATAATAAGGTCTCTTTATCTTTGTTTAAAAATTACAAAAATAATAATTTAACAAATATACTTCTATAAAAAATTATTATTAATTCATGAGGATCGTTTCTCAATCTTTGATCTCTACAGGGTATTTACCTAAAGTAGTGCTCTCGTCTGTTTTTACTTTTCGTCCATTTGTTGTCCGTATTAGTTATTTGATTTCATCGGACACAACAAGTCTCAAGTAAACACTCAGTCGTTTAAAAAAAAAAAAAAAAAATCAAACAAGGCTGAAAATGTTAGCAGGCCCATAACCGGTTTGAAGTGAGATCATCTTTGCCGCATGAGCGTTTGACCTGGAAACAAGCTTCCAGTTTTTAAACATTTGTCCAAAGGGAGAAAACATGAGATTTGTTATTTATACACATGTCATTACTCATATGAAGTGTCCTAATGATTGTGTACAGACCATTTCTCTTTTTTTTCCTCCCTCACAAGCAATTAAGATGTCTCCTCTTGTAAACTCAACTAAACGTATATGACCTGAGCTGTTGCCTAATTTGTTCTTCTGTTTGCAACAGCGCTTGAATTTAGCTCCAAAAAAAAAAAAAGACAAACATCGAATGAAAGAAGTAAAGGGCACTTTTTTTTGTCCTCAAATGTTATTCATCCCCAAAATAATGCTCATTAGTGGCATTTGCGTACACAGGGTCACACAGTCCTCCTAACACCTCAAAAACCAGTTGCAGATATGTTGTAGCATGACGTACTGGGTCAATATCTGTATGATGCCAAATCTTCCGGCCACTTCATTTATAGTTTTAACCACACAGCCCCCAAGCCCTTGTGCATCCAGTAATCATGAATCAAGGTTTTTTTTTTTTTTTTGACTGCAGCTCTCTCGAATCTATGACAAACGTTAACATTACCACTGAATTGCATTGCATTCAGTATCTGTAGTAAAAGTTTTTCATTTATAATGTTAGTATTTATGAGTAGATGATTTATCATAATCTATGGCTAATGTTATGAATTTAACACCAACTCCATGGAGTTGAGATCATTTCTCTCTAATCTGAATAAATATATATATATCTTGTGAATGTTTGCCCCACGTGTGAGGGTAACGTTAGGCAAGTTTCTAGGAAGAACATTTTTGCTTCTGTTTTTCCTGATCAGTAAAAAACTTTTTCTCACTTCTGTTTATTTTCATCCACTGGGTCTCTGGCTAAGCGACACTGATTGGCTTCCCTTTTTATACACAATACAGCATCTAACCAATCACAAATTAGACTGAATTATTGTAACCAATCTTGACACGGAAAGTATAATTTATCAGAAAAGATGGAAGGCCTGAACTAACCTCAAAGTTGGTGAAAAATACTAGTTATATTCTGATTAAATGATTAATGCATGTAAATTGCACATCCTATTGGATCAGTGTCCATGTAAGAAGTTAAGTTGGAATCTCTAATATTAATTATTTAAATCAGATTATGTGCTTATGTCTTGGCTTTTTGATGTTCCCAGAGTTTACCTTTCTACAGACTCAAGTAAAGAGTTTAATTATTTCAATCAGTGCTGCTGCTGCCTGTGCATAAACTGATGCTGTATATTAAAAAATAATAATAGTAACTATGTGAAGATTGCAAGCAGAGACCGAGAGCATTTCTTTGGTTGAGGTGAAACAGGAAGTGATATAAGCAGTTGGCGAATACTGCCTGTAGCATTGACGTCATTCCTACCAGATATATCTTTTTCTAATCCTGAATCAACCAAACATAAATGTCAAAAAAGTCCAGTGTTCAAAGTGAAACAGAAAAGAATTCATAGTTAGAGTTAAATTTATAACAGAAGCTGTAAGCCACAGACTGTCGTGTGAAAGAAGACAGTGAGGACTCATTTTAATGTATTAGATTAATCCAGTCATGATAAACACATTGTTTTTGTCGTGTTTACATACACGCGTAACTAGTGTAGATCTGCTGGAACGTGGACACACAAGGAGTGGAGTGCACACAAACCGCATTTGTAACTGGTTTTACTGCTAGATACTTTTACAGACCGTACACCAGCACACCAAACAACGTTCATGATTTTGTGTGTAGAACCAAACTACGAACAAAGCGCTAGTGCTAACTAGGGCTGCACAATTTCATTAAGAATTGCTATTGCGATTATTTTGACCCACATTCAGATTGGAATTTAAATCGAGACATTTAACTGTTCAATAATGGTATAAATGACCTCTTTGGGGGGATGTTTGCCAATATTTATTTATTTATTTATTTATTTATCCTCTTAGAATAATTAATAAGTAAAAAATATTATAAATAAAGTTTGAGTCCCTGACTACGCGTAATACTGTATCTGTAATACATTGAGATTAAATTGAATTGTGGCACAGGTTCATATATACAACGCTGTCCCTGTGTCTTTAAATTCCCGGTATGATGACTCCTGTTACACAGAACATCATCACTGTATGGTTGAGTTATAATTAAGATGTACTTCTTGACTCTACTACTGGTAAATTTCTCCTAGAAGATCGATCTTTAATCCTGAAAAGGAACACTGGTCAATAAATATTTATATTGCTAATAATAAGTACATGCATATTTACAACTAGTAAGTCGCACAGGTGCTTCCTTTCTAAAGCAGTGACCTAGTACACCCTTAGCCGATTTGACCTTAATGACACTTTTACAAAAACACAAGGTCTTTTAATAGTCAAGAAGATTCAGCTTCCGAAGCCATGATCATATATACACTGAAACCCATGCATGTAGTGACTTTACCACATATCTGTGACTGTACCACATCTAGGCACAGAATGACTCTTGTGCCCCATGTTTCTCCTTCTTTTTATGTGCATGAAGCATGTTTTTTTTTTTCTCTCTCTCTCTCTCTCTTTTTATTGCTCTCAAAGGGTTGCCTGCAACATCAGGTTTTATTGAAGCTGTTTGCTTTCTACCAGGGCTGAGTTGATTTAGATTCCTGCTCGTTATGGCGTGTACTTTGCCTCTGCCGGGCTCTGTAGTTTACTTTAGGTGCGCACCAGGCACAAGCCGAGCCCAGTAGACCCTTCAGTGCTGAGACACTATTCTGGCGAGCATGTTGTACGGCAGTAATTCCGCATCTGAGATTTGCATTTAGTTTGCATTTACATCATTCGAGTGTAACAGTGTCGGCGCTGTTGATTCATGCTGTTTAAAGTGTCTGCTTGTGTACTTTTATCGTTCATCAAGATCCTGGATGATGTTTTCAGGATTTCAGATGAGAAATTCTTGGGAAATCATGCTTGAACTGATTATGATTATACTCTAATCCAAAAGAGGAAATTTGTCAAAAAAGATATAAATCCGACTATCGTTCCTTTCCAGAGAAAAGGTCTGAATATACTGATGTTCAACCCCCACCCCCAACATCTTTTTCCATCTGGATCTCCCTGGTAACAAAAAAAAAAAAACAACATATGTCTCTTTTTCATCTTTGTTTCTATGGCAACATGGCAATGTGGCAACAAGAGCTGTTCAGCTCCTCTTTAAGGAAGAATTGCAGCATGAATAAGAGGCTGAATGTGATAAACTGGAGGGATACAAGGAGCTTGGGGAGGAAGAGGAGGAGAAGGAGAGGAAGAAGAAGGCGGAGAGTGCAATAAGAGAGGGAGATGACCATGATCGAAGCAAGAGCTAAAGCAGAGTTACCACGGCGAGCTGCCGCTCAGGATACTGTCACTATGACAACCTGGTCAAGAGGTTCAACGGAGCCGTGCTGTACGCTCACTCCCGTGTTCACGTATTGACTTTTTATTTCCCCTTTTTAAGAATGCTTCTGCTTTTGCAATTACCTTTTTTTTTCTTCTTCTTTTTTTCCCCTTTTCTTTCATGGTCACGATCTCTTTTCAAATGCAGCACGTGTCAGAGGTGCACATTTCACCCCAGCAGCAGAAGGAGGAAGGCAGGCAAGAAAAACAGCCAGTTGCACCATCATCTAGAAGAGAAATTGTAAATAAAAGAACAGCCTGAGATAGAGGGAGGAATCGCGAAATTTATCTGAGACAGAGAAAGAAAAAGAGAGAACGAACAGAAGAGAGCCGTGCCGAATGAGTCAAAAGAAAGGAACAGCTTGTTTGCTATGTTGAACCGGGTGGCTGACACAAATACAGGAACTGCGGTTTGGTTTGAGTCTAGAGGGAGGGCAGTGCAAATCAAGTAATAGCCTTGTTTGTTCAACATCAGGGGGAGGCCGCGTCTAATAAGGGAAGAGCCTGTAGCCGAGCTATAGAGGCGGGAGGAAGGCTAATAAAGGAACAGCTCCTGTGTTCTATTGTAGAGAGGAATGGAGACCGGGAACAGCCTGTTGACATTTGAAGCCATGTGACCACAAGCACTACAGGCAGGATCTGCTGAAGCCGAAAAAAAAAAAAGAGATGCAACAGCCTGGATGACGCATAACAAGAATGCAAACTTTATACAGTCATTCTAAGATCAGCTAAAGCGGACAGTTAAAACGAAACTGAAATAACCACGAAGCAGAAGTTCATTCAGAATGAGGGGGCTGAAGCGTCACCTCTTTCAGACATTTAAGATGTAAACTGTTTCGTATTTCAGACCTCTTTGCCTTTTTTTTTTTTTTTTTTTTTTTTTTGTACACAAGAGGTCTGAAGTCCCAAGCCACTGTATTTGTTTTATATTATTGGCATAATGAAATAAGCTGCAACGCTATTGTGATCTCATATTATATTGAGAATAAAATATTTACTCTGACTTGCTAAGGGCTTCTATTTTGGTTGAAATTAATTACAAGCAATACAAATTAGCTTTAAATGTCAGTTCAGGTAAATAAAAGTGTTCACGAGGGTGTTCTATGTTTTTGCACGTGAAATGAAACACGTCTTCGTCTCTCGTGTCTCCCCAGCCTACAGGTTACATGGAGGCAGCTCTGTCCTACAGTACTATAGAGGACCTGCAGCTGTTGTCTTGGGACAATGCCCCCAAGTACTGTGTCCAGCTCAGTGTCCCTGGAGGGACCGTCCTTCTTCAGGTAGTGCTCTCGCTCGCTCTCTCCACTTCTTTATGACTTCTTTTTGTATTTCCCAGCACATACATGAGATTATCTGAATTCTAGCGTTGTATGGAAATCTAATCAGAGTAAATGGTTGTTTTTTAGACGTATTCAAGCTTTAATTCCTTTTAGAGTAAAATTAAATCTGTTTATATTTACACTCTTCTTACTGATGATGACACATGTCCAAACATCTTCATGACTCTCACCTTCATACACAAATAATGCTGTGTGTGTGTTTTCAGGCTGCCAACAGCTATCTGCGGGACCAGTGGTTTCACTCTCTGCAGTGGAAGGTCAGGTTACTCACATTAAGTATTAATGTAGGTTTGATGGAACCATTTTGCATTTACACTTTTCTCAAACCACAGATTGTTTTTAAATCTTATTTTAAAAAAATAAATAAATACAAGTGTATGTTGCTTTAATGATTGATTGAGCCTTGGAAATCATGTACAGCTAAATTATTGGCACCCTAATATTTGGTAAGAAATGCTATACAAGTATAAACAAGTCATACACACACATTGTTATCCTTGGCGAGTCTGATTAACTTGAAATGTTCGGCACGGAGAGTCATCTCAGCTCACTGCCGTTGTCTCAAGGGATGCTTCAGTAAATAGCCATTTTTGGGGTAAATCGGTGAAACCAGGCCTTTGTCCTATTTAAGAAAGCTTTCCAAGTTTTTAAAACTGCTAGGTTTAAATAAAACTATGCACCATGTTCTTTTGTAGACTTAACTATTTATAAGATTATAAATTAGTGATGCACATGAAGCTTATTTGTGTAAATTCACTCCTCTTTCTTTATTGTCAACAGAAAAAGATTTACAAGTACCGCAAGGTGCTGAATAATCCCAGCCGCTGGGACGTGGTGCTAAAGGAAATCCGAGCTCTGGTGGACATGGCGCTTACCTCTCCATTGCAGGACGAATCTATCCACCAAGCCCCGCTACATATTATCTCCACCCTACTTGCTGAGGTAATACACACACACATACACACATGAGAAAGAATTTGTTCTGTAATTAGGTTTCCTAATCCCTGCCTTGCCCAGGATTTCAGTGGTGCCAACATTTTTGATTCAGCTCTAGCAATTATGCAGGAATCACATGAAAACCGAAGCAATAAAATGAATTTCCGACCAGACAGTTCACTGAAAGGGAAACAACACAGGATGTGAAAGATGCACTCGTGTCTGGAAGCGATTGCTTTCACTCTGAGCTGCACCAGCTATATCAAGACCATCATAAGTTTGTAAATTTTTGGTCATGTGATGCAAATAGACCACAATAGCTCATGACTGAGATCTTTTTGATTACTTAATAGTTGGTCAACAATAATAGTTGCACATTTCACCATTTAATAGTTTTTTTTTTCTTAATTTTTATTTGTATTTTGTATTCCTGTACACCGAAAGTCAGAAATGAAAAAAATTTAAAAAAAGACAAAAATTTATATGTGTTAGTGCTCAGGTTTATGAATACTTAAAAATCAATCAGTAAGAAAAGTCATAATCATGGACACTGTGTGGAAATCTTTTTATAATACAAAATATACATAATTCTAATAAATGTATATACTAGGGCTGCACGATTTGGGAAAAATGTCACATTTTTATTAAGGTCAAAATTGCGATTTACGATTGCGATACGATAAACAAGTGGTATGACTCAACTTGCTTGTTATCAAGG
>JAQMYG010000037.1:10076320-10090572 GCA_030014215.1 Clariallabes teugelsi
TTCTTGTATGTCTTGAGTGACAGATGTCTCATCCAATCAGCGATAAGAATTTCATTCGCAAACTATACCTACCTTTTACAGTTTGAGTGAACTGTCGTTGTGTTTTCTCATTTGTTATATTGTTTTCGGTTTTGTAATTTTGTTTTTGAATTTATTTGTTTTTGAATTTGTTATTTTGTTTTTGAATTTGTTATTTAGTTTTTTTTTTTATTTGTCATTTTGTTTTCAGTTTTGTAATTTTGTTTTAATTTATTAATTTATTTATTTATTTATTGATTGATTATTTGTCTTTTGTTTTCAGTTTTGTAATTTTGTTATTTATTTATTATTTGTTATTTTGTTTTGCCCTTCTCGGCCACCGAACTCCTGAGACCAATCCACTACAATACTGAAGTGTGTATTCCTGCATTGTGTTTTTCTATTATTCTGTTAATCAAACTAGCCATGATATTTTATTAGCATCTTCTTTGGCACTCACTTCTGCTTGCATGCTTCATCAATCTTCTGGAGCTGATTTTCATTAGATCTGAACTCCTGCAGAAGGACATCGTGTTGGCTCGAGGATGCGCCACGCTGGATGCCGGAGTGTGTGTCGTATAAGAAGAGCTCGCTGCACAGCTCAGCCTGTCTTTTTCGGAGTTGGCTGGAGGAAGAGTACAGCTCCTCTTCTGCTTTCTGATGGAGCAAAGATTCAGCAGAACGTTTTTAAAAATGATAAAAGTGAAATCCATATGAATAATAATAATAATTGTATTGTTGCATAGTGGTGCCACTTTCATTTTAGTTTACAAAATGTGAAATTCACAAAGCGAGAAATAGAGGCCGCCTGTATTGGAAAGTTGACAGAGGGATTGTGTTTTTTTTCCTTACCTCTACCTGCTGAATGTCCACATAGGCCAGAAGAGAAGCAAGCTCCAGGTTCTCACTGTATCCGTTCTTCAGAGGAATTGAGCGATACCCTGTCAGGAGGAGACACAAACACACACACAATACCTGATCACATCAAAATGATCTGAAATTAGCACATGTCACACAAAGGGCTCGAGTTAAGGCTGTCCAATGGAATGTCTTCTTCTTAAAATGATCCTTCAATTAAAACTGCTGAAATTCTCATATTCTAGAGTCATACATGAGGAGTATATTTCAAGCCTTTTTTGAATTTTAAGTTTTCGTTTTGATGATTATGGCTCATAAACCTGAAAAAAATCCGGTATTTTAAAATATCTGAATATTTAATCGTAGTGTGTGGATGGGTGAGTGTGTGTGTGTGTGTGTGTGTGCCCTGCGATGGATTGGCACCCTGTCCAGGGTGTACCCCGCCTTGTGCCCGAAAGTCTCCTGGGATAGGCTCCAGGTCCCCCGCGACCCTGATCACAGGATAAAGCGGTATAGAAGATGAATGAATGAATGAATGAATATTTAATTTCAAGTTTCAGTAAATTTCTATTCATACAGTATAAATACCCTGCATCTCTCAGTACACACAACAACAATCATGAGTAAGAGTTTTGACTCGACAGTTGTCCAGAAAACGATCATCGACAGTACCTCTCATCCCTTTTCTCTGATAGAGCTCGGTCAATCAGCTCTCTCGCTGCGAGAGGTTACAGCATCACCCGGGAATCAAACCAGTTATCTCATTTAATGCAGAAAAAGGGATATGCTACACAGAATACTGTAATGTACTTGGGATAATGGAATAGTCATATTATCCAAATAGGATAATTTGCTAGATAGATTTTACGTAGCCCAGACAATCATTACAACCTGTATCACATCACTATTCTACTATAAACTATTCAGAATATTATTCTCCTATGGCTAGTGCTTTTTGGAACAACATGATTCACATGCAGCTTCATATTTTGCAGCTTGACCTCCCACCCTCTCTAGTTTAAACTGATATTTTTTATTTAGTTTGACCGTGTCCTGACATCTCCTGATTGTCCTTACCCGTGCGAATGCCCTTCACCGGGAAGATAGCATGAGCAAGAAAATTGGGGTCTGAGAACATGTCCTCTTCATACACCACAAAGCGCAGGAAGCTCAGCTCTGGTTCATACACAGTGAAGGTGATGGTCTCCGCATCCTGCCGATGAGGTCCGAGCCACACCGGGTTCAATCCGTTATCATCTACACACACACACCATCACAGGCTATGGTGAATCATCAATCAATCATTATTTAGCTCAAAATCTCTAACAATGAATGAATAAAACATTCATGACTACAGTCTTTAAGAAAAGTCTAATGTCTTTAATGTCTAAACTATTGTCACTCGTTCATGCCCCATTTCTTACGGCAGACTGTGGTCTTGAACTTGGTGGTGTCGTCAGTCTGGCCACACAGCTCGATCTCCACAAAGGGGTTGGAGATGCTGCGGCCCGTCTTGGGCAGGTGTCTGGCTGCTAACACCTACAGGAAAAGTGCACGTTACCTTAAATGACTGTGGATCTGTGATGTTATTGATATTTTAAAGCTATAACAATGGTGGGTATCAATACTAACCTTTTACACTTATAGTAATTACCTTTAATATTATTGCTATACAATTGGTTTGAGTAGATATTTATCAAGCATTTTTAGAAGGAACTTCCAGATAGAACACATTGCCGTTTCTTGTTAACGATCTGCCAAGGGTGTTCAAGTCAAACCAGGACTGTCAAATAACAGAACACAGTTAAGAGAGTAAAAGTTACCTTTATTCCTCTCTATGAGCCCCGCTACACTAATGCACTTACGCCAGAGTTTCATTAGTGCTTAGATACCTTCAAGGTAGAAAGTTTTGAGAAATTTCATCACAAGTCCCGGTTTGCCTTGAATTAAACTTTAGTGATATATTGATAACCAGATTCATTTTCCGGGTGCCCCTAAGAGCTTCACTCACATACCCCAGACTATTTACATATTGCTTCAAATTTCTTTGCCATATTACCACAATGTAATCATATTACGAGGGGGTATTAAAGAATTTTGATATTCGCACACCACAGATCCGGTCGCTTTCGTCGTATGAACTCCATCAGACGCCTTAAAACTCATCTGTTTAGCTGTGCATTTATTGAATGAGCACTGTGCTACGTCCGAAGCGACTGCATTATTTTATGTTTACCTAATATTTTAAACTGTTTTATTTTCATTTTAATTTTCTATTTTAATTTTGAATTAAATTTTAATAACTTTAAAGTTTTATTGCTATTATTTTCTATTTCATTTTATGATTATTTTCTTTTCTTTTATGTAAAGCACTTTGAATTCCCATTGTGTATGAAATGTGCTATACAAATAAACTTGCCTTGCCTTGCCTTAAAACCTGGCAGTATAAATCACTATTGACGGTCTCAACCCTGGAGACAAATTATCGATGCACAATGCCGCGAATGTCGAAAAAGACAAAGAGTCTGCATCTGGTCGAGATTTGGACCTGCCATGCCTTTTCCAGTCATGGAGATGATGGACTCTTTCACTGTGTGTTGCTTCGTCCCAGGGTCGTACACATTCAGTACACCGACAAACTCATCAAGCACAAGTTGCCGAATGGTTTCGACGTTTTCGGGATGTTGAGCTCGTTGAAGGTCTTCCTTATCTCTTGTCGTCTTCCAGTGACGTTATTCCGCTCTTGAAGCTCTTGTGCCACTCAAAACACCTCGGACTAATTGTGGCAATTGCCGAATCATGTCAAACATCTCTGTGGCATATTCACCCCCATGGTGAAACAGCAGAATAGCACCAGTTGTCTTTTGGCACACTGACTTATGAAGTGACTGTTCTCTGTGACCATCTATAGGTGGGTTACAAAACTAGCCTTGAAACTCTTTGATACAACCTCATAACAGTAATCATGGTATGTTTCCTCATTTTTAGGACATGAATGGCTTCTAGAATAACTTACGTTCAATTTAAGTCATGTGTTGACCAAATAACACGTTGTGAAGGTGCATGTTACAGCACTGATGTTGGTTATTTTCCAGTAACAGTGTTGTATTTTTCTTATGCCACTATATTTTAATAAAGAACAATCTATTTCTTATCTGTTTTGAGGAAGTAGTGTTCTAGTGTCATTTATGTTAGTTTAGCTTGTAAAATATGAAGAATGGATTGTACTCACATTGTGAATTTATTTTGATCATAAGGGAGAATCCATGAAAAAATATTTTACATTTTACTATTTTAAAAACTAAATACGACTTTCTGTCTACCACACCATCAGGAAAATAAAATGAACTATAATATAAAGAAAGACGAAACTTATAAAAGAGATAAGTAAGAAAACAGTTGAGTTATTATATTAATTAAGGAAAATGATATACAGTAATAATAGACCCATAACAGATCATAGTTGTACCCTGACACAGAGGGTGAATCTGACGCTCCTCTTCTCCTGCTGAGGGTCATAGGTGTCTGCGCGCATGAACTCAGGTTGCAGGACGTATCCTGTGCCTCCGTTCAGACTAAAGAGGGCGCTGTTCAGCTGAGTAAACTTATCTGGACAGAAGAGATACTGACATTTTATCACCTGGTGCCAGCTTTCATATACACGATCTCAAACATAATAAACAACAATTAACCCGGGAGATATTATTCAAAGACTTAATTTTCAATAACAGAAAAACGTGTATATACCAAGTCACGTTTCTGAAATGTACACCATGCCCTTTTTTTCCCCACCCACCTGAAGTTTGGAAGTTGAGCGCTACCATTTGGCAGCCGCACATCCATAGAAAATGGGGGTCATAGTTGGAGGAATCCACTCGCTGGCCTTTGGGGTAGATGCGGCTCAGGGCTTTGCGGTTATACATCAGGAATTCGAATGACCGGCTTTTGCAGGGAACCTTATTCTCCACAAAGGAGCGGACCTCTTTGTAGGTGTAATTGTCTGATAGGAGGCACAGTGAGATGAATTCAGATGACGTCTACTATTGGGGACATGAAGTTTACCATCAAATAAAAGAGAAACTGAACTGTACCAAAGCGATCCTTGTCTTTGCTGCGAGGCTGACAGTACACTACCAGATCAGACATTTCCTTGGCCACCTCATCTCTGATCTCCACCTTCTCCTGCTCCTTTTGCTGTATACAGAAAATACTAATGAGCTAACGATCAAATGGCTTTATTCTTACTTGTATTTTAACAACAGGTGTAATCCTGGATGTGTGATGAGATAACGTTACTATGGTTACCTCTAACACACGGGTTCCCTCTCTCTGAGTGATGTCCCAGGCCACCTGGTACCATTCGAACAGCTCCTCTGTGGTATCCGTGGCCAAGTGGAATGGCATCCATTTACTGTCCTTATTCTGCAGCGTCACCACCACCGGCCTGCCGTGTTGCGCTGAACGCACTGCGGACATCGACGCAAAAAGTGGTATTGGCTTAGTATGACAAACACCATACCGTAGCAATGTCCAATTTATTATTGAGTGCAAAGGTTTACATTCATCTGGTTTCTGGATGCTGAGTGGAAAAGGCATTATCCAAATATTACAGAAATATTTTATCTTTATAATTATGGTGAATAAAATCAAGAGGGAAAATGGAAATATCCGGAATAAAAAGCAAAACAGATGCACATTTCTATTATTTAGGATTTTTTTCCTGATACCTTTATAACACTTGTTGATAAATTACATCTAGAAAAAAAACCTAAACTTTTGCACTCATCTGTATAAAAAAAAAAAAACGAAGTAAATTTTTTTTTGTCTCTTTTCTTTAAACATTTGAGAAACTCTTACCAACATTGCACAGGGAAATATCCACTACACCTTTACACAAGTCACCCAATGGGTTATCTTCATCAGCCTGAAAAAAAGAAATGTTAGGTTTAAACATCATAAAAATAATCGAAGGATTGCAGCTGAGGTCAAAATGTTTTGAGAATGACACAAATATTAGTTTTCACAAAAGTCTGCTAACTCAGCTTTTATGATGGAAATTTGCATATGCGCCAGAATATTATAAAGAGTGATCAGATTAATTGCAAAAACTCTCTTTTCCAAAAAAAATAATTTCCACTACATGTCCCTACCACAAAAGGACCAGCTGACATCATGTCAGTGATTCTTGAGTGTTGACAAGGACAAGGCTGGAGATCATTCTGTCATGCTGATTGAGTTAGTATAACAGACTGGAAGCTTTAAAAGAAGGGTGGTTCTTGAAATCATTGTTCTACCTCTGTTAACCAAGGTTACCTGCAAGGAAACATGTGCAGAAAGCATTGCTTTTCACAAAAAGGGATTCACAGGCAGGGAAATGCTGCTAGTGAGATTGCACCTTTTAATCAACCAGGGAGGTTCAATTGTTGTGAAGAAGGCTTCAGGGAGCCCAATGGCCAGGAATGGCAGCAGGCAGGTGTGAGTGCATCTGCACCCACAGTGAGGCGAAGAAGTTTTGAAGTATGGCCTGGTGTCAAGTCAAGTAGGGCAGCAAAGAAGCCACTTCTATCCAGGAAAAAAATCAGGGACAGAATGATATTCTGCAAAAGGTACAGGGATTGGACTGCTGAGGACTGGGATAAGGTCATTTTCGTTGATGAATCCCCCTTTTCAATTGTTAGGGGAACCATGAAAAAAGCTTGTCAGGAGAGGAAAAGGTGAGCGCTAAGTTCAGTCCTGTCATGCCAACAGTAAAACATCCTGAGTCCATTCATGTGTGGTGTTGCTTCTCTGCTAAGGGAGTGGGTTTACTCACAATTTTGCCTAAGAACAGGGCCGTGAATAAATAATATTACAAAAACATCCTCCGAGAACAACTTTCTCCAGCAACCCACGAACAGTTTGATGACAAACAATGGTTTTTATAGCATAATGAAGCACTTTGCCATAAGGCAGAAGTGATTCGGGAAAAAATAAAAAATTGGGGGTCCATGGTGTTACGTGGCGCGGTATGGAGAGCCGCACCACGAGATGTTTTTAATGATAAGAGCCCTGACGCAGGGCTTTATGGGGGGTGAGTGAAGTAGGAGTTTGTGAGAGTGCTTATGACAGGCACGGGAAGACCTTTCCGTTTGTAGATGGCGTGGGATTATTAATTAAGAAACTTAAAAGGAAATTGAAGGAAATTGAAAACACAAAATAAACAGAGCTCCGCCATCTACGTGAGAACGGACGGGGCTCTGGAAACTAAAACAAAAACTAATATCCTCTCGGGGCCTTCGCCCTTACCGAGGATTTATTAGAGAGAAAGGGGTTGTGTTTTTTGGGTAAACTTTATACTTAACCTGAGAGCGCACGCTACACGGATGCGTGACGCTCTCTCTTTCTCGCCGGCGTCTTAAGGAGACAGAGGCTGGGTCTTTCTGTACGCTTTGGCTTTTCTTTTCTTTGTCTGTGGCCCAGATACCTTTACCGGTGCTACCTAAATGATCACACGAAGTGGCCGCGGTATCAGGACCCTTATATAAACACGCCACCAGGTGCGGCTCGTTCAGACTGATTGCCTGACGACGGCGTTGCCTGGCAACCGCGTGTATAAATTGCCGCGCCTTTGCCTGTTCAGAACTCTGTGTGGTAGCAGCCTGTGGACCTGCCAGTCTATGCTCGGCTCTGCCCATCGGGCATCCTGCGTCGTTACACATGGACAGGAAACTCCCCACGCCTTTATCCAATTAAGAACTTGTGGCCAATCATCAAGAGGCGGGTGGACGAACAAAAACCCATAAACTCTGTATAAACTTGTAATTGTAAAAATGTAATTGTCTATTAAAGCCTTTGACACTTATGAAATGCTCGTAATTATACTTCAGTATACCATAACATCTGACAAAAAGCTCTAAAAACACTAAAGCCGAAGACTTTAATAATAAGCCGAAAATTTATATTTGTGTCATTATCAAAACTTCAAAGCCACGGCTGTACACTTCCCGGTCAGCTCTGACATGTCTACCGAGTCTTAGGCCATTTCCTGAGTGAAGAAAAAGTATATACAGTACGTTTCATGCCCGTGTGTTACTGCATCAAAAAAAAAAAAGAATGAGTCGGTGAAAACAAAGAAAGGGGAAGTTTTTACAGACATCCGGCAGCAAACCATAAGTTACCATATAAGGAAGGAGGAGGAAGAGGGGGAAGCCTTGGGATCAAAAAAAGAGCTAGAGAGAGAGAGAGAGAGAGAGAAGTGGAGAGAATCAGGAAGTACCAGGAAACCCTAACACGAAGCAAATTTGTTTATAAAATGCAAATTGAAATTATTTTACACAATCAAATATCCAGGAAGTGAGACAGGTCTTCCTTACCAGTTCTTTCTGCTCAGCAGCAGCAGAGTTTCCAACCTCTTCGACATAGTTTGATGGGAAATAGAGCTGCACTTTACCACCATAATCACCTTTCCACCTGCACAAGAGAGAAAGACAGACAGAGAGAGACAGAGAGAGAGAGAGAGAGAGAGAGAGATCAGCAGCAAAAATATAAATATCTGAACAAACTTTAAACTTTGTTAGTTTCAAATAAAGAAGATTTTTTTTTTTTTTTTAAACAGAAAAATTAATAGTTTATTAATTGTTATTATCCAATTGATTGAACAAACTGAAACTTTGCTAATCCACTACCAGAGACATCAACTAATGAACACCATCTAAAAGAGGAACATGTGAAACTTGAACCACTTCAGGTTTATAAAAGTATAAGTAAAAAAAGCTCAAAAAAGGAGGTAGGAACATATTATATCGTTTTTTGTCCTGCGAACTAGCATAACACTTTACATTAGCCTCAGCGCCCTCGTTATCCGCTACCTAGATGACATAACTACTGAAAATGGCAAGGAAAAATACAAAGCTCCAGTTCTGAAAGAGTTTCCTAAGACTGTTAGAGCTACATTTATTATATTTCATGATAAAATAATCAAAGCCTAAGACAAAGACTTGCTGTTCTACACAGAGAACCCAAACAGCGACCACTCCACCATCAGACACTAAATGAAATTGAAGAAACCCTAAATAAAGATCAGATCAATGTCGAGGTCATCAAGGTGCACATTAAAACACATTCACAAGCTTATAAACAGGTGTTAATAAATAAAGCTTGCAACAAGTTTTTATTAGGAACATAAGGCAGACACATACAGTGTTTCCGGGTAGATATTGTCGCCATAAATCTGAAACAAATGGGAAACACAACAGAAACCTAGGGGGCTTCTATAAAAAAAGATAAGAATATGGAAACCCAATAGAAAACAATCCGAAAAAAATTATCAGAACACACTTGACAACCAGATTACACAAGATGCACTTAGGGCTGTAGAGTCATCTCAGGGAGTTTTTCCCTTTCCACCGCTGCCCTCGGCTTGCTCATCAGGGACAATCTGATCATTTTATATTTATACGTATTTTCTCACACGTTCTATACTCATTTTCCTAATTTTTTTTATTTTGTAAAGCCGCTGTTACAGATAAAATTGAACAGAATTAAATAGAACCACCTGTGTGGCGCAAGGGGAACCCCAAACCTAGATGGTTTTAATGGCTTACACACATCTCTCTTTACAGCTACACATTCATTGACCTCCTTTTCCTCTGAGAAAAAGCCGCAGTTCTTCTTCTTCGTGTTTACTGTCGTGACAAAATTGCTTAAAGAATCTGGGCCATGTTGACATCACCGCATCATGCGAGTGCTGTACATTTGTAATTTCATGAATTTCCTGTTCTGCCACATTCCAAAGGTGTTTTATGGGTTCAAATCGGGTGACTGGGAAAGCCACTGAAGAATACTATAATCACTTTCGTGTTCACAAATCCGGTGTGAGCTGCCTTGCTTTGTGACATGAGCCAGAACCAGCCATGAGAAGATGGTCAACTGTTGCCACGAAGGGATGCACATGTTCAA
Source organism: Clariallabes teugelsi (assembly GCA_030014215.1). Taxonomy (NCBI): domain Eukaryota; kingdom Metazoa; phylum Chordata; class Actinopteri; order Siluriformes; family Clariidae; genus Clariallabes; species Clariallabes teugelsi. The sequence continues at coordinate 10,086,134 of JAQMYG010000037.1, forward strand.
CAACAATACAAAAACACGCTATAGCATTCAAATGATGATTTCTTGGTATCAAGGAAGCCAAGGAAACATTCCCCACAAGCTTTGCACAACCTCCACCAGGCTGGTCTGCTGACACAAGGCCGGTTGGGTCCATGGATTCATGCTGTTACTAAATTCTGACCCTATCTCAGAGAAAGGTGTGCCTCAGCAGAAATCAAGATTCATTAACCCGGGGTACATTTTCAACCCGCCGCCTTGACTATCTGTTCTTGGTTGACATAAGTGGAACACGATGTGGTCTCCAGCTGTGTTGAGCAACATGAGCTGTTGGGCCACAATCTTACACAGTGGGCTTCTGAGTGGGTTCCTGGAGCCTGTTCCTGTTAGCTTGAACTAGTCTGGCCATTCTTCATTGATATCTCTCACTGACAATGCCTTTCTGTTCGCAGATCTGCCTCTCGCTGGAACTTTATTTGTTTATTGCACCATTCTGAGAAATCTCTAAAGACTCTGGTGTGTAGAAATCCCAAGAGATTAGCAGCCCATCTGCTACAAAGCGAACATGCCACAAACAAAGTTGCAGAGAAGACTTCTTGTTGTTAATTTTGACATCTGATGAGAACATTAACTGAAGCTGATGGCCCTCGTGTGTCTGAACGGAGCCACGTAAATGCCAGATTAGATAACTGTGTGAATGAGTGTTCCAAAAAAAAAAAAGGCACGGTGAATGTATACAACTGTGAATACAGTATTTATCAATCTCACTATCTGGTTTCACCCAGACTAGTTCAAGTTCCCTTTTTCAGTCAGTTCTTTCCTAATACTATCTCAGCAGGTTTTACCTTGATAAAGCTGCTTCTCGTTTGCTCAAAATCTAGAGCAGGATTTCTCTAAATCTACTTTGTGACACTGTTCATCGTTAAACATTATAAACAAACAAAATGAGTTTTTTTTAAACCCTAGAATGTCTCACCATCCAGTGTTCTCTTTGGTAACGTTGTAGATCAGTGCGCCCTTGCAGAAGCTGAGCTCATCTGGCCGCATGGCCCGGTAATCATAAAGTGCTTTCACTGTGCTCTGAGGCTGCGGAGGAACACAATGTCACAAGGTGAGCCGAGGAGCTGTCACAGAACGAGCCAGATGTTTATGCATTAACTTTCAGCATTTTTTTTTTTTCTTTTTTGAAAGAGTTCCAGATGAAAATACTGAATCACCCTCTGACATGTCAAACATGAATGTGCAAGATCACACACTGCAATGCAACAATAGCTGGAGGAGGGAACATCTGAATACACTAAGGCATGACATTGCTGTATAAGCCACGGGACATTTCCTCTTAAGTAAAGATCCATTTCCTATCTGAGAGACAGTGATAGCCAACAAGTGCGCTTCTCTCTTAGGCTACTGCAAATAAAGCACAATAACATGATTGTTCGCATGTTTGACTCTACGTACCGGAGATGGTTCGATTTCATTGGCCTCCACGTACACTTTACTGTCGTAAAGTGAAGCCGACTTGTCAGTCTGCAACAAAATTTATTTAAAAAGAATAAATAAGAAAAACATTTGCAGAAAGTTTAATCTCATTATTGCCATCAATGCATTATTTTTTTTCAGACTGAGATGTTTTAAAACTCATTGCAACAGTACCAGTACTAATAATTACATGCCTAATCCACATTAACATTAAACAATTACTGTGATGTACAGTAATCAAACTTTTACTTGGTGCTTGCAGGAAACAACATATCATGCTGTGTTTCGTGTCTTTGTATTATTTAGTTTACAGCACTAGTAGAAAAACTCTAGCCATCTAGCTAAGTCGTAAGGACGGATGAAGTAGGAATTTTGACCAGGGTCATAAAAATAATGATGCAGAGAACTTATCAAGGAGCGTAAACTGGGTCTGTTTTGGGCACGTTTGCAGGATGGGAGAAGAAAGATCAATCGGATTGATGATGGAGAGAAACAGAAATTGGAAACAGCGAGTAGGAAGACCAGCAAGAAGATGGATTGATGTCATTAAAGAATGGCTAGGAGTAGGAGAGCGGACAGCGATAGAAATGGCTAGGGAAAGAAAAAAACATCAGGATAGGAATGAAAATCACTATTGGCCTCCATGGACTACAGAGATTCATAGATAGATAGATTAGTAGAAAGTTTAAAAGTGGCCACCCTGAGCAAAATCGGCACAAAGTGGCTTGAACTGCACCTTAATTCTGAAGCAGAAAGAACAGGAAGTGTGTGTGTGTGTGTGTGTGTGTGTGTGTCTCAATGCTTACTGAACTGAAGTGCTCTGAGGCATGACAGTTTCTCTGCAGTTATTTCACTGGTCTTTGTGTGAGCACATCTGCGCTCATTTTTAGTCGACACGCTCAGTTATACTGTACTGCTGTACTGCTCTGCTCGCTCAGTCATCTTTTCACTCTTTTTATTAAAGCTACATTTTAAATTCCATAAAATGTTTTACTAGGTTACTTGTATTTCAGTAGGAGGCTATACAGTATTAGTTCCTCTTGGTAATTCCACAGAGCACAGGTTTCATGTTGCTTCGCTTGGATTGCATCATTAAATGTAAAATACATATTACATTTTCGTGTTGGCTCTTCATTATGTTCACAATGGGTGACAAGGGGTGTTCAAGTTAAACCGGGACTTAAACCGTTATTACATTTCTCATGAATTAAGGCAAAGTAACATTAATTGGCAATTGCACAGGACTTTAAGCGCAGGTTGGTGATGAGACTTATAGCCACAGTAAAAAATTGTAATGGCGCAAACATTTTAAAGAAGGTTGTATGCTGATGAATGACAATCCAAACCAAGGTGGTTCGGGGTCCTCAGCAGACGTTCCCGTGAACATTTAACAAGTGGAACACCTGATCCTTAAAAATCAATGGATAACATACGCAAGAGATGCATCTGTATGTAAGAATTGTACATGCAATCATGTATCAACACATCACGGTAATTATTGTCATGTCCCTTGTACAGTTCTGACCTTGGTCCAAACTATTTCCACATGTTTGGGCCTTTAAGGGAGTTCCTGGGAGGCCAGTGTTTCAGACCTGTGTTTCAGATTTCTGTTGTACTGAGAATACTGTTGTCCTACTGTATATCCTGCGTGATTAAAAAGTCCTGGTTTAATTTGAACACGCCTCGTATTTTACAATTATGAGTACGAGTAAATAATCAAACCGATACTTGATTGTAGTATCTTAATGCTGTTTGGCTATTAACTGACCTCATATCTAGGCTACAGATATCTTATCTTGTTTTGTAAATGAGATTTCGAAACATTACAGAAGCACTGACCATGCTGAAGCGATCCATTAGCTCTGGTGTTACTGGGTAGCGCAGTTTGGTCTTGCGGTAGAGAGGCTTCTTACGGAAGTAGTTGACCAGCTCCACCAGACTCTCAAACTCACTGGAGGAGCCTAACACATACATGGATCCTTCTGTGTGGATACGACAGTGCTTGACCATGCCTTCGCCTCTGCAAGACAAGACAGAAAGCCAACAGTTTCAAGCCGCCCATTCATGCAAACAAAGTCAGCTGACGCAAAATAAAAGTACACTAAAGACTCATTCACGTAGATTTTAACATTAATGCAAATTGAAATTGTGAACCGTAATATCAAGTTCGATTCCTTGATGGAGGGATGATAAAAAGGAGAGGATGGGCTGAAAGAGAAGTCAGAAGCTTTGAACAGCACCTGAAGGTGATGGCGTAAGAGTCTGACTCTTCCCTCTGCCTTATGAGGAAGGCTCCATCCCGAGGAATCCTCAGTAGCGTGTCTTCTGCCTCACCTCGACTCATGTTACTGTAAAACCACCTGCATGAGGAAAAAAAAAAGCACAGTGTTATCGAAGCACTACTGCAATGGAGTGAGAAGTCTTCCTCACAAAAGTATTTTACAATTCAAGGCAGCATTAATCTGCAAGAACGAACCAAACCTTGTTTGGGGTTCCTCCACTACTTCTAAAGAAAAATGTACATTCAATTTCTATTTCTTAAGTTAGAAGGCGATCTTCATTTTGCTTCGACTTTTTCTTCACTCACCCCTCATTAAGGTGCATGTTTGGCCGGGGTACAAAGTCAGTGAGGCGCAAGTTGAAGTCGTGGCAACGAAGTGGGTTCTCTCTGTAGTGCTGGATCAGAGAATACACGCTGGGGAAGTGCAAGTTCTCGGTCAGGAAGAATATAATGTGGTTCCCGTCTGAGGATGAGCGGATCCGGCAGTGCTGTACTCTCCCACTGCGCCTGTGCAACACAAAAACACACATGGTACAAAACCCCAAACTAATATTAGACCCAGTGCAATTAAAGACATACAGTTTTGGGGCCTCCTAATAGCACAGTGGTAAAGTGCTCGCCCTATCATCACGAGTTCGATTCCCGGGTGATGCTGTTACCTCTCGCAGCCGGAGGTCTAGAGAGAGCTGATTGGCCGAGCTCT
>JAQMYG010000037.1:10094049-10112948 GCA_030014215.1 Clariallabes teugelsi
TTTTTTAATTGGTTGCTTAATCATAGATGCTCCTCAGTAAACTGCTGCACATATTATTATATGCTGTAATAAGAGGCCATTGTCCCATACTTACTCCCAGTGTTTTATATCTGGCTTTTTCAAATATAACATTCTCTTGTTAATGCTATCGTTAAAAGATCTGTCTTAAAGATCTTAAAAAGAGTGAGAAAATCTCTGGCTCTCACTCTCATAGACATGAACTTGGCACCAAACCACATCAAACCTTTTTTTTTCTCCCATTCAGTCTGGCTCTGTTTGCTTTTTGGTTGTCTACGGTAAGTAAAACGTCTACAGGTTGCAAGTGTAATTTGCATACTGTAAAAATGCCTCAGCAATGCTGTGGCTGAAAACAGCTTTGCGCACAGCATTGGTGTTGCCCCCCCCCTCCCCCACTCCTGATCCTTTTGCATATTATACTGACTTTATAATGTGCAAAAGGATCAGAGAAGTTGAGTAAAATTAAATCTATCTGCTGTCAGACTATATTTTGGCTTGTTTATCACTCAAGTTATAAAAGCTTGTCAGTCCCTTAATTTTTTATCCACTACTCTAGCAGTGAGGTCACTGGTGGCTCAGGAAGTTGAGGCCCTGGGTTGCTGATCGGAGGGTCGCGAATTCAAGGCCTTCAACTTTATGGCATGTAAATGTAACACTATTGCGGTAGAAGCGAGGGGAAACCCATCGCACAATGTGCTCAACAGCACGGGAAAAAAAAAAAAAAACTCCAGCAGGACCATAAAAAAAGCAGATTCTATAAGAAATACAAAAGACACCATACAATAAAGTTGTATTATTGTCACTAACACTCAATGCAGCGGCAGCCAAGTCTCAAACAGCGCACGTAGGCCTCTGTGGAAGATTCGCTGCGAATCTGGTCACCAGTCAGATAGCTGTAAAAAACCAGAGTTGCACACATCACACTCTGCAGCAGGAAGTACCCCATAAAAAAACAAAGGCAATGTTGTGTGTGGATGTGGTTTTGTGAAGGTCCACACTCACGTGTTATGCGACGAGTTGATCCAGTAGTGAGATAAAGGGTTGTTCATGTCCAAGCTCGACAGTTCGGAGTATTTCTCATCCCAAATGGAGTTCTCTTTGGAAAACAGAAAGCTAAGGAACTAAAAAAAAAAAAAAAATTAATAAGTTATGGGCTACAAATTGATGTGAAGGTACTACAGTCACATAAAAACCTTAAAGATTTGGTACCTCTCCAACTGTGAACTCTGGATCGTTGGTTTTTCTCATGGTGTCATCGATGAAAGTGGTCATCAGTTCTCGCACCTGGTTTACATTGTTAGCCCAAGACTCCTATAGACCAAACATTAAAAACAAAATAAACACAGTTAAGTTAGAAGCGGTTTGTGACCATTGTGAGAAGATTACATTAGATAACCTTTTAACAGTCTAAAAAGTATTAGGTCAGCAACGCTATAATAGGTATAAATAGGACATTTGAAAGACCACAATGAAGAAAGTAATTATATACATAATTTCTGTTCAACTAGAGAACAGAAAGTTCAAATGGATTTTTTTAAAGGTAATCAACTTCAGTAATATCACATTAGAGGGAGTGCTGTTGTACTGAATATCAGCACCACGGTGATACAGTCATAGGAACGAGGATGTATTGATTTTATACGACAGTTCTACAAACAGCATTTATTATCAACAGATTATGATTTGTTCGTTTATTTATTTAATCAGTTACTAACATAAATAGCTCTGCAAGTGGAAATTTTCCATCTTTTCGGCGTTACAATGTAGAGTTAAGCTGGCGATCAAAAATTTACGATCAGAGCACATGTGAAGCAGAGTGAGGAATATAGTTAAACGTTTCAGTGCTGTAGTGCTCTATATCAGCATTCATGGAAAGCAGCTTATCTAATCAAAGCACTTGTTTAGACCTAACTGTTGTTTAATGTACATTATACAAGTTAGTTACAACTGAACAATCTGCTTAGACGAGAGCCGTTTCAGGAATGGTGATGATGGACTGCAGTACTGAGGAGAGAGCAACTGCCTGCTCAAAATCAAGAAATGCATCTGAAACTTTTATTCTTTTATTTACGCCTACAAAGCTAATGAGTTAATAGCACAAGGCTGAATTCCAAATTGCTCTCCACCCCCTGATCAAAGGCCCTACATGGTGTGTGACAATGGATTGTAGATTGTATACCCTAGTGCACTAGTTTTCCTTTAAACTGTATTTGGGATTTAACCACAAAGCTGATATTCTAAAAAAGGAAATAAGTGGAAAAATAAAGAGAAACTTATGAGATTTACAGGACTGTCCACTACCTCCATGGTACCAGTAAGAATATAAAACTAATTTCACTTCTGGTGATTATATTGGTTGGTTGGTTGTTAAGTGTCAGTTGCCAGCTCTGCCAGACGCGGTTAATTAGTTCCGCCAGTCGTGGAAGGATGTGTGTTGATAAAGCAAAATCACTGGTCAGATAAACAAACAAATGATAATCTGTTGATAATAAATGGTGTTTGCAGAGGGAGTGCTGTAGTGATGGATATCAGCACAGCTGTGATGCGTTCGTAGACACGAGGGTGCAGCCCTAGCATGGTAGGCATCACAGTATAAGTACAGCTATACAGGGTGGGCCATTTATATGGATACACCTTAATAAAATGGGAATGGTTGGTGATATTAACTTCCTGTTTGTGGCACATTAGTATATGTGAGGGGGAAAACTTTTCAAAATGGGTGGTGACCATGGTGCATATAGACGATGGATCCCATCACCATTTTCCCAGGTATTATTGTTAACTGTCCTCTCTTTCTCTACTCATAAAAATCATCCATAGCATGAGGCAGCTTGTTGAATTCTATCATTTCAGTTCCATTCAATTTTATTCATATAGAATGCTTCACAATGGAGACTGTATAAAAGTACCTTTACAAAAATGTATTTATCCTTAATAAGCAAGCTGGAGGCAACCGTGGCAAAAAAAAAAAATTCTCGGAGACGAGATGAGGAAGAAACCCTGAGAGGAACCAGACTCAAAAGGGAACCCGTCCTCATCTGGCTGACACCGGATAGTGAGATAAAAAAGTATTTTAAAAAATCCCTTCTGTGCCATGTAGTCAAATATATAACTGTGTAACCAGGAAATTCAGTAACACAAGGTCTATTTTGAACATGAAATCTTTAACACGAAGTCTATTTTGTGTCCACTGTACGGAACTGAAGTGGCAATCGTAATCCTAAAGTTATCAGAGGAATGATAACTTTAGCCAACGCAGCGAAAATGTTTCAAATCAGTTGTAGTCCAAAGCTATCTTCATGGTTTCTAAGTGTATCTTCAGGTTGTCCATATGAAGACAACCTCAGCAGCACAGAATGGTTCCCAAGTGCATATCATTTACACCACTTACTGTGAATGACAGTTTATGAACAGTTTGTTGAACGGCATCGACACAAAAACATCATTCTTACTTTTTGCTGATAGACAAGGAATCGTTGGAAGTCATATAGAAGAACTGCAGAGGAATCGGGCTTCTCAGTGTTCCTACAAACACAAACACACAAAACGCTCTTTTAAAACCACAGACCACGCATTAAATACAGGCTTAAATACAAAAAAAAACACACTTTATTATTAGGAAAATAAAACGAGGGACATCTCACCCCATGATGAATGCACAAGACTCCCTTTTAAACTCGTCCAATATCTAACAAACACATGCAATACAGTACCCATGCTTTAGACTGACACGTAAATGTGCATGGTTTGAAGAAAACGACTTGAAGAAAACGAAGGGTCACACTCACCGTCTTCTGGGTTTCGAACATTAACTCATTGTAGAACTTGTGAAACTGCTCAAAGTCAAGGAGGTCTTTCTTCCCTCCAACAGCCTGGAAACAGGACACAAATATATTCAGTACACTCAGATTGTTCAGGAGATTCAGATATTTGTCTAAGTCGGCTCTGGAGGTTAATATGAGTGGCGTTCGAGTCAATCCAGGATTTCTCATATTTGTGATGAAGATGTCTTAGCCGCGGTCAAATATTTTTAAATAGGTTTTAAAGACCGTACATCTGCGAATGACAATCCCAACTGTTGCGGATAGCAGACCACTGCAATCGCGAATGTGTTTTAAACAATGTGAGTGAAACAAATGATCCTTCAGAACAACGAATAACTTGTTGCCAACTTGCAGAAGTGAAGCATCCGTCTGTGGGAACTGTACCCACAGCCATCCACGAAGACCACTGGCGCATTACAGGAACTCGTCTGGGAGTTATTGCCACATCTCCTGTACAGCCATTTTAGGAGTTCCTGGGAGGCCAACATTTCAGACGTGATCATACAGTAGCTCCGGCGTACTGGGAAAACGTCCTAACATGACGGTATCCGAACACAAGTGAAACGCTGCGATAAGTGCGTGAGTGTAGCAGGACATTACTGAATAGAGAAATAAAGATATTTCTTATTTTAATAATTGTGTTATGTTATTCTGTTGAATAAAAAGTCCCAGGTAGACCTGAACACCCTTCGTATTAATGTAAACGGTGGTTCCGTGCTTGGTGTATTAATACCGTGAATTTGTCCTTCAGATGTCGTCCTCCAGGAACTTTATAGTTGCTCTGATTCAGCAGAGACTTGACCTCCTTCTGAGTGACACTGTAGAATAAGCCGGCATTTCCTCAGTGAAAATTTTATCATGGAAATCAGGAGGAAAGTTAGAAATTTATGTGGAGGAATAATACCTGTTTTTCTTGGTCTGATCAACGGAGTACATTTGCTTCCGCAACCAACTACACATGAGAAAAAGCTCAGAGTCAGTGCATGAACAGGAAACAGGGAGGCAGTGGGTACTATTTATACCCAGTGAATTATGTGTTATACTCAGTGGCCTTTTATCAGGTAGATCAAACGTTAGTCAGTAGGTCATTTTGCATGCATACCTTTACTGACAGTAGGATAACTGTTACAACTTTTCAGTCTTATTGTACCACAGACCTGGATTAATTACATTTTCTGACTTTTCTCTGCGCCGGGATAACACTGACACTTTAACGATTCTTGTTTCTGGGGTTTTAAGCAGCGTGACTGCAAAGTTAAGAATAGACTTCAATTTCAACGAACACTGGTGCTGTGGTCAGAATGTGATACTAATAAAGTAGCCCCTAGAGCAGAGTTACTAATACAAAGAGTTTGCACATCCCTAGGGCAGTGGGCATCAAATGACAACCTGAATATGACACAGTAATGTGTTTCTCCTGACCAAATCCAGCTGTTAAAAATACTGTCGCAATCAATATGTCAAAAAATAAATAAAACAAAGTGATTTCACTTTTCTAATCATGTACTATAGTGTGGTTTCTGTAGCAGATGATCTCACATTTATGTAAATGATTTCTCTGCAGGAAGCTCATCGATCCAGAGAACAGCCACAGAGAGAACTTAGAAAGGGATGTTTTTCATTTCATTTACCTCTTCTGGTCTCATTAGTGAAGTGATATCAAAAATGTCAATAACAAAAACCGAATGTCTAAAGAGAGGTATGAAGTATTTTTCCACGCTCACTGCATTCAAAGGAAAAGTTCGCATCGGGATAGACCTTTGTGGTTTTTACAGTAAAACAGGTTGTCAGAGACAGTATGAGGCTTGACAATGTAAAGATTGTTAAAGCGGCTCTGCGGCATGCATTTACAGCATCTGTTGAATAATCTTCAGTAACTACTTTTTGTTTTTCCAGAGTCACAGTGGATTATAAGATTTTTTTTTTTCATTTCTACATTTTGGGAAATATTTGTTTAAAAGAAAACATTTATTTAAATTAAGTATGAAAAAATAACAAACAGCCTTGTTTATACGTTACACAGGATGCCATGATTAATGGTTAAAATGAATACTGAATAAGATTAATAAGCAGAATTAAAGACTTAGTGTTTGATGGAAAAATCAGAATAAATTACGTTAAAAAAGAATATTAATAAAATTTGTAATAGGAAGTGTAATGATGGATTTTGGAAATCAGTAGACTACACAAACCTAAAAAAAAAGGGGGGGGGGCTATACTGTCTAATATTACCTGATAGTAAAATACGGTAGGTGTGTCAGTAAGTTCCACAAAATAACACAGTAAAATGCAAAAGACTCAGATATATTTGATACCGATCAAATACGAGCAACACAACCACTAAGCTACCGCTAACATTTAATCAGCAACACTGTGCTAAAAGTCATGAGCACGCAGGCAATGTCTAGTTGGTCTCTTTTCAGTGGTGTGCTTGTTAGTAATCACTATATATACATATATACATATGTGTGTGTATGAATATACTGTAGCTGCAATGAAGGTGTTCGTTGATGAACAATTCACTATAATCATACCTTTCTATGACTTCTGGTGTAGAAGCCAGCAGTGTCTCATCTCTAAGCAGCTCCAATCCTTTTAGCCATTTATCTGCATCTTCTACCGAGTCCACTATCGAACAGCACACACAAATTCAGATTCAATGCAACTTATTCTACTTATTGACTTAAAAGAAATCTAAATATGCACACGTTTCTTCGCATAACACTGTTGTGATGCTAAATGTCTTATTAAATCTAATAAAACAATCGTGTCCAGACAAAAATGTAACATCTGCAGATGTTTCGCTCAGCCCAGTACAGTACTCAGCCTACAAAGACACACTCACCCCCCAAGCTCAGGGTGTTAAGGACAAACTGGGAACCGTAGAAAATTGTGAAACACATGTTCTCCGCATGCTTGTCCTTGCTGTCCTTAAATCGTTCAAAGTCCTTGGAGTTCTTTCCTGGACGTACCTCGCGGATCTCTGAAATGTCCACTACAAAACACAAAACAAATTAAATCTAACAGATAATTGAAGGTAGTTTAAAAGAGGAATCTGAAAAAAAAGCAGAAAAAAAAACCAGATGCAAAAAAAAAAAAAGCTTATATTTGCTGGGAAAAGCAGTTAAAGGAAGAAAAAGGAAAGGAAAAAAATGTCAAAGAAAATAAATGACTAAGAATAGACAGTGAGAGAGGGTGATGGTGAAAGCGGAGGTGTGACTTTTTAGATAACAGAGGTGCTATGACACTATGTACACCAACTAACATGAAAATGACACTGGCTTTAATAGACAGCATTAAACTTAACACAATCTCGCCAAAAGAGAAGAAGAATGTTGAGACTAAACATTAAAACTGTGCTTCTGTGATCTCTGCTCTCTTTAGCTACATTAGTAGATAAAAAGAATTTAAAGTCTAATTGAATTACTGTATCTTAGTCACAAGGCTGTCGCGGCACCGCTGTGTATGCCTTCCTTTGTTCTTTAATAAACCTGCATAAGATCAAGCGAGATTCGTTATTTTCATTCGATATTTTGTAGCCTTTCCCTTCCTGCAAATATAGCAACAGGTTTTCTTTACTCTGATCTACACAGCAGGTAAAAATCAAGAGTAATGAGTTACTCACACATTCCATCTAACTTGCCAGCAACCCGGGTCCACGCCACCTGCTTGGTCTCCATGATGACCTGTACACTCAGCCTCTCCATTTTCTGCCTGTACACGGTCATTATGATGCCGCTCTCGAGGTAGCGCTTTATCAGACTTTTCTGATACTCCGTCAGCTCTCCGTATCGTCCTGACATCTTGGCTTTTGGCACACAAACGCTGTTACAGACACACACACACACACACAACACAGATGTATGAGCGCTGTAAATAAACATACAAGACATGTACGCTACTAACCGTGCATTGCTTGCTTTTCAGCTTTAGGATCTGATAATGCAGAAAAAAAAGACAATTCTGAGTATTGCCCGGTTTCTGAAAGTCTGACCAAGCAACACTTTTGTTACGTTACTAAGAAAAGGAAAAAGAAAAAGAAATGTTGCATATTCTTTGCATGTATTGCCTTAACACGTCCATTTGTGTCAGTTTGGTCTTTGTGGCTTGTGAGACTGACAATAAAGGTGATGTACACCAGGCAGAAAGACAAAGTGAAAGAAAGATTATGAGCAGTACACAGCTAGCTCTCTGTGGCTTTAATTAAACAGTATGCTTTTCTTAACCGTAGAAGTAACCCATGGCTGTTTTACCTAATGCTTAACCGTGGCAGGCAAAGCAGGCCGGGATGCTGTTCCGTACACCGGCTTGTGTTTGCATTGCAAATGAAAGAGAACAGCAAATTGTGAAGACCCAGACATTTGGGAGATTAGAGTCCTTCAGCTTTAGTAAAGCATTAACCCAGTGAACTCAACACTGCGCCTTTGGGGCCAAACAAAAAAACAAAAAAAACTCTCCTTGTCAGAGCGATAGAGAGAGAGAGAGAGAGAAGGAACAATAAAGCGAGAGAGACAAAAACGTATGTGTTAAGAAATATGTTCACATACAGTTGAGTTGAGTGCAAAGGTTTTCAACACCCCAGTTTATCTATTGAAAAAAAAAACATATTACGAGAAATGAAAGAAATAAAGCAGCAAGACTGCATGACAGAAAAGCGTGTGAGCAGCATGAAAACTTTACAAATTGAAACCTATCTAAAAAGTGGGCATACAGGTTATTATGGGGTTTTATTACTATTATTATGATTATGATTATTATTATTGTTTTATTTAAACATTTGAAAAGTACAATGAGAATGGATATTGTTTTCTTATTAATCTCACTAGAACCATTACTTACATTACCCGATGATTTGTGCTCCTCGTGATAACAAGTGAACACACTATATATACTAAATCTACTTAAGCCTTGAACAAATTACTACACACGAAACCAGAGTTATCTGTGAAGGAGGAAATAATGTCAGACCTAGAACCTAGTGGCAGAGACACGTTTTTCATTATTCTCTCATGGCTACATACCTCATTTTAAATTCATTTCACCATTGTTACTGAATAATGTGTAATAGTTGCTGAATAATATACTGAATAATATTTCAGTAGCTATTTGTAGATTTTGCCAAAAGGTTTTTGCTAAACCCTAAGCATCTCCATCTGTGGTACACATGTCTAGTGTTTTATTTTTGTTTGTTTTTTTTTCACCCGGAACTTCTTTAACATAAATTACACAATCAATTACAGATGATTTTATAAACTAAAAGGTATACTATTAAACCCTGAGTATGAACAATGTTATTTTGGCTACACCTTGGAGCCAGTGACGCACCATACGACTCTAGGGGCCCTGGTTCGATCCTGAGTTGAGGTTACTGTCTGTTTTTAGTTCCACACACATTCTCCACAAGTGAATGATCTATACCAAACCCTAGGTTTGAATAAATGTAAAAGCATGCTGCCCTGAAATGGACAGTAGTAGTCCTGTACTGCTCTTTAGACAGGTTCTGCTTGGACTGAAAAGGATATTGCCCTTCTGGAAAAGTGAGCCATATTTTTTCGCAACTTTCCAGCGAACTTTGCAGTTGCTATATATAATTTGCATTCAAGTTGCTATATTGTTTTCGCAACTTTCCAGCCAATTATGTCCAACTACATTGGACTCAAGTTGCTATAATTTGTCATTCTGATTAAGTCGATTTGATTCATGTTCCAAGTCAAATTTATTTTAGGATCTCGATGATTTCCGCAATAGTGTTTTAAAAAAAGCCCCTTGGCTATGCATCACTGACCTCACTTTGAAAACCACAGCCCTACATAGTTAACAGAGGAGATATGAGGAAAACGTCCAGTAAAACAGAAAGCTACAAAATAAGTGCTAAAAAAAAAAAAAAGTCCAACATGCACAATCACACATCTAGAGTACATCTGTGCAAAAGATTATTCTATCTGGTTAAGTCTGCTGTCCATACTGCAAGGAAATACAACTAATGTTAATATCACCGGCGAAAAGTTGGCAAGTTTAGGTGCATAATATGATCAGTTATGGTGATGAAAAGTGTATTATGAGGGCAAATATAATTGCAATGGCTCCATTTTTATTATTAATCCATATTACACATGAGGACAGGTCTCAGTTGGTTTAAGTTGAGGCAGGGTTTGGATGCTTAGACCTTATTCAGACAAGATTAGTTTTGCATCAGATGAGAATTACTGGAACTGTTAAACAATTACCAGAGTATTTCTGGGATATTAGTCTTGACGTGCACGCATCATAAGATTCTATCTTGTCTTGTTTTATATAAGATTATATACCCAGTTTTCATTATATACGCAATTTGTTCGCTTCTTTTCAGATTGGAATGAACCTCTCAGCATGCCTAGGAGTGACAATTGCAAAAGAAATTTCTGGATGGATAGTTGCACAGTCTAAAGAGATTTAGAGACAAACTGCTAGGAATCTGGAAATATCGCTTTCTACCATCGCGTTTAAATTTAAACAACATCAATATGAAACAATAACTGGCCAACCTGGGACTTGTGAAAGGATGGATCTGTTGAAAACAACCCTCTTATTATGTGCTTTATAAGTTTTTGCTCTTAAAAAACAGCTAAAGGAAAGGTTTATTAATAATGTATTAATAGCTCCACTAGATTTACTAGATTTTAGCACGTACCTTTGATCATGAAACTATGTGCGATGTATTCCTTTCCATTCTTCAGTGTGTCTCAAAGTATTTGAACTTCTATTTAAAAAGGACTAACATACAGTAGTATAAAGACCTTCAGATAATTTACCTTGTTCTCTGTTTTATATCATGTGTTTATGTGAATGTTATTGTAAATCAGTTTAGATGAAATGATTTCTGGTACTCCATGGTGTCCTGTGCCTCAGATGTTTAGTAATATTTGAAGTAAGTGCAAATTACAGGATGTCCAAAAAAAAACCTTCACACATAGAGGAACTTAACACGTAACTTTAAGCAGAAAGTACAGTAACTTTATAATAGTTAAACCTCTACCCACAGAGTTGTCTCTTCACAATGAACTAACACATCTGGTGTTACATCTGGTGTATGCAGTTGCATAATTCTTTTTATTCCTTCTATCGATTGATGGAGACTTTCAGGACATCCTAGGTCATGAGTGTTCTTAACCTGTTTCCTTATTATCTTATAATACTGTTCAACTCAAAGAACATCAATATAAAACATCAACGTAGTTGATAACTGGGCGACCTGGACCTTGTTAAAGACACGTTCATGCTGTTCAAATATCTGTTGAGAACTAGCTTTCTTGGTGAGTTTTTTGCCCTTGAAAAACCTGCTACAGGAAAGTCACTGGTTTATTAATAATGTATTAATAACTCCAATAGGTTTTTCTTTACAAATGAAAAAATATCGTTTTATTAATATTATCATCATTTATGGTGTCATGTGCCCATGTTTAACTAAGTGCAAACTACATGATGATGTTTGTAAAATGCTTTCTTTTTACTTCATTAATCTTTAACAAATAACTCCTCACACTGTGATATTTTCTGCATTTCTTCATTCATATTTTACATATTGTACAGATGCCTCCATAAAATAAAATAAAAAATCGACAGTCGATAACTGGTCAACTTGGGCCTTGTGAAAGCCACATTCATGCTGTTCGCACAGTAGCCTCTCGTTCTGTGCTTGCTCTTGAAAAAGAGGCAGGAAAGTGACCGGTTTATTAATAATGTAATAATAGCTTTAATAGATTTACTAGATTTTTCATGCCTACATTTAATCGTGAAACTATATTGAGTCCATTCTTTTCCACTCTACTGCATATCAATTATCGAGTATTTAAACCAAAAAAGACCTCCAGATACTAAACAGTGTATTTCATTCACATTGATGATTCCTTACATCAAATTATCCATCCATCATGTTGCTCGTTGTTGTTTACCTTGCTTTATGTTTCATGTCTACATTAGTGTAAATCAGATTAGATGAGATGATTTCTGCTACTCCATGGTGTCCAGATGTTTAGTACGATTTTAACTACAGGATGTCCTAAAGGTCTCCATACAGTACATAGAGAAACTTAACACGTAACTTTTAGCAGAAAGGACAGTCACTTTATAATATTAATATCTCTTCCACTCAGGATGAAGCGACACATCTGGTGTTCTGCATGTAATTGCTTAACTTATTCTCTTTAATCCTCCTACTGATTGATGGAGAATTTTTGGGACACCCTGGATCATTAATGTTCTTAACCGCTTTCCTTATCATATAATAATAATACACACCTCTTTTACTTCCTATAATAATAAAAAAAAAAAAAAGTCCAAGCAGAACATGCAGTTATACACAGCGACCTACATACAAAAAAAAAAGTTTCTTCCTTTTTTTTTCTTACAGTAACCACATTGTATGTGTGTGTGTGTGTGTGTGTGTGTGTGTGTCTGTCTCTTATAGTGCAATCAATCAATTAAAACTTACCTGCGTCCAAGGAAAATACTGGAAGTACACGTCGAAGTACAGTCCTCTCCAACACTCAAATTCACATTTTACATTCAGGAAGAAGCTACAAGTGTGTTTGGCTTAAAACAATTAAATGCTTTTCTATCAGCTTAGTTGAGCAAAGTGCTCAGTTCCTCTATTCTCTAAACACAAGGAAGTAACTTTTTTTTTAAAGCCTTCTAAGCTCCGTCCAAGAGCCTAAACTACTCTACTAAATAGTGTGTCAAAATACAGCCGAGGCGAAGTGAACTGACCGTAAGTCAGTGACATACTATTAAGTACGGTAGTGTGCGGTTTGGGACGCGGCCAATAACCTCAATAAAAAGACACGGAAGTGAAGATGCGCTATCGATGCAAATCCACCCCCAGCGGAGGGCGAAATGTACAGCTTCAGCGCTTTACCGTTACAATTAGAACATTTTTTAAAAGTTCAAAAAAGATATGAAGTTTGAAACAATGTTTCGTTTGATACAGTAGGTTCCGCGTCTTTGCTGTGAGAACGAAAACACCTGTTTTTAACCACCCAGGGTGCAAGTTACAGTAAGCAAAGGAGGGGTCGAAATAAAGGGAACTAGCTGAGAGCTTTGGAGTTTGGACACGACCGCTCAGACACTTCTGTTGGAAATAGAGTAAAATAATGTAAATGTTGTGGCAGGAAGGTGAGCGAAAACCGAGAGAACGCCAATGTAAATGTGCAGAAACCCAGGGTTTGCATAAGTAACGTCACTTTGGGCTGATTTGCATTGCATGCTAAGCATGGATTAATCATTTTACAGAACATGAACACACATGCATGAATAACCTTTTTTTCCTTTTTTTATTTTATTTTATATATATATGTATATATTTACATTTATTAATTCAACTAGTCCTTGCATTGATAATAGAAAGTGAAAACACTACTACATATGGGAATAAGGAAACTAACCAGGTTTCAGATCTGGTACCTCCTACAGAAAAGGATTATTTGTAATTACTTTTTTTTAATCACACTGTCAAGTATTTAGTTAACAATAAACAAACAAACAAAAAAAAGCTTAAATATTTCCCCTTATGTGTGGCTGGAAACTGACATTCAGATGTGGGTGGTGACATTTCACAGCAGATAGATAGGGATCACATCTAACCTCCACAAAAAAAAAAAAAAAAAAGACATCATTGCATTGTACACTTAAATACACACCCATCATTTAATGATAAAGTGACGATGTGATGTATACAGGAAAATCTGTTACATTTAAAGATTAAGTAAAGATTTGCTAATACGTTATCAACACTCTGTCGCCAAGGACGGTTTTCAGAAGTATGCTTTACGCTTTTCTTTAAAATTGACTATAATTAACGGTAACAGTTAACACTAGATACAGGACACAGGAGGTATTCGATATAAATGCTTCAGAGTGTTTAATTAAAACTCAGCGGTGTTTAGTTGAACTCAAATAAACTCCAAACGTTTGAAATCAACCCTGGGATTTTCCTGTGTGGGACAGTCCACCTTCATGACGTAAGATACAGTATCGTGTAAGCCCTGAGACACCCGTCATTTCTTCATATAAAATTCAATTAGGTAAGTTAAAGAATATGAAAAAAAAAATTCTGCGAAACCCTGCAAAGTGCCGAAAGATACAATTAAAAAATTGGTTGTTTATGTAACAACTGCAGCAGCAACTTCATTTCTCCTCTCTCCTGGTCCAACCATTCAGCATCAGCAGTATACTAATCACAGGCTTTATCATTTGTTATGATCATGTTTTGTTATTTTTATGCCTGAATGATTCATAGGTCATTGTGTGTGTGGCTTAAGAAACAAATCATTCCTCTGAAACTGCTCAGGTACAGGGACTGGACTGAAAATGTGAACCCCAAAAGTCCCAAAAAGAACTATTCCTCAAGACTACATTAAAAATACAAGAAAGTGTGGCTCTTTGAAAGGAAGCAAAATATGAAGAAATGAGGGGTGGCTCAAGACTTTTGCAACATACTAGTGAATTCCTTCAAGAATCATATATACATATATTTTTTTAAACAATAAAGCACTTTTATTCTGCAATACTGAAATGCGACACTGTTACACTGAAATGCATAAACCTAGTTACTTTAAAGGATAACTACTACACATGAAATATGTTCATATTGAAATGTGTGTGATGTATTTACCGATTCCAGTCCTATTTATTGGCCGGTGCTGTATTCCTTTACAGTTGTCTTCCATATTGACGTCATAAAGAGGCACCGCTAGTGTAGTTACAATGCCATTTAATAGGAGAAAAAAAATCTACGAGCATAAGGGATAGATGTCAGGTAGCGGTCGGGTCACTATTATAACTCCAAAAAAAAAAAAACTCAGAAGTAGTGGTGACAGGAAACGGTAGATTCAAATTGTGGCATTGTGGGTAATGGATGAAACCATTAACCAAAGTGGGAGCAGACCAGACTTATCGATGAAACTTTCAATTTCATTGCACAATAACTGAAGATTGCACATTATGAATAGTGTTAACAAACAATCATTAACAAATAACAAATAGCTCTATTCATCTGCAAATCAACACAGCAGCTTTAACAGCTTTTAAGTGTATGCTACATATTTTACATCTTGACTATTCAGTTTCATTTGTAATACAGAATACACCCCATCCACATCACTTCAGTTATAGTAAAAGTCTAAAGACCACATATTTTCTGTCGCCCCAACCTGTCTGTCTAAAAGCAGCACCAGTATGTTTTTAAGTGTTGCATAAATCCATCCATTAATTTTTTTTCATTCATTCTTCCTCATCCATCGTCTTCTTCTGGCTCTCGGAGGCCTTGGCTGTGCAGGGTTTTCCCTGTCATCTCCATTATAGCTTGTACCTCAGGATCGGCATCCAGAACACTCTTCTTATTCTCATCCTGTAAATAAAACACAAGGGACACCAAGGTTGTAATCTTAAACATTCTCAGATTAGCCAAGATTTCAAAATTCATTCAAACTATGAGGGGCAATCAAGACAAACCGGGACTTGTGTCTTGTAAATAAAAGCGTAAACCTGATGGACATTTACTGAAGACCTTAAGCAGAAAAGACTCTTAGATGCAGTAAAACATTTGATTGGTGCAAAAGTTTTAGAGAAGGCCATGAATGATACTGGCTGAGATGACTTGAAGTCCACTGCAGTCATTCTTGTGAACATTCAGCGAGTAGGACTCCTAATCTTTGTTAATCAGCAGATAACTTTTCGTCAAATTGCGGAAGAGACGCATCTGTCTGTTGCATGAACTGTACACACAGTCATTCACCAACACCACTTGTGCATCACAGGAACTCGACTGGAAGTTATTTCCATGTCCGCAATACAGTCCTGGTATCGCTCCAAGCCATTTCCCACATGTTTGGGCCATTAAAGGTGTTCCTGGGAGGCCAATGTTTTAGACTAGGAGCAAGCAGTCCGATCATTGCTCCGGCTAACTAAGAAAAAAGTTCTACCTTGATGTTTTTCAAGCACTAGTGAAACGCTTGGATAAAGGCAGTAGTGTAGCAAGGGATTATATAAAGAAATAAAAGTAGTTTTTACTCTTACGTATAACCGTGTTCTGTTAATCTACACAATCAGAAAGAGCATTTGACTTTACTCTCACTCTCACTCTCACTCACTCACTCACTCATCTTCTATACCGCTTTATCCTGGATTCAGGGTCGTGGGGACCGGGAGCCAATCCATCACAGGGCACACACACATACACACACTCACACACACACTACGGACAATTTGGGAACGCCAATTAGCCTAACCTGCATATCTTTGGACTGTGGGAGGAAACCGGAGTACCCAGAGGAAACCCACCAAGCACGGGGAGAACATGCAAACTTCATGCACACAGAGACGGGAATCGAGCCTGGCCAGGAAAAGAACCCAGACCCTGGAGGTGCAAGGCGACAGCATTAACCACTACACTTTAATGCTGTTTATATTACCTCTGAAAAATCGATTATCGAATAGGAATGAATAAAAATATGGTACAAATAAGAGAAAAACACACTGGCATGACAGGATGTTCATAACTGGAGAACGATATAGTACAGGATGTACTGTACAATAATAGATAAAATAATAACTACACATTATAATGTACAGTATAGAGATATTTTAAACCTAAACTTCATTACATGAGAAGATTATATGGAAAAATAAGAATGGTAGTTAGTCAGATTATTTGACTAAAGATGAAAGGATGGATGGACAAGCCACTGTAGATGTTGTGCATATGCACATACATATGCATATGCAAACTATTAGCTAGTTATATTATTAATTTTAATATTATATTACTTATATTAGGAATAAACCACTGTTACATCTTGTTATAGATTAAAAACAAAAAAACAATGACAAAGCAGGGTGATGCTACTAATTTGGTACCACCCATGAATGTGATTACAGCACATCCTTTACTATTGTATTCCTCCTACACAACAGCAGTTTTCCAAGAACACCACATTACACAATAAATCCATTTATAAATGCATTTCATATTTCAAAGAGTTTTGAAACAAGTTCCTGTTATCAATTATACTTCTGCAGCACCAACCTCTCCTTCAGCAGTCCATCAGGACTGCGACAAAAATGCTAAATAATCAATTCCTTACAAAAAAACAAACAAAAAAAACAAATCTGAATCTGAAAAAAATTATAATGTATTAGATTGCATTCATATAAACGGTGAATGACCTTTTACATTTTGTTATCATAATTAAATATGATTCGTCTCCAAGATTAAGATTCAATTATTTGACCCATGTACCTTACAGTACAGTGAAATGATTTTTTTTCGCATATCCAAGTTAGGAAGCTGAGGTCAGAGTGTAATGTCCGCCATGATACAGTGCCCCTGGAGCAGATAGGGTTAAAGTCCCTGCTCAAGAGCTTAACAGTGACAGCTTGGTGGTACCTTCAGATCAGTAACCCAGAGCCTTAACCTTTTGATCCACCACTAATCAAGAAATTAGAAATGCATCAGTTCTTAAAGATAATACCGTAGGCATGTCACTGACCTCTTCCTGTTCCTCAGGGGACATGCCGATTCCCCACACCTCTACTGTGTCGACTGTGAAGTCTTCTTCCCCCGAGAGCTGAGGACTACCATATGTGGTACACGCTGGACGAGCCCGACTGTGACCGCGCCCAAAATCGCTGTCCAACCACAAACCGAAGTATGCATGCTGGCCACCCATACCCTAAGATCAGACAGCAAAACAAATGTCCTTGCTGTAAAGGTAGAGCCTGGGGATGCCAAACCAATGAAACACGTGCCTGATCTAAAACCCCTGAACATGAGTGCAGTCAGTAGACAACATGTATGACATGACATGAATTGACTTGTATAAGAGGCATTATGGCGCTGAACGATACAAAGTGATGTACAGTCTCACCAGACCATTGGGCATGGTTTGCTGGCCCTGGTTCAGGTACATGTAGTGCTGGTTATAGCCGGTAGATGTGAACACTCTCATATACGGCGACACAGAAAACAGGAAGCACCTGGAATCACCTAGAAATAAGGGAATTGATAATTATGATAAAGCGTAACCCGGAACACTCATGCAGTGAGAGCACATCAGAAAGCACACAGTCAGTATGGGTTTGACAGCTTTCTTGATATCACTCACCCTGAAACTGAGGTTTGAGCTCCCAACTGTGAGACGAATAGCCACCAAATATGTGGCCCTTAGTGTCTCTCACCAGTAACACAGTGGAGCCCCGGTTTTTACAATTTCCAACCAGGCGGGTAAAGCTTTCACCGTGTACATTGGTGGAAAACAACAGCCTCCAGGGGGCAGAGTGTCCTGCAGGCAGCTGAGATGTCAGGAACATCAGCAGTGGTATATCCAGTAAACAGCGCAGCTCGGACCAGGGAGCGTCTCGGCACAGGGGCAGCAGAGTGGGAGATGGACGTGAGGTCAATCCAACATCGAGACACTCACCAATCAGGAGCTCCAGGAATGTGGACACACCTGAGACTCGAAATAGCCAGTCCTCGAGACAAGCAACATCACACATGTTCTGATCTGCAGGAAAGACAAGGGAAATCAGTCAGCTCACAGTTACCAATGTGTGTCTAAGCTGTCAGTCATACTTATTAAATATTCATATTGATTGTATCGGCATTATCCTTAAATTTGGTACGTCTGCAAGTCGAATAAATTAAAATGCTATCACTAACCTGAGGGTTTTAACTCCGAGCTCAACTGCTCAGCCAAAAGCTTCACACCCTGAGCACCATGACCCATGCGATCTGGTCTCCAGCCCCGCAAGTGTCCCCTGTGGGTCAGAGTCTGAACTACAGCTGAAATCATGTCCTCTAAAAACTGTAGATGACAAGTAGAAACCACAAATACTGTATATCTGCAAATGTCTGCATAAAAAAAAAAAATGTTTTCTATGTTTTTATTGCTATTAGGGGTGGGCGATATAACCAAAATCTTCTATCATGGTAGAAGCAATTTTCTACCTCGATAACGATATATTTCACAATATAGCAATTTGTATCTGAAAATGCATAAATAAAAATTCAAACACAAAGAAACT